>JAVANC010000007.1:29114158-29269521 GCA_033319125.1 Parnassius glacialis
CAGCACTCTTAGCTTCAGCACCCTCGAAAACCATGAAAATGACACCCATTATGAAAAATTGATACTTATTGCGGCCGCCACCTTGGATTTACATTTCGACAACCCTATCGGCTTCAACTCTCTCGAAAACCATGAAAATGACACCCATGATGAAAAATTTATATCTATTGCAGCCGCCATCTTGAATTTACATTTCAACAGTACTATCGGATTCAACACCCTCGAAACCCATGAAATGACACCCATGATGAAAAAATTGATACCCCTTGCAGCCGCCACCTTAGATTTAGATTTCCACAGCACTATCGACTTCAACATCCTCGAAAACCATGAAAATGACACCGAGGATGAAAAAAATTAATACCTATTGCAGCCGCCATCTTGGATTTACATTTCGACAGCACTATCGTCTTCGACACCCTCGAAAACCATGAAATGACATCCATGATGAAAAAATTGATACCTACTTTAGCCGCCATCTTGGATTTACATTTCGACAGCACTGTCGGCTTCAACACCCTCGAAAACCATGAAAATGACACCCATGATGAAAAATTGATACCTATTGCAGCCTCCACCTTGGATTTGCATTTCGACAGCACTATTGGCTTAAGCACCCTCGAAAACCATGAAAATGACACCCATTATAAAAATTGATACTTATTGCGGCCGCCATCTTGGATTTACATTTTATCGGTTTCAACACCCTCGAAAGCCATGAAAACTTCACCCATGACAAAAAAAAATTGATTCTTCCTACGTTTAGTAGGTAGTACTGTTAATTTCTTCTGTGCTTTTAAAATATTGCAATAAAAAAATCTCTTATTATTATAATCAAGTATTTAAGAAATTTGGTTATTCAAATATTGTGTATTGTACAGCGATCTTTTTGAGCCGCTGCAAACAACTGAAATAATGTCCACTCACGACGGCGACTGACGGCGAACTGATATATACAGTAATCTATGGCGATGGCGAACTGAGTTAGTGAGTAAACTACTCTGTGGCTGTAGCTCCCCATTTACAGAAATAATCTTATACAAGGTTACCAAATCAACGAAAATTTCGCCATTTTCGAGCCTAAAAAATTAATTATAGCTAAACAAAACAAAATTACACTGCCTTTTTTATTCAGTGGCTTACCACATGATAGATGGAGAGATAAAAAATAGATTGAGTTAAACAATTGATATTTTCAAAAGTTATAGTGTTTACAAGCCTTGGGGACATGATAAATCCACACCATAAGCCACTAAAACCCTTTTTTTATTTAAAATAACAATTAATCGATTAAAAAATATATTAATAAGTTCAAAAATCATGTATCTTTCTAACAATGATCTTTTTTATATCTTTTAAATGTATAATATGATTGCTGGATACGATTTCATGCGACAAAACGTTGGAATTTTGATTTTTAGGCGTTAGTAGAACATACCCACGTGCATTGCGCTCGGCATGCAATATATTTCACATCTCTACATATAAAAGTCAATTGCTGTCCGTTAGTCTCGTTAAAAATAAAAAACGATTTTGGTCAATTTTTTTTGTGTGCATTTGAATGGGCCCCTAGATTGTTTACACTTACAATGGGACCGGGGTAAACGGCGCTGATGTTGAGATTCAGAAATCACCCGCGCGAAACCGGCGCGAATGAGGACATCCACGACTTTTTCTGCCACCAGGGTGGCGCCACTTTAGAGTGAGGTAAAATATTTGACAGATTTCATAGCGAGCTCGATAATTTCCTAGGAAAATATAATCTTTGAGGTTTCTTTCTGTATCATTAGTTATATTCTATTTTAATTACTTTAGAAATGAATAAACCAAACTATATATTATATATAACTTAAAGCCGATTTAAAAAAAAGAGTTATGAAGTGCAAAAAACTAAAAGTGAAACCATGGACATTGTGTTGTGTATTATTATAATACTCTAGATAATGATAAACTATTATTTAAAACTAATTTCTCAATTAACTGACATTGTGTAACAAAAAAATTTACCTCAGTAACAACTAGCGACATCTGGTGAGTGGAAGATTATTAGCCCTCATTGCCAGGCTTTAGTATAATGTGTTTTTCCAAAGTAATACATGATTATATTAAAAAAAAATTGCATTTTAGCTTTTAAGATTTTTTTAAACGTTACCCCCACATTAGGATTTTCTCCTGTATCGTGGAGGCAGTCTACAAATATAAATTGTATGAGGACAAACATCCAGACCTGGAACAATTATTTGTAGGCCATACAAATACTAGTTCCGTGCGGGATTCGAACCTGCAGCACCCAGCGCATCAACTTATTGCTAAGCCACTGCGCCAAGGAGCATTAATTACCTAAAGTTTATTTGCCGATCGTTAAAGTAACCGTTAGTATAGCAACAAACATTACAAGAGGACTCACGTGAGTGGATTATTTATTATATATATTTTGAGTTTTAATACCAAATGCCATAAAGGTTTTCATAGCTCAATTTTTCAATGAGTTTTTACATGACTTTTGAATTTTAATTCCATCACGATTAGGCCAAACATAATTAACCAGGCTAACGACGGGTTGCAGCGACATCAGAGCGAGATGTCTGGTATGAAAATAGTAACATAAATATATGTCGGAGCATTATAAAATACCCGGTTGGATCGATGTGGAATTGAGGGTATATCGAGAAACCCCCACTTGTTTGTGCAGTATAAAGTTCACTGTAGGCGCCGTGCGTTGGAGGTTCTGCTCAAGTCATTCTACAAGTATGATCATTCTACTAGTGCTAAGATAGTTTCGTGGTTCTATTCGTTGTTGTAATTCTTCTAGTGCAAACAAGGAGGATTGGTGTAGCTGAAAGGCTGCCCTGCGTTACATTTAGATAAGTAGTGCTGCTGTTGGTTTACATATTTTGCCGTTATCATGAAATTACGTTACACTGGTGTGTGATTGTGGCTGAAACGTGTTACGATGGTCGAACTTTAATTGCTTTATACTTAATGTATAGTGCGTTTACGCTGTCTGACTTCTAATAATGTTTAACTGCGTAAGCAAGACAGCAAGTTGAACATTTGCTCTCACACTCTTACTATTTTTAACAATTAACGCTATATTGTTGTATTTCCGAGATCAAAATTTGCGATCCTCTGTTCTTTCCTCAATTCTCCGACATATATATCATGTATTATGTATTTACTCAAAGCGTTTGATACGGCGATCGTCATTACGCCCGTCAAAAGAGTTAAGGCATATCATCCCTACAACGAGACAGGCACAGAAATTTTACGGGCTATTGAAGTAGAACACAATATTCCATCTACGAGATGATACGGGTATATCACCATAGATATTTCTTTTTTATATTAATCTAGAAATGAAATAGTTCACAGTTATTTAATTCTCAAAAGATAATTCTTGCGTATGCAATTACATTTTCTTTGAAAATATGCTATAGTATAAATTTTTACACAGATCCGCCTAGGCTTAGCGAGAAATTTCTGGATCTCGGCAACAGCGCCACCTACCGGGTCCAATTATAGCTATGAACCATTCACCTCATATGTACCCCATAATAATTTTAACAAAATCTTTAAAATTAAACTACATATTCGATTATAAATTATGATAATGAAATTAATATAAATTAAAATGAACTGAATAATTTCTTTCTGAAGGGCTGTAATGACGATGATGTATAATTTCTTATGAAAACCTTCTAAGTATATAAAACCTTCTAATTTATGATATACTTTGGAGAAGTAACGTGATAAGGGAGTGTCGTCATTATGTATTAACAAATTGATCGCATGGTATATTTAGGCAAATTAATGTAGTAAAGTGACACATACTCTGAGGAATTTCTCCTACAATGCGGCGTGCGGCAGGGAGGGTAACATCGCCTATGCTTTTTAATCTGTATGTTAAACAGCTGATCGAGGGAACTTAGAAGCACCAGACTAGGTTGCCACATTGGTTCTGAATGCTTTAATAACTTGAGTTATGCTGATCATATGGTGCTGCTGAGTCCCCTCGATAGGTGCGCTGCGTGCACTACTCCAGATATGTGAGAAATATGCGATGGATCATAACCTATTGTACAACACCAACAAGTCTGTTTGTTTGCTTTTTAAGAGTGGTAGGGTTCAACCTCATATCCCCCCATTGTATTTGTGTAATTCACAATTGGAGTAGGTAACGACGTTTAAATACCTGGGTCATATTGTTACTCAGGATCTGTGTGATGGTTCCGATATGGACCGCGAGCGACGTTCCTTGTCAGTGCGTGCCAACATGATAGCTAGACGCTTTTAAAGGTGTTCTTATACCTCAAAGCTGGCGTTGTTTTCAGCTTACTGTCAGCCACTTTACACTCCTCAGCTGTGGACGAATTACACCGAAGAGGATATCGCAGGCTGAAGGTGCAGTATAACGATTCGTTGCGCGTGTTGTTTCGTCAGCCACGATACCGTAGCGCGTCCCAGATGTTCGCAGAGGACCATGTCGTGGGTTTGGATGCGTTGATCCGTCACCGTATCGCGCGATTTAGAAGTTTTGTTTTTGGGTCGCAGAATAATCTCATCAAAATTATTTGTAATATTTATGCATGTAGTGAAATTTTTAGTAGGTGGTCAAATTTATTAAAATATTAATAATAAAATGTAATAATATCATTGATTAACCAATAATTATAATTAAAATTTAAGGTATAGTGAAATTAAAAAAAAATATTTTAATTTTGTAATGGATCTGTGTTGTCTGTATCAAATAAGTTATTATTATTATTATTATTATTATTATATAAAGATTTTTTAATATACGTACATGCATAGCAATAAAATTGAACCGAATAATTTCAATGTAAAATCTCTTAATTTATATTTATTGTAATTAAATAGAACAAAATAGTTTCTTATAAATTGAAAAACTGTTCTGTTCAATTCCGAGTTCATAGCGCACCGCGTAGATAAACATGTTTTATAATATAATGCTAAGTTACTTCAACCGCGGTTTATGTGAATTTTTAATAAAGAAATGCAAACTGGCCAAAATCTTGTGAATACTATTAACGACAAGTTCAAATTTATTTAAATTTTTAACAAAAGAGTTCGTAGGTACTAAGGTTTTATAACCAGCATCATTGTAGTCCATCACAAGTACACTGCTGTATCCGTTGACCATCAAATCGTCAGTCCATGTAGTAAGGGTTCATACTACCTTGTTATAGTGTGTTATCTGTGATCATTTATGATCTTGTTTCTCTTCAAACAAGATGGCTACTTCATCCAAAATTCATAAGGTTAACAAAAGAATTACAAAACGACGGGTTGCACTCCGGGAATGCCGGCAGAAGTGAAAACTTGAATATTAACGTTATATATTTTGGAATGATTAGGGAATAATTTTGCACGAATTGCTTTAATTATCAGTATAAAAGTACTATTATTTATGTGGTAGAATACAATATTTATTTTTTGCGCTATCGTACACAAACATTGAAAGAGGTATGTAAGGATCGTGACACTTGGCGATCTGTTCTCTCTGGCTACCCCGTCAGGAATTGTGCGTGACGATAAGTAAGTAAGTAAGTACACAAACATGACAATTTATAATACATTAAAAAGTTTATCTCTCAGAAAAATCACACACACGAACGTTCGCCCAAGCGCCGGATGTCTACTCTCCGTCCGTCTTACGAATTTTCGATCAGGTCACGTGTCTTGATGCGAGTTTAACATTTTCTACCTATTACAAAAAAGTGCACAACGCCGCTAAAGAAGTTTTCACTTCAAAAATATACAGTTTTTTAATCAATATAGCTAATAAATAATACTTATTGAAGGTCACTTTTATGTTTAATTTACGTTTGGTTCGAAAAGTTCTATACTAGGAAGAACCAACGAGAAACCTAGCGGGAGTCTTTATTTTTAAATAATAGTATACAATCATACAGGACACGCAATTAACAATACAAAACAAATTAAAAATATCTTGATAGCGATCACTTCATTCTCTGGGGTTATTATCATGCATAAATTCCTTAATATTTATAATAACTCATTTTATACAAACTTTTTCATTAACCTCATTCCTAGAGCGGCATTATAACATCTTGCGACCTTAGACAGATGGCAATAAAATATAAAATTTTCATCATCACCATTACTATCATTACGTTAAACTCCACTGATAAACGTAGGCCTTCCCCAAAGATTATTTAATAAGAGGGATATTTGGTTAATAAGCCCTTTCCCTATCCCACGAACCATATATAAACATTTCGATTGTTTTACTTCTGTGTCTATTTCGTGGACAGGGAAACAGATAATTAATTATTAATTATTTTAAGTTAGTACCAGTTGCTGCTGTTCATTTCTTGTTTCTATTCCCTTCTGTCACATTTTACGATACTCACAGGATGATATGGGATAGTAGACTCCCTTAAAGCCCCATTATACCTTAAGCCATTCCGTATATACACCAAATATAAAATGATTCGATCCGCCTGTTAGGTACAGCGATAAAGGTAAAAACTGCTATGAGAGAGGCCTACTTCTATTGGTCGTGTTAATGCAGATTGCCACTTTAGCCTACGATCGATTGGGCTAAATGAGTACTCTGAAATCTAGACGAATTACTCAGTTGATGGAAGGAAACAAGGAGGAAGATAAAGATCGAACGGAACAAGGGATTAAGAGTGTATTCCCTTTTGTAATACTAAGACAGTATTGTTTACTGACAACTTAAAATACTTCTAAACGTGTATGGAGATATTTTTAAAAACTTAAGTAACAAGCGAACTTACAAAACGGACTGCAGTGTTAATTAGTGCCGATGAGGATCGAAACATGGTTGCTCGCGTAGTAAGCAATTTAAGTTCGAGTGCTTATCCCTTGAGCTACCAAGACTCTTTTTTATAAAACTGACATGTTAAACAAAGTTATAGTACATCTGATGGTTACTGCAGTCCGCGAACACTGGAGCCTACTTTAAACAAAGAAGGTCATATATGCGTTGTCATTTTTGATTTTTTTATAGGATAAGGGTGACAAACGAGCACACAGTCCACCTGATGGTAAGTGGTTGCTGCGGCCCATAGACATCTACATCTATCCTCGTTTGCGAATCAAAATGCAGATGCGTTACCACCCGTGAGGACTAAGATGGAATGCCTCATTTCCAGTAAAAAGGGCCTCCGGCCACCTGCACTCACCAAGCGAAACGCAGAGGTAAACCTCTACTTCACGCTGGTATTCCGTGAGGTCGTGGTACCACCGTTCGAGCAGGCCCATCCGTGTGAGAGCAAAAGCTGCCGCGTGGCTCTACCACTGTTAAAAATGATGATTTATATAGAGTGCCTATTTGATCTGGCACCAACCCAGACAGCATAAATGTACGTAGGTGTTGTTATATCTCTCGTTGTTTTTAAAATATGTGTTAATATTTTATTCATATATAAATATAAAAAAAAACATTACCTACACACTAGAAACTTTTCCTGTATCGTGGAAGCAATTTACATACATAAGTTTCACAAGGACAATCATCTAGACCCGGAACAGTTATTTGTAGGCCGTAAAAACACTTGTTCCGTGTGGGATTTGAACCCGCAGCCATCAGCGCTGCAGTTCATTGCTAAGCCACTGCGTCACGAAGCCGTGTATACCTCTAAATAAATTGAAAATTGAAGGTTGAGATATATTAATATATCTCTACCTCCAATTTTCATCCTACCTAGGCAAATTAATTCGTTTTTAAATTACATCTCTGAAAATTTATTTTAATAAAAAAATTAAAAATGATTCCAAATCCTATAATTTTCTGCGATGAGGGAAATGCTAGGGTGTATCACCCCTTCCACACCACAACTTTTTTTTCAACCTACCTCCCGCCTCGAGTTGGGTACTCAAACAAATCCCAAAATATTTTTAACAAAGATTTAAAAACTAAAAGCAGTTCAGTTTTGCTTATTTCGATAGAATAAAAAAATATAAATGGACACCATAGTAAAAATAATACAGAAAACACTAAATAACAACTTTTTTCATAAAAAGTTCGCTGGCTTCTGAATAATGTGAAGCTTTTTAAAAATAAATCAGCGCTCATAATATCGGCAACCTAATATTTGAGATGGTAATTTTAATATTTTTAAGAATCTTTGAATTCCATCTTGATAAAAATATTAGACTTAAATTACTTGAAAATATTGTTTGCATTTTATTTAAATATTTTACGTTCAGCTCGTAAGTCCACCGATGGACACGAACTTTGGACTAGTTAGTACTTAATGCTATTTTACTGAGGATTTCACGGACTATTACTATTCGTAGTACCATAATTTAACCATTAACGGGTTGTCTACGTGTATATGTCATTTAGTTATTGCAAAAGAGTAACCATTTATTTTGTATAAATAGTAAGGTTGATTTTTTTTTATTTTGCCGTGTAGTGGCAGTTAAGAATATCCACTACCCCATATCTTCCCGTGGGTGTCGTAAAAGGCGACAAAGGGAAACAGGCCGGAGATGGGCAGCAGCATCTTCCTGGTAACGGCAAAAATACAATAAAAAAACTGCGGTTGCCAACCCGCTCGCCAAGCGTGGCAACTATGGCAATATACCCCCCATGATGAAAGTTACGAAGAGACTGCCCGCAGTCCCCGGTGGCCCCGCTATTCCTGGCTACGGTGGCGACCATGGTAACGGCAGGGCAGGGGGTGCTAAGAATCTCCGGTGGAGGTTCGGTTGCCACCTACGACGACTCGACCTGGCAACATACAACGCACGCACCCTGAGGACTGACGAGAAGATTGTGGAGCTGGAATAAGAGATAACAAGTTACGCTGGCATATTATAGGATTATCCGAAGTCCTAAGAGAGGGGGAGGACACGGTAATCCTCGAATCCGGCAACTTGCTCTACTACCGGGAGGGCGACCATCTGTCACAAGTATGTGTCGGATTTATCGTCCACAAGTCTCTCGTTAACAACGTTGTAAAGATTGGGAGTGTGTCGACGAGGGTTGCGTACCTTATACTCAGAATCACCAAACGGTATTCGCTAAAGGTCAGACAGTTTACGCACCAACCTCGGCACACCCCGATGAGGAGGTGGAGGAAATGTATGAGGATATCTCTAGAGCCATGCATTCCTCCAAAACCCACTATACGGTGTTAATGGGAGACTTCAACGCAAAACTAGGCACAAGAGAGAAGAGTGAGCTGAAAGTTGGGAAATTCGGAAAAGGGCAACGGAACCCAAGGGGCCAGCAGCTGGCCGACTTGGCCGAGGGACTCTTTATGATGAACTCTTTCTTCAAGAAGCGGCCCCACAGGAAGTGGATCTGGTCGAGCCCCGACGGTTCGACAAAAAATGAGAATGACTTCATTATGACGACCAGACGACAACTGTTCAGTGATGTCTCAGTGATCGCGAGTGTGAAAACCGGCAGCGATCATCGAATGGTTAGAGGCACACTGAACCTAAACGTTAAGTTTGAGCGGTCTCGTCTAATGAAGTCAACGCTCCGTCCCCCTCGTGCTCTAATCCAAAGTCCCGAAACCTTTCAACTCGAGTTACAAAACTGCTTTCAGTGCCTAGAAGACTGCAATGAAGTGGACGATTTGAATGACAAGCTCGTGGAAACTGTCCATGCGGTCGGAGCTAAGTTCTGCAAGACCTGCCGCAGAAGAACACAAAAACTCTTTGATCACACTCTTAATCTCATGGCTGTTAGACGGGAGATGAAGCTACATTCTTCAATAGATTTGACAGCATACAGGCAACTGAACAGACAGATCTCCAAATGCATGCGGTGGGACTTACGCAACTTCAATACAGCTCGTATTGAAGAAGCGATCGATCGGAACCAAGGCTCCAAAGTCTTTGCCAGAGATCAGTCTGCCAGATATTTCCAACTGGCAAAGCTGAAAACCGAGTGTGGCAGCATCGTTTCCGGGGCAACTGAGATTTTGAGTGAGATTGAGAGGTTCTATGGGTAGCTGTACACGTCATCGTTAGAGCCGCACGCAAGTGTGAGAAACTATCCAAGAGCGAGTCTTATCCGACATTATTCCGATGATTTCCCGGACGTCAGTCTGAGCGAGATTAGAATGGCTCTCCAGGGCCTTAAAAACGGCAAGGCCCCAGGTGAGGATGAAATTACAGCGGAGCTTCTGAAAGCGGGTGAAAAACCGATACTTGAAGTCCTTCAGAAGCTCTTTAATTCCGTCCTCCATGGTGGCATTACACCGGAAGCGTGGAGCAGAAGTGCGGTGGTCTTGTTCTTCAAGAAAGGCGACAACGCTCTCTTGAAGAAATACAGAATGATTACCCTTCTGAGCCGCGTCTACGTGCTGTTTTCGAGAGTCATTACGAATCGACTCGCACGCAGACTTGACGACTGCCAGCCTCCCGAACAAGCTGCTTTCCGAAAAGGCTTTAGCACCATAGACCACATACATACCCTTCGGTAAATTGTACAGAAGTCCGAGCAAACTGACTGTGTGCTTGTTCCATCCATGTAAGTGAATTACCCTTATGCTATAAAAAAAGTACAACTTCGATCCAGTCGCCGATCAATCGACGGGTTCAACTGGACTGTGTTGAATTCGTGGTTACGGTATATCTTCTCGTCACCTATTCATAATTGAAAACTTGAAAACCAGAGTACAACCAGCGAGATTTCCAACGACAACATATGAATATGATACGTGTCCTTTCACCTCTGGCCGTATGAGAAGGCTTAAGGTGACTCAGCGAGTTATAGAGATAACTTTATTAGGAGATTCACGCAGGGCGTGATCTAATTATTTATAAAGATATGTGCAGTACAACTATAGTAACAAACGTATGCAACGGACAAATAAGCTCAAGTGGCAATGTGCTGGCCATAAATCCTGAAGAACCGACAACTGATAGGGAAGAGAGATTCTTGAGTGGCAGCCTGGTACCGTTAATCGGTCATTAATTTATTACAGTATATCACAATTCTACTGGTGATCACCGGCCTTCCCCACATTTAAATTATGGGGGTATATTTGATGTAGTTTTCAAGCATAGCAGGTGGATTGGTTTCCACAGTTTTTTTTATTGATTTTCTATCAAAAGGATGCTGCTGCACATCTGCTTTATATGGTCTAAGTCACCTCTAACGACACCTGCGGGATGATATGGGTTACAGCATTTTCTAACGACAAAACAACAGGGCTATATATAACAATTATTTTTTTTTTGTCACGGAGAGGTATTTTTTTATATGATAAGGGTAACAAGCGAGCACACAGTCTACCGTGAAAACTAAGATGGAATGCCTCTCCTCCAGTAAAAAGATTCTCCGGTTCTCTGCACTCACCATATGAAAGACAGCAGCATTAAACCATAGTATAAAGACACCAAGTAGGCTGTCTCCGGCCCAATCCGCGATATAATTGCCTACTGTCTCAGGGTTGTCATTGTCACCAAATCATTAGTTTAAAGCCCGGCCCTTGCCAAAAATAATACATCTCTGTATAACTAATTCAGTGATCATTAGTCGATAAAGTTCAACAATGGTTTTCCTAACAAATACAGAAATGTATTAAGATTCAGAGCAGTATTATTTATAAAAAAAGGGATAAACTAAATCGGCGGGGCGGTGTGTGAGCTCGTGTTTAAATTATTTACTTAGTATATTCTAGTTACTTTTTATTTTTAATAGGCATAATATAGTATTTGCACACATAAAGGACCATATTAATATTTATTTTTAATTAATACAAGCATATATATATATATATATATATTTATTTATATATATAATTATTTATATTTATATATATTTATTTATATATATTTATATATATTATATATTATATATTTTATATATATATATATATATATATATATATATATATATATATATATATATATATATATATATATTGAATCACACATTAATTACAAAATTACAAATTAGCTACAGAAAAATACTTTCTTCGGTTTCGACTATTACGAAACGACTTGTTATTAAACTTTAATGTGTTATATATCCGCATCCTTATAAATAAGTTTTGCAAATATAATTAATTACGATTTTATAACCTTAAATAGATACTTAGTTACTATTCCTACTGTCTGATAGACAACTAATACAACAAAAATAAGTAAGTAGGTATCTCATCGTCAAGTAAAAATTATATGCTATAATAAGTGACCTGTCCTTTTCAATAGGTAATCTGAAAAGAGACAATTCTGGAATCGATGAATTATTAAGACACCCAAACACAGAGCAATACGTTCTCCTGTGATTATCACAATTTTTTCATTCATTTAGCGGTGCCAAAAGTCGTAACGCGCGAACCTCGTGCGGTGTTAGCCCAGACTGGCGTAGTGAGAAACATTCCGAGATTGTGTTTAAGTGTGCGTGCGGCGCCTCATAGATACTATGGCGCACACATACAAGCCGCGCGCAGTGCGTTTGTATGAAGACAACCTACTTCCCGCTCTTTATACTATGATTAAACTGTTATTTTACGTTTGTATCCTGTGAGAGTGTGGTCCTTCCACGGATGAGCCGATCCATTCGTGCTACAATTATACAACTAATATAGCTGGAGCATGACTCTACCACGCTTGAAAGGTAGGTATCGAAGAATATAATTAAACACCTCCATTCTCAGCTTCTCTCACCTACCAACATTCGTAGTTATAATGGAGGGGAGAATTAAAACTGCAAAAATTTTCACATCGAATAATAAAATTGCTTTCGTTATATGGAATAGTGAAATGCGCGTGCAAAATACTATTGTATATAATAATATTGTCATTATAATGACATCATTAATAAAAAGTAATAATCAGATCTAATGAATGTGGTAAAGTCGCTGTCAAAAAAATTCGGTTTGGATCTGCCTACGTCTAATATAAAGAACATCTATAGAGTACGCGGAAAAAAGGAGGGTCTCAGAATACACCTATTATGGATGCCATTTCTACAAAAAACGGCATCCTCTTTTCAGAAAATGGATTTGCTCAAGAAATGTAAGATATTAAATGAAATGAACAAATCTTAGCTCCGTGCGAAACATCTCGGTTTGTCTACCTTTGAAGAGACCCCAATATTTGTACCTGAGCAATTAACTGCATAAGCTTCCCGAATCTATTTTATTTCCAGGGATTACAAATATTGCTGGACCAATAATGGCAATGTCTACCTTAGAAATGATGATAATTTCCCGATTATCATATTGACTTCTGAACGCCACATTCATAAACTATTTAAATAAATTTCGGAGTCCAGTTGGACCCGTCGATTGATCGGCGACTGGATCGAAGTTGTACTTTTTTTATAGCATAAGGGTAATTCACTTACATGGATGGAACGAGCACACAGTCAGTGTGCTCGGACTTCTGTACAATTTGCCGAAGGGTATAAATGTGGTCTATGGTGCTAAAGCCTTTTCGGAAAGCAGCTTGTTCGGGAGGCTGGAAGTCGTCAAGTCTGCGTGCGAGTCGATTCGTAATGACTCTGAAAAACAGCACGTAGACGCGGCTCAGAAGGGTAATCAGTCTGTAGTTCTTCAAGAGAGCGTTGTCGCCTTTCTTGAAGAACAAGACCACCGCACTTCTGCTCCACGCCTCCAGTGTAATGCCACCATGGAGGACGGAATTAAAGAGCTTCTGAAGTACTTCAAGTATCGGTTTTTCACCCGCTTTCAGAAGCTCCGCTGTAATTCCATCCCCACTTGGGGCCTTGCCGTTTTTTAAGTTCCTGGAGAGCCATTCTAATCTCGCTCAGACTGACGTCCGGGATATCATCGGAATAATGTCGGATAAGACTCGCTCTTGGATCGTTACTCACACTTGCGTGCGGCTCCAACGATGACGTGTACAGCTGCCCATAGAACCTCTCAATCTCACTCAAAATGTCAGGGTCCCCGGAAACAATGCTGCCACACTCGGTTTTCAGCTTTGACAGTTGGAACTATCTGGCAGACTGATCTCTGGCAAAGACTTTGGAGCCTTGGTTCCGCTCGATCGGTTCTTCAATACGAGCTGTATTGAAGTTGCGTAAGTCCCGCCGCATGCATTTGGAGATCTGTCTGTTCAGTTGCCTGTATGCTGTCAAATCTATTGAAGAATGTAGCCTCATCTCCCGTCTAACAGCCATGAGATTAAGAGTGTGATCGGAGAGTTTTTGTGTTCTTCTACAGCAGGTCTTGCAGAACTTAGCTCCGACCGCATGGACAGTTTCCACGAGCTTGTCATTCAAATCGTCCACTTCATTGCAGTCTTCTAGGCACTGAAAGCGGTTTTGTAACTCGAGTTGAAAGGTTTCGTGACTTTGGATTAGAGCACGAGGGGGACGCAGCGTTGACTTCATTAGACGAGACCGCTCAAACTTAACGTTTAGGTTCAGTGTGCCTCTAACCATTCGGTGATCGCTGCCGGTTTTCACCCTAGCGATCACTGAGACATCACTGAACAGTTGTCGTCTGGTCGTCATAATGAAGTTATTCTCATTTTTTATCGAACCGTCGGTGCTCAACCAGGTTTACTTCCTGTGGGGCCGCTTCTGGAAGAAAGAGTTCATCATAAAGAGTCCCTCATTCTCCATGAAGTCGGCCAGCTGCTGGCCTCTTGGGTTCCGTTGCCCAATTCCGAATTTCCCTACTTTCAGCTCACTGTTCTCTCTTGTGCCTAGTTTTGCGTTGAAGTTTCCCATTAACACCGTATAGTGGGTTTTGGAGGAATGCATGGCTCTAGAAATATCCTCATACATTTCCTCCACCTCCTCATTGGGGTGTGCCAAGGTTAGTGGGTAAACCTGTATGACCTTCAGCGAATACCGTTTGGTGATTCTGAGTATAAGGTACGCAACCCTCGTCGACACACTCCCAATCTTTACAACGTTGTTAACGAGAGACTTGTGGACGATAAATCCGACACCTCTTTGTGACAGATGGTCGCCCTCCCGGTAATAAAGCAAGTTGCCGGATTCGAGGATTACTGTGTCCTCCCCCTCTCTTAGGACTTCGCATAATCCTATAATATGCCAGCGTAACTTGTCTATCTCTTCTTCCAGCTCCACAATCTTCTCGTCAGTCCTCAGGGTGCGTGCGTTGTATGTTGCCAGGTCGAGTCGTCATAGGTGGCAACCGAACCTCAACCGGAGATTCTTAGCACCACCTGCCCCGCCGTTACCATGGTCGCCACCGTAGCCAGGAAAAGCGGGGCCGCCGGAGACTGCGGGCCGTCACTTCGTAACTTTCATCATGGGGGTTATATTGCCATAGTTGCCACGCTTGGCGAGCGGGTTGGCAACCGCAGTTTTTTTATTGTATTTTTGCCGTTACCAGGAAGATGCTGCTGCCCATCTCCGGCCTGTTTCCCTTTGTCGCCTTTTACGACACCCACGGGAAGATATGAAGTAGTGGATATTCTTAACCGCCACTACACGGCAAAATAAAAAAAAATCAACCTTACTATTTATACAAAATAAATGGTTACTCTTTTGCAATAACTAAATGACATATACACGTAGACAGCCCGTTAATGGTTAAATAATGGTACTACGAATAGTAATAGTCCGTGGAATCCTCAGAAAAATAGCATTAAGTACTAACTAGTCCAAAGTTCGTGTCCATCGGTGGACTTACGAGCTGAATGTAAAATTTTTATATAAAATACAAACAATATTTTCAAGTAATTTAAGTCCAATATTTTTATCAAGATGGATTTCAAAGATTCTTAAAAATATTAAAATTACCCTCTCAAATATTATTAGGTTGCCGATATTATGAGCGCTGATTTATTTTTTAAAGTTTCACATTGTTCAGTTGCCAGCGAACTTTTTATGAAAAAAAGTTGTTATTTAGTGTTTTCTGTATTATTTTTACTATGTTGTCCATTTATATTTTTTTATTCTATCGAAATAAGCAAAACTGATCTGCTTTTAGTTTTTTAATCTTTGTTGAAAATATTTTGGGATTTGTTTGAGTACCCCACTCGAGGCGGGAAGTAGGTTGAAAAAAAAGTTGTGGTGTGGAAGGGTGATATACACCCTAGCATTTCCCTCATCGCAGAAAATTTCAGGATTTGGAGACATTTTTAATTTTTTTATTAAAATAATTTTTTAGAGATGTAATTTAAAAACGAATTAAATGGCCTAGGTAGGATAAAAATTGGAGGCAAAGATATATTAAGATATCTCAACCTTCAATTTTCAATTAATTTAGAGATGTAGACGGCTCCGTGACGCAGTGGCTTAGCAATGAGCTGCAGCGCTGATGGCCTCGGGTTCAAATACCACACAGAACAAGTGTTTGTACGGCCTACAAATAACTGTTCCGGGTCTAGATGATTGTCCTTGTGAAATGTATGTATGTAAATTGCTTCCACGATACAGGAAAAGTTTCTAGTGTGGAGGTAACGTTTTTTTTTTAAATATTTATATATGAATGAAATATTTTAAAAACAACGGGAGAGATAACAACACCTACATATATTTATGCTGTCTGGGTTGGTGCCAGGTCTAAAAGGCTCCTTTTTTTATAGGATCGGATGACAAACGAGCACACAGTCCACCTGATGGTAAGTGGTTGCTGTGGCCCATAGACATCTACATTTATCGCGAATCAAAATGACGATGCGTTGTCACCCGTGAGGACTAAGATGGAATGCCTCTTTTCCAGTAAAAAGGGTCTCCGGTTCTCTGCATACGAAACACAGCAGTGACTGCTATTTTACGCTGGTATTCTGTGAGAGCGTGGTCCTTCCCCGGTCGAGCCGACCCATTCGTGCTACAATTGTACCACATAATATAGCTGCAGCATGGCTCTACCACGTAAAAAATCATTAAAAGTGACAACGCATATATGACCTTCTTTGTTTAAAGTAGGCTCCAGTGTTCGCGGACTGCAGTAACCATCAGATGTACTATAACTTTGTTTAACATGTCAGTTTTATAAAAAAGAGTCTTGGTAGCTCAAGGGATAAGCACTCGAACTTAAATTGCTTACTACGCGAGCAACCATGTTTCGATCCTCGTCGGCACTAATTAACACTGCAGTCCGTTTTGTAAGTTCGCTTGTTACTTAAGTTTTTAAAAAAATCTCCATACACGTTTAGAAGTATTTTAAGTTGTCAGTAAACAATACTGTCTTAGTATTACAAAAGCGAATACACTCTTAATCCCTTGTTCCGTTCGATGTTTATCTTCCTCCGTGTTTCCCTCCATCAACTAAGTAATTCTTCTAGATTTCAGAGTACTCATTTAGCCCAATCGATCGTAGGCTAAAGTAGCAATCTGTATTAACATGACCAATAGAAGTAGGCCTCTCTCTTCGCAGTTGTTACCTTTATCGATGTACCTAACAGGTGGATCGAATCATTTTATATTTGGTGTATATACGGAATGGCTTAACGTATAGTGGGGGTGTAAGGGAGTATACTATCCCATATCATCCTGTGAGTATTGTAAAAGGTTCCAGAAGGGAACAAAAACAAGAAATGAACAGCAACAACTGATACTAACTTAAAATAATTAATAATTAATTATTTGTTTCCCTGTCCACGAAATAGATACAAAAGTTAAACAATCGAAATGTTTATATAGAATTCATGGGACAGGGATAGGGCTTATTAACCAAAAATCCCTCTTATTAAATAATCTTTGGGGGAGTCCTACGTTTATCAGTGGAGTTTAACGTAATGATAGTAATGGTGATGATGAAATTTTTATATTGTATTGCCATCTGTCTAAGGTCGCAATATGTTATGATGACGCCCTAGGGATGAGGTTAATGAAAAACTTTGTATTAAATGAGTTATTATAAATATTAAGAAATTTATGAATATAATAATGAAGTGATCGCTATCAAGATATTTTTAATTTGTTTTGTATTGTTAATTGCGTAACCTGTATGATTGCATCTGTAATTTAAGAAAAAAAGTCCTGTTGGGTTTCTCGTTGGTTATTCCCAGGACAGAACTTTTCGAACCAAACGTAAATTAAACATAAAAGTAACCTTCAATAAGTAACCCTTACTACATGGACTGACGATTTGATGGTCGATGGATACAGGCTTTAAGTTCAGCAGTGTACTTGTGATGGACTACAATGATGCTGGTTATAAAATATTACTACCTACGAACTCTTTTGTTAAAAATTTAAATAAATTTGAAATTCACGTTAATAGTACTCACAAAATTTTGCAACCAGTTTGCATTTCTTTATTAAAAATTCACATAAACCGTTGTTGAAGTAACTTAGCATTATATTACAAAACACGTTAATCTACGCGGTGCGCTACGAACTCGGAATTTAACAGAACAGTTTCTCAATTTATAAGAAACTATTTTGTTATATTTAATTACAATAAATATAAATTAAGACATTTTACATTGAAATTATTTGGTTCAATTTTATTTCTATGCATGTACGTAAATTAAAAAATCTTTATATACTTAGGTTTTCATAAGAAATTATACATCATCATCGTCACTACAGCCCTTCAGAAAGAAATTATTCAGTTCATTTTAATTTATTTTAATTTCATTATCATAATCGCCGTGTAGTGGTGGTCAAGAATATCCACTACCCTATATCTTCCTGTGGGTGTCACCCGTCAACCCGCTCGCCAAGCGTGGCAACTATGGCAATTACCCCCCTATGAAGAAAGTCAAAAGAAGACCGACCCCAGTCCCCGGTGGCCCCACTATTCCTGGCTACGGTTGCGACCATGGTAACAGCGGAGCAGGGGGTGCTAGAATTCTCCGGTGGAGGTTCGGTTGCCACCTTAGACGACTTGACATGGCAATGTAAAACGCACGCACCCTGAGAACTGACGAGAAGATCGTGGAGCTGGAAGAAGAGATAGACAAGTTACGTTGGCATATTATAGGATTATCCGAAGTCCGACGAGAGGGGGAGGACACGGTAATCCTCGAATCCGGCAACTTGCTCTATCACCGGGAGGGCGACCATCTGTCCTGTGTGGTGTCTGTCTGGTGTCCTGTGTCTGTCTGGTGTCGGATTTATCGTCCACAAGTCTCTCGTTAACAACGTTGTAAAGATCGGGAGTGTGTCGACGAGGGTTGCGTACCATATACTCAGAATCACCAAACGGTATTCGCTGAAGGTCATATAGGTTTACGCACCAACCTAGGCACACCCCGATGAGGATGTAGAGGAAACGAATGAGGATATTTCTAGAGCCATGCATTCCTCAAAAACCCAATGTACGGTGATAATGGGAGACTTCAATGCAAAACTAGGCACAAGAGATAACGGTAAGCCGAAAGTAGGGAAATTTGGAATAGGGCGACGAAACCCAAGAGGCCAGCAGCTGGCCGACTTCATTAAAAAAAGGGACTCCTTATGATGAACTGTTTCTGCCAGAAGCGGCCCCATAGGAAGTTGACCTGGTCAAGCCCCGACGGTTCGACGAAAAATGATATTGTCTTAATTATGACGACCAGACGACAGCTGTTCAGTGATGTCTCCGTGATCGCGAGGGTGAAAACTGGTAGCGATCACCGAATAGTTAGAACCTAAACGTTAAGTTGGAGAGGTCTCTTCTAATGAAGTCAACGCTCCGTCCCCCTCGTGCTCTGTTTCAAAGTCCTGAAGCCTTTAAGCTCGAGTTACAAAACCGTTTTCAGTGTCTAGAAGACTGCAATGAAGTGGACGATATGAACTATAAGCTCTTGGAAACTGTTAATACGGTCGGAGCTAAGTTCTGCAAGACCTGCCGCAGAAGAACACAAAAACTCACACTCTTAATCTCATGGCTGTTAGACGGGAGATGAAGCTAAATTCTTTAACAGATTTGACAGCATACAGGCAACTGAACAGACAGATCTCCAAATGCATGCGGCGGGACTTACGCAACTTCAATACAGCTCGTATAGAAAAAGCGATCGAGCGGAACCAAGGCTCCAAAGTCTTTGGCAGAGATCTGTCTGCCAGAAAGTGCCAACTGTCAAAGCTTAAGACCGAGTGTGGCAGCATCGTTTCCGGGGCACTTGAGATTTTACTTACTTACTTACTTATCGTCACGCACAATCCCTGACGGGGTAGCCAGAGAGAACAGATCGCCAAGTGTCACGATCCTTACATACCTCTTTCGCTTATTTCAGATTCATCATCTTCTTCATACATGCACGTCTAGGTATCCGAGTACTCTTGACCCTCCCCTCTTCGAGCAATTTGCTCACATGGTCTTCGAAAGTTAGTCTCGGTCTACCTCGACACCTTTTAATATTAATTTCGCGCTATATATTTTCTTCACCATTCGGTCTTCACTCATTCGCTCAACGTGCCCAAACCATCGAAGCACGCCCCTATCAATTTTTGTGATAAGGTCATCTTTCAAACCTGCCATATTGCGAATCTCTTCGTTTCGCTTTCGATCGGCCATGGTAACGCCGCACATTTTACGAAGAGATCGCATCTCCACTGCATTCAACTTGCTTTTATGCTTCTTCTGGCATACCCAGGTTTCGCTGCCATATAACAAAGTCGGTACCAACACTGCGTTATGTATTGCAAGGCGTGCACTCTTCACTACGCCTTGCCTTTTGACTAACGCAGTCAGGGCACCATTGACTTTGTTCCCGGCAGCGACACGCCTGTCCACATCTAAATCACATCTTCCATCCCGGCTAAAATCACTCCCCAAGTATACAATTTCATTTACCTGTTCTAGACATTCCTGATTTACCCATATTTCACACTTCGTTCTCTCTTCGTCCCTTTCAAATACCAGAACCTTAGTTTTATTAGCATTCAAGCGGAGACCTTTAATTTCACATTCCTCTTTCATACACGTGACTAATGCCTGCAGTTCTGCCTCTGATGGTGCAATAAGCACTGCATCATCAGCATACAGCAGACAATTTACTTTAATGTCACCCAATTTCACACCCAAACCGCTATCTTTCAGTTTCTGTAAACAGCTGTCGAGATACAGTATGAACAGCCAGGAAGACATGACACAACCCTGTTTTACGCCCGTTTGGACGCTAAACATTGGTTACAGGTCATGCCCTACCCGCACACAGGCTTTACAGTCACAGTAAAGTGACTGCACAGCCCTTAGCAATCGACCATCCACACCATACCCCGGCAACAGTTCCCACATTTTCTTCCTTACAACCTTATCAAATGCTTTCTCAAGATCCACAAAAGCACAGAAAATCCTCTGGTTAGCAGCCAGAAGCTTTTCCGTGATCATGCGGAGAGAAAACATTTGATCCGTGCATCCTCTTCCAGGTCTAAATCCGCATTGTGCCTCCCATAGAAATCTTTCCGATTTCTCTTGCATCCTACGTGTCAAAACCTTCGAATAAACTTTACTTGCTAAACTGGTCAAGCTGATCGCCCGATAGCACCCGCAGTCAAAATGTGAACCTTTACCTTTATATAAAGGCACAATGACTGCGGATCGCCAATCATCCGGGACATCCCCCGTCCGCCAGCACAAATTGCACAGCAGATGAAAGCTGTCCCAGACGCGAGACCCACCATACTTGACCATTTCAGCAGTAACTCTGTCTAGTCCCGCAGCCTTACCACATTTCAAACTTCGAATCGCATGTTCAATCTCTTTCATACTGATGACCTCAGTGTCATCGAGGTCCGGGTCTGGCGTACCAGTCTCGACGTCATCCCCGGATCCCTCACTAAGATCATCACACGCATACATTTCTCTATAAAATTCGCTCCATCGCTGCATGACGTCCGATTTTTCTGAGAGGACGTCATTAGTTCTCGAAAGCACTTTGTTCATTCTTATGGCCGTCGCACCACTTCGGGTCCTTCCAACCTCTTTCCAGAAGAGTTTGGAGTTCTCCTTAAAGTTGTGCGACAACCTTTCGTCCGCTTCCATTCTACACCTTTCACGCACTTCCTCAATCAATGCTTTCGTGTGAACTTTCTGCAGCTTATATCTTTCTTTCATCTTCTCTCTCATATCCTTATCAATACTAGAGGCCAAGTAGTCTAACCATGCTTTCTTCTTCTTCTTTACAGCTTCTTTCACTTCATCATTCCACCATGCATCTCTTCTTTTACTACTGCCTCTTTTAATCGTTCCACACACTTCTTCCGCTGCACTTACCATTCCATCCCTAAGGTTCTGCCATGTTCTTTCAACACATTCTTTTCTGCCATCGATGTTGTCAAGCTTTTCGGCTACCCTCGCATGATATTTGTCCCTAGTATCCGCTTCCTGAAGCTTCCAGCTTCGGATGCGACAGACCGACTGTGGTTCTGTTACTGCCGTCCGGTAGCGCCAACCCGCGAACAGACCCCTAAATCTAGTAATCACTAGATAGTGATCCGTTCCCAGGTCAGCACCCCTGAACACTCGCGTATCCATCACCTGTTTTCGCAGTCGGTCATCCACCAAAAACAAATCGATCATACTTCTCTCATTCTTACTTTCTCTAGTATACATATGGATCTTCTTGTGATTAAACATAGTGTTTGTCACAAGAAGACCCTTTTCCTTGCATACCGCCAGTATAAGCTTGCCAGCATCATTAACCCTTTTATCGCCAAACTTTCCAAGCACCGACTCGTACCCTGGTCGAGCGGTACCAACCCATCCATTCAAATCACCACATACAACAATTCTTTCGTTTCCCCTAGCCAAATCTAGAACTTCTCTTACATTTTCCCAAAACTCCTCCAGCTCAGCCCTGGACGACGAAGCTACCGGCGCATAAACAGCCAAAAGGAATAACTTCTTCAGTCCCAATTTAAAGCGAACCCAGAGAAGTCTTGAGTTCACAACCTTATATTCAGTCATAACATCGACCAACCGAGACGACAGCAGCACCCCCACACCCTGGCGGGCGCTCTCGCTCTCCGGGACTCCGGACCATAGAGCTAACGCCCCGCCAGGGAGCTCTTCAGTACCACTGCCCTTCCGTTTGGTCTCCGACATACACACGACATCTAATTCTCTTTCTTTCATTATTTCGATCAACTCATTCGTCTTATCTTTCATGCCTCCTCTAACATTCCACGTGCCAACTCTGCACTCTGTCCTCCACCTTCCGCCGTGTCGGGCTGTGCGTGACGGGTGGCGGTCCCCATCGCCGCTTTGCACGCTGCATTCCACACCAACGGGGACGAGCTGGTGTGCGTCGCCTTGGGGGGACGCCCTAACCCTCGTTGACATGGGTGCGCAGCTAAGTAGAATTGCAGCCCTGAAAAGGGCTGGCAGGGGTCGCGACGAGCACGCTTCTACAGTGACCCACTTGAGATTTTGAATGAGATTAAGAGGTTCTATAGGCAGCTGTACACGTCATCGTTGGAGCCGCACGCAAGTGTGGGTAACGATCCAAGAGCGAGTCTTATCCGACATTATTACGATGATATCCCGGACGTCAGACTGAGCGAGATTAGAATGGCTCTACAGGACCTTAAAAACGGCATGGCCCCAGGCGAGGATGGAATTACAGCGGAGCTTCTGAAAGCGGGTAGAAAACCGGTACTTGAAGTCCTTCAGAAGCTCTTTAGTTCCGTCCTCCATGGTGTCATTACACCGGAGGCGTGGAGCAGAAGTGCGGTGGTCTTGTTCTTCAAGAAAGGCGACAACGCTCTCTTTAAGAACTTCAAACCGATTTCCCTTCTGAGCCGCGTCTACGTGCTGTTTTCAAGAGTCATTACGAATCGTCTCGCGCGCAGACTTGACGGCTTCCAGCCTCCCGAACAAGCTGCTTTCCGAAAAGGCTTTAGCACCATAGACCACATACATACCCTTTGGCAAATTGTACAGAAGTCCGAGAAGTACAATTTGCTACTATATCTGGCGTATGTGGACTATGAGAAAGCCTTTGATTCCGTCAAAAATGAGGCGGTCCTGCAGTCAGTTCAGCGGTGCCAAGTAGACTGACGGTACATCGAAGTGCTGAAATGCTTGTACAGTAGAGCTACGATGGCTATCCGAGTACAGAATCAGAGTACGAAACCTATCCAACTGCAGAGAGGTGTAAGACAGGGTGACGTTATATCCCCGAAACTCTTCACCGCTGCATTGGAAGACGTTTTCAAGCTTCTGGACTGGAATGGATACGGTATTAACATCAATGGCTAGCACTACATCACTCACCTTCGATTTGCCGACGATATAGTCCTTATGGCAGAATAAACAAACCTAGCAAGCTAACAGCATAGCAAAGTGGCGAAGCAATCAGCTTTGTAGCGGTTTCTAACGGAAAAAAATTTTACAAAATAGGAGGTTCAGATGCCTGGGTGATCAGTAATCGATTGCTGAAAACAGAATTTGAAAATTCGAAACCGTTCTTGATTATTATATATACGATTTAATCGTGGGACAGACGGATGGAAAGACGGACAGACGGACATACTGACAGACGGACAGACGAACATACGGACAGATATCGTGAAATCAATTAGTTACTTCGCAAGCTTCGCCACTTAATAAGAATAAAGAAGTCCTAAGCACCATGTTCAATGACCTCAATAGTGTCTCCCAACGGATAGGTCTTAAGATGAACATGGACAAAACAAAGATTATGTTTAATGTCCATGTCACACCTATGCCGGTAGTTGTTGGTCGCACTAAGGTCTAAGTTGTTGACGAGTATGTTTACCTGGGACAAATAGTCCGACTAGGTAAGTCCAACTTCGACCGAGAGGTCAACGACGGATTCAACTCGGCTGGGCAGCGTTCGGGAAGCTACGACATATCTTCTAGTCAGACATACCTCAAAACCTTAAAACAAAATTGTAGAACCAGTGCTTGTTGCCAGTGATGACTTTTTTTGTAGGAAAGGGGGGCAATCGAGCATGCGGCTCACCTGATGGTAAGTGACTACCGCCGCCCATGAAAATACCACTCTTGGCTTACGGATCTGAGACGTGGTCCTTCACTGCTGGCCGTATGAGGAAGCTCAAGTTCACTCAGCGAGCTATGGAGAGGGCTATGCTCGGAGTTTCTCTGCGTGATAAACTTAGGAATGAGGATATCCGCAGTAGAACCAGAGTAACCGACATAGCCCAACGGATTAGTAAGCTGAAGTGGCAGTGGTCCGGTCAGATAGCTCGAAGAACCTACAACCGATGGGGATGAAAGGTTCTTGAGTGGCAGTCTCGTACCGGTAGGCGAAGTGTAGGGCGACCCCCCAAGAGATGGAGTGACGTCCTGGTAAGACATGCAGGAAGTCGATGGATGCAGGTGGCTCAGGACCGTGCTTTGTGGCATTCCTTGGGGGAGGCCTATGTTCAGCAGTGAACTTATGAAAGGCTGTAATGATGATGATGATGATGAACTTATAATCGAATATTTAGTTTAATTTTAAAAATTATGTTATAATTATTATTACGAACCATTCACATTGTGAATGGTTCATAGCTATAATTGGACCCATTGGATTGGATATAAAAAATAATAATAATTAGAGCTACATCGTTATGGTGTAAAAAACCGTTTATTAAAACTCGATATAAATTAATTTAGTTAAATAGTAGGCCTTTATTTTAACTTATTTTTAAGGTTTTTTTTTATATAATTTTAGAGATTTATTTCAAATTTTTTTGAATTTACACAAAATAGACTTTCTAGTTTATTTTAATCAAATTTAGGAATCTCTACCGGTTCTACATCAAAAGGCTTAAAACTATGTCTGTACAATGGAAAGTTTTAAATAATGTTATGCTTAGCTTAATTAAAGTAATTTGTGAGTAATTAAAGTTCGTCGTTAATATAAGAACTTTCTGAGTATTATTACGGCAACTTATCCTTTAATGAACTAAGTTTCATGATGATAAGATACATTTTATTGTTTTAGTTAATCTGGCGTATGAAAAAGACGTTCCATTTAATTCATTAATTACAGCCTCTAAAATTCCACTGCTGAACATAAGCCTCCGCCATGGATTTTAGCAGGCGGGTTGGTAACCGCAGTTTGTATAAGTTTTAAATAAAACCACTGTAAGTTTTTGTTCAATAAAGGTAACAAAAAAACACATCGTCTATACTATCTACCTATACTCGATTAAGAATTAAAACGACCTCCGTGATACTTGTTTTACGTCATTACTTCCATTCTTCGTATAGTTTTTCATCTTAACCATATAAAGTAATACAGCGCTAAGTAATGCTATACCAAAAAGTAAATAAATCACTAGGTTTTTTGTGTCAATTACCATTTTTTTAGTTATTCTGATATTTTTTTGATCGCTTATAAAGTACCTATCATTAATGTAAAATAATTTTTATTTGTTCGTATATAAATGTATAATATATGTGTACAATAAATTATAGACATCCCATCATCATCATCATCATTAGGGCCTTTCACAAGTTCACTGCTGAACATAGGCTTCTCTCGAAAATAGCACAAACCACGGTCCTCAGCCAACTGCATCCATCGAATTTCTGCATTTCTTACTAGGTCTTCACTCCATCAAGCGGATGGCCACCCTACACTTTGCTTACCGGTACGAGACTGCCATTCGAGAATCTTGCAGATGTATGGATATTTTCGCCACATCAGTCTGGATTTCACCCTGGGCAGAGCACTACAAATGCCCCTTTCATTATCACTGAAGATATTCGAGAGAGTATGAAAAAATCCAAATAAAAATTTTCTTATTTTAATAGATTTTTCTAACGCTTTTAATACTGTTGACCACTCTGTCATGCTAGCTCTAATCTCTCACTTGAATATCTCGTATTCAGACCAGAATTGGTTCTCATCATATTTTTGAGGGCACCAACAGGCCGTGAGTTCTGGCCATAATGTCTTCAATTAGAGTGATGTACTAACGGGTGTCCCTCAAGGTGGTATTCACTCAACTCTTCTGTTTTCAATTTTTATAAATATTATCACATTAAACCTGAAATGCTCTTATCATCTGGATGCCGATGATTTACAACGATATGCACAAGCGGATATATCCTACCTGATATTAATGAATCAATAGCGTTATTAAACAAAGATTTACATTTATCTTTGAATGGTCCACTGTGTTTGAAATAAACGTGAATCCTTCCAAAAGTCAAGCGATCAGTTAAGGTAGCTCTAGATACTTATTTAAATTAGATATCTCCACTTTGCCGTTTATTTCGTACAACAACAATGCTATGCAATACTCCCCACATGTTAAGAATCTCGGTCTGTACGTTGATGCCTGCCTTACATGGAACAAGCAGATGCAGTAGGTAAGCCGTAAAGTTACTGCAACATTGCGATCGCTTTATCGTCTGAAAAAATTTCTGCTACAAAAATTTTGATTTTTCAATCTCTTATTCTGCTGATAATTGACTATAAAGATATGTGTTACACAAACTTATCTCAACAGCATCTTAACACGTTGGATCGTCTCCTCAATAAGTGCATCAGATGAATTTATGGTCATCGTAAATATGAAATTGTATCATCTTTTTGTACTCAGCTTAACTGGCTGCTTATCCGTCAGCTCAGATATGTTAGAATACCCTGCACTCTTTTCACTATCCTAAATGATTATTTTGCTCCTTAGTACTTGAAATCTAAATTTAAGTACCTAGTAGATACTCATAATTGTTTTCTCCGTTCTTCGGATAACCTAAAGTTGCTAACGCCTTTACACCATACTGGTTATATGTTCCACTGTTTCGCTCTTATGTTTATAAGACTCTGGAACCTCTTTACATTTTTTTTATAGGATAAGGGTGAAAAACGAGCACACAGTCCACCTGATGGTAAGTGGTTGCTGCGGCCCATAGACATCTACATCCATCCTCTGTTACAGATCAAAATGCAGATGAGTTTTCACTTGTAAGGACTAAGATGGAATGCCTCATTTCCAGTAAAAAAGGCCTCCGGCCACCTGCACTCACCAAGCGAAACGCAGAGGTAAACCTCAACTTCACGCTGGTATTCTGTGAGGTCGTGGTACCACCCCGGTTCGAGCTGGCCCATCCATGCGACAGCAAAAGCTGCCGCCTGGCTCCACTGTTAAAAAACATTAAAAAGCTTCCAACAAGTTTATTTTCAAAAACAAAGTTTGTGAACATTTTAGTAAAGCATTGCATTAAATAATGATTCTATTGTCGCATATTTTTCTTATTTATTATGGCATAATGTATATATTTAATTTATTTAAGTAGATTTATGTCACTATGTGCGTCTTTAATCATATATTTAGGTTTGTATGATATATGTATAGAATACTTTCGACATAATATATATATATATATATATATATATATATATATATATATATATATATATATATATATATATATATATATATATCATAGATTAAAAAAATACTTACGCCAGTATATTCTAAGTCTATGATATTTTTATTCTGGTATATTCGAACTTCGTTACCTTTTTTATTATTAGTTTACTTTTGCTGCACTACCTCCCAAATATTTCTCTTTTAAGCCTAATGGTTGACTGAGAGAAAATGCCTTAAGGAATTAAGTCCTTGTGCACTCGATAATAAGGTGCACTTTTGCTTGCAGGTGAAATAATTAAAGAAACTTGTCTTCACTCAATGATTACTTTATTCGTACTGACTTTACACATTATGACATCTGTTGCCGCGCAAACAACTACAGCGAGATACATTGTATTATTTAGGTAATATATATGGCTAACCGGCAGCTAGCAAAAATATCAAATATGTAATAAACATACCGCCCTCCAAAAACTACAGTTTTTAACTAAGTGCTCAAAAAAAGACAAACCTTCAAAACAAAATGTAATGTAAATAGTAATAAAGTTACAACTTATACCTTAACCTTTAAAGTTATATATACAGTTCATGAAAATTGATATCTCGCCAGTAAATCAAGTTTTCGCTCAAGTTTAAATATATTGTATTATAACATGCAATTCATGTATGGAAAGAGGGCACTTGTACAAAATTTCTACTATTTGCAAAATATCGAAGGACTAGGCACCATAAAGTATTTATTCTAACAATCTTATGATTAAGTAGATATATTGTGAAGGAGAAAAGAACAAGAAATAAATCTTAAATATAATTTTAATGCTAATTTATATTACTTCTCTATTTTTTTTTCATCATTCTAAACGTGGACTGTATCTGTATGTAACAATAACTTTATAAATTAATTTAACATTTCAGCACTTATACCACAACTAATAGGCGTGAACAAAGTAATATTAGTAAATCTTAAATCAAAAAATAAGTTTACATTTTTTTTATGCAATAAAATAATTAATAGGTTATGATAAAAATACATATACTTAAGGCTAACAGGTTACAGATTTAAACTTAAACTAAGCTACAACAAAATTTGTTCCCATTACCATTACAACATTGTTTAGGTGCGAAGTCATCTAAGGCTTATTGTTATTAGCATGATACATTGAAAGACGCAAGTTCGTATTTTATCCTTCCATTTTTTTTAATGACTTTTTTGTTTTATATAGAGATTTTAGTGATATGATGTAATGAAATATCATTAAAATAATCGTAATTTTAGTTTACTTATAAATTATGTAATATAGAAAATGTGAAATTAGCTGTCCAATTTTAGGTATAACCCTTAACAGTGACATTGTACCTCATCATTCGGTTTCATTGGAAGTAATATTAACTTAGACAATGGTCTCTTAAGAATGTTATTTCCCTTGCATTGCACTGTTGCCACGCGGACGAGTTGATCAGCACCAGGGTGTAGTGTTATAATTTTTCCTAATAGCCATTTTGCTGGTGGGAGATCATCTTCCTTAATGATTACGATATCTCCAACACATAGTGACGGCACTGTGTCTTACCATTTATGCCGTTGCTGTAATGAGTGGAGATATTCAGATTTCCATCTCCGCCAAAAATCTTGCATCCTGTTTTGTAAAAATTGCCATCTAGATAACATACCTACGTTTTTGTGTTCATAATTTATGTCTGGTATATTAATTATTGGCTCACCAATAAGAAAATGACCTGGGGTGAGTGGATCCAGTGTTTCACTGGTGTTATCGGAGTGACAGATAGGTCTCGAATTTAGGCAGGCTTCTATCTGCGCCAATAGTGTTGCCATTTCCTCATAGGTTAGCTTTGTAGTTCCGTTTATTCTCGATAAATGTTTCTTAACCGACCGAACGCCTGCCTCCCATAGCCCACCAAAATTGGGTGCCTTCGGCGGAATGAAGTGCCATGTTGTGCCATCATTTGATAGGAGCTCAGCTACCTCCCTCGCCAGATTAGCCTTGCCCTGTTCAAACATACACTTTAATTCCTTTGCGGCTCCCACAAAGTTGGTGCCGTTGTCACTCCACAAGTTCCTGCAGTGACCTCTTCTTGCAACGAATCTTCTGAATGCTGAAATAAAGGCTTGTGACGTTAAATCCGTAACAGCTTCGAGATGTATAGCTCGCGTAGACATGCAAACGAAGACACAGATATAGCCCTTTGTTGATTTATAACCACGGCCCTTGGACGTTCGCAATTGCACAGGTCCCGAAAAATCAACTCCACTGTTGAAGAAAGCACGATTTGGATTCACTCTTGCAGGTGGTAACTGGCCCATCAGCTGCTGCTTAATTTTTGCCTTGTCAAATATGCACACCTTACAATTACGAATAATTGCTCTGAGAGCAGACTTAAGACTAACTACCCAGTACTTGCTGCGGATGTATGTAAGCATCTGAAGAAAACCTCAATGAAAAGTTCTTATGTGAGCTTCGTTAATTATAAGCTTAGTAATATGCTGCCTTTTTGGTATTATAATTGAATGTTTAGCATTCTCATTTATATTAGCATTAGCTAGTCGCCCTCCTACTCTAAGAAGCCCCCCTTTGTCTAAGAAAGGTGTAAGACTTATCAAAGAACTTCTACTTTTTATCTTTCCTTTCTTATTTAGATCTTTAATTTCATCTTCGTACACTAAGTACTGATAGTATTTTATAAACTTTTCTTCAACTTCATTCATTTCTTCCGTAGTTAAAAACGTTTCATTTTTCTTTTTATTATGTAGAAGTCGTAAACACCATGCAAGAACTCTTTTCATTCGCAACATAGATGAAAATCTTTTCCAAACGGGTTTTTCCTTTATAACTACATTAAACGATCTTTTTATCTCTACATATGTTTGAGGAATATAATCCTTTGTTAAATCTATTCCTTTATTTTTTAACCACTCTGATCCAGTCCACCACATGTCATTGTTTGCCATTTCGATTAGCGCCACCCCTCTAGACGCGAGGTCAGCGGGATTGTCGGTTGATTGAACATGATACCATCTGTCATTGTCTATCAACTGAATTATGTCCGACACTCTATTGCCAACAAACACTTGCCATCGACTTGGTTAAGACTGTAACCAAGACAGAACCACCATTGAATCAGTCCAGGCATATATTTTATCCATATGTATATCACATAGGCCTGATAACTCGTGCAATAGCATAGCCAATAACACCGCAGCGCAAAGTTCTAATTTCGGAATTGTCAATTGTTTCAATGGTGCCACCTTGGTTTTGAATGCCACTATCGTTACGTGAACCCTGTCATTTTCATCTAAAACCTTGATATAGACCACTGCTGCGTACGCAACAGAAGAAGCATCTGCAAATCCATGCAATTGCACTTCTTTACAACGTGACGTCGTTTTAATCCAGCGCGGGATTTCAATGCCTTGCAACTCTTGAAGTGCCTCTCTGTAACTAAGCCATTCCTCTACTAGATCAGAAGGTAGTTCATCCTCCCAGCCAAGATTACTTAACCACAGTCTCTGTATCATAATCTTAGCAGTGATTATCACTGGAGAGAGCCAGCCAAATGGATCAAAAAGCCTGGCCACATCTGATAATATTAACCGTTTTGTAACAGGTTTCCTGGTTTCCGGTATGTTGACTGTAACCTTGAACGTATCCCTTTTTCTGTCCCATGTAAGACCAAGTATTTTTATCACCGTATCTAATTTTATTTCTATGCTGTCTATAGTTTCCAGAATGTCTTTGTCATCTTCAAGAAACCTCGGCAACTCATCAGAATTGCTAGACCACTTCTGCATTTGAAAGCCACCCTTTTTTAACAGATTCTTAACTTCATCGCAAATTTGTTTGATTTCCGATATATCTTCATGCCCAGTCATTAAATCATCCATGTAGAACGAATTCTTAACGACAGCAGATCCTCGAGGGTACCTGTCACCTTCATCATCAGCCAGCTGGTGTATAGACCGTACAGCAAGTTATGGTGCTGCAGCGGTTCCAAACGTTACGGTAAGTAATTTATAACTTTCTATGTTTCCAGCAATATCATAGCGCCAAACAATACGTTGTAAATTTGTGTGTTTGCTAGTCATCCTTACTTGCCGATACATTTTGATTATATCGCCGACAACACAGATTTTGTGAGACCTCCAGCGAGTGATAAGAGCACGAAGATCAGGTTGTAAAGTGGGGCCAATCATCATGCCGTCGTTTAAGGAGAGGCCATTGGAACCCTTGGCTGAAGCGTCGAAAACCACTCTTACCTTTGTAGTGTCTTTATCCTTTCTTACGACAGCATGATGGGGTAAGTAAATTGCTTCATATTCCTCTTCTTTTTCAGCTTTCTTCATATGGCCCATCTTTAAGTACTCATGTATCACATTCTTATACTCTGTCCTCAAATCTTCATGTTTGATAAACATCCTTTCCAACTGTTTAAATCGTTTGATGGCCTGATATTTAGTCTCGCCGCATGCCTTCACTGTTTCCTCAATACTATGCTTTAAAGGTAAATGTACTACATACGTTCCCGATGTGTCCCTTGCCGTTGTATCTATGTAGTTCCTTTCACATCTTTCTTCTTCCTTTGTCCATACTTTTTTGCTCGTATATTTTTCCGATTTATTCCCAGAATTTTTTCAATAGATTGTTGTCCTCCTCTACGAGCCTGTTGACATGTAAGCTAATAATTTATTGTGCTTTAGTAGGAGTTGTGTATATATCACCTGTCAATATCCAGCCTAGGTGTGTGCGTTGAGCGATTACATCGCCCGGTCCCTTTAGCAGGCCTAAATCTATAATTTTGCCAAAAACGTCAGCTCCGAGTAGGATATCAATCCGACCCGGGACGTTAAAGCTGGGATCAGCTAATTTCACATTTTTAAGTTGAGGCCAATCGTACCCTCTTATTTCCCTAGCAGGTAATCTACGAGTCAACGATTTCATTATATAAGCATTAACATCAATAGAAAATCACTTTCATACCTCGACTTAATATGTAATCCTACTAAATGATTAATATAAACTTTATTACCTTCACCAATTCCTGACACCACGCCGCTGATTTGAGTCCTCTTCAGACCTAAAAACTAGACCACTCGCGCTGTCACGAATGAGGCTTCCGAGCCCTGATCAACCAGAGCCCGAAAGACGTGTAATTGTCCCGTTCGCGAAGGCACCTCCACCAATGCTGTCGCCAACAAAACTTGTTGAGCGGGTTGTTCTCCACTTGACATATGTGCTGTAACCTTGCTAACTTCTTGTGCATTTGATGTAGTTTCTTCTGTATTTTCCCTTACTTCACCTGCTTGTTTTATAAAATCTCGATGTAATAAAGAGTGATGTCGTCTGTTGCATATTTTACACGTATTTGACTGCCTGCATTTAAATACGGAATGATTTGGAATTAAACAATTGAAACACAAGTTGTTTTTCTGGACGAAACTGTATCTCTCTTCTATTGGTTGCTTAGCGAATTCCGTGCAATTAAATATAAAATGAGTTTCTTTGCAGAAGGGACAATATTTATTTTCGCTAGTGGAAGTCGCATGAAATGTCTTAGGTTTAACTAGTTTGTAAGATTTATTTTCAGGTTCCACCATCTCCAACATGCGAAACCGTGTTTCCAGGAAGGCCTTCAGTACTTCAAAACCAGGTAAGTCATCAGTACTATCTCTACTTATTGTAACTTTTTTTTTATACGATAAGGGTGACAAACGAGCACACAGTCCACCTGATGGTAAGTGGTTGCTGCGACCCATAGACATCTACATCTATCCTCTATTACAAATCAACATGATGATGAGATGCGTTGTCACCCGTGAGGACTAAGATAAAATGCCTCATTTCCAGTAAACAGGGCCTCCGGCCACCTGCACACACCAAGCGAAACGCAGAGGTAAACCTCTACTTCACGCTGGTTTTCTGTGAGGTCGTGGTACCTCCCCGGTTCGAGCCGGCCCATCCGTGCGACAGCAAAAATGCCGCGTGGCTCTACCACTTTGGTACTTCCCACTGTTTATGTGTTTCAGGAACCAGCTTTGAAACGATGACATAGTTTATGATTGCATCCCATTGCGCTATTGGTAAGCCAATATTTTTTAATGAATTCATACATTCAATTGACGTATCGAGCAGTTGCTTTAAGGACGAAGCTGACTATATGAGATAGTATTTTCTGGCTAAAAACTTTTTAAATACGCAATTAGCAATGTACCTTTTGTTGTTATAACGCTTTTTCAAAATGGACCAAGCCTCAGCATAATTTGCATCCGTTATAGAAAACTGGCGCAACAAAATTTCTGCATCTCCCTTCAAGCTGCTCTTAAGATAATGTAGTTTCTGAACATCTTCTAACGCCTCATTCTTGTGTATTAATGCCACAAAGAGATCGTGAAACGATTGCCATTCCATGTAGTTGCCTTCAAAAATTGGAATCGAAATACTGGGTAATTTTATATCACTCCCGGAACCACATGGTCTCATCTCATCTATTTTGTGCAGTTCGTCTGGTTTTTCCATATCGGCCATTAATTTATTTAACGAAGTTTTCATTTTACCCTTGTACGTAAAATATAATTCTTCAAATTTATCGAACATATCTTCTGCAAAATACGATAGCATGTGGCTATCCTTTTTAGAAACAGCCATAATTAATTTCTCATGACCGGACTTAAATTCTTTCCAATATGTTTCTAAAGTTTCCATTCTACTCTGTATATAACCCACGGTTATCCTGTCCTTAGGCGATTTTTGGAATTAGCGTACGTTTTTTGTACTTTTTCAAATGTATAAATTTGTAGCAACATTCGATTTTCAACGCTCTCCATATTTAATATATTTTATTTACAACAATACAAATAAAATACTTTAGTAGTAATTCAAAGTTTTCTAATAGCTTTCTTAAATTTCAACGTGTATGTAGGTAGGTAGGTAATTATTCTTACCAGTAGGTCCAAAGTTCACCTTAAAACATTCACAGTTGTTAATAAACACTAATAATTGTTCGCCGACTCACTATATATTAGTTTAATTTACTTCGTTTAGGTTACCGTTGCACAAAAGTAACGTTTTAATAATTCAATTGTCCGTGTAATGTAATTTTGTTTACTAATAACTGATTTTTAACGTTCTTTCACTGTTATTCACTTTTCCTTCAGAACCTTTCTTCGATAATGTTCATTTATTTTTACTAATAAGTCCGTATTCCGTATTTTTCACACTAACTCCAATTACATCCACTCGCAAATTTACGTAATTAAAATAGGGCAAGTTGAATGATCCGTGCTCGAAGAACCATGTGCGCTCGATAATAAGGTGCACTTTTGCTTGCAGGTGAAATAATTAAAGAAACTTGTCTTCACTCAATGATTACTTTATTCGTACTGACTTGACACATTATGACATCTGTTGCCGCGCAAACAACTACAGCGAGATACATTGTATTATATAGGTAATATATATGGCTAACCGGCAGCTAGCAAAAATATCAAATATGTAATAAACGGTCCGCCATATGTACGATTTTTATTTTTGTGCATAAAAGTTTAAATAACTAAATAAATAAGCTAGTATATTTATTTCATTCGTTTAAATATTTGAATAAATTATTTCTCTATTAGTAATAAAAATATTTGTAAAACGTTTGCACTTTGCATCGTATATATATTTTACTTAACGTATTAGAGCCATGCTGCAGCTATATTAGTAGTATAGTTGTAGCACGAATAGGTCGGCTCGACCGGGGAAGGACCACGCTCTCACAGAATACCAACGTAAAATAGCAACTTAACTCTGCTGTGTTTCGTATGGTAAGTGTAGAGAAACTGAGACCCTTTTTACTGGAAATGAGGCATTTCGTCTTAGTCCTCACGGGTGACAACGCATCTACATTTTAATTTTTAATAGAGGATATATGTAGATGTCTATTGGCCATAACAACCACTTAACATCAGGTGGACTGTGTGCTCGTTTGTCACCCTTATCCTATAAAAAACTGACCTACAGGTGAATTGATAAAGAATCTTTTGTGACCTTAAGTTCGGTATTTTGTATCCGATTTTGTACAAATAAAGCTTTATAAAAAATCCACCATTTAGTTTTTGTTTTTAGTAAAAGCACCAACCGACTACATTTCCAACGAAAAAAAAAAACAAAACAGATGACTCCCTCTTATTGCAGAGCTGTTTCCTTGCAGATATCGAGCTTTAATTCCATTCCAGCACTCGAGGGAAATGAATTGTACAGCGACAGTGTATAAAGAAACTTATACATTAAAAATGTATGTTACTAAAGCGCTACATCATGACATTACCTTAGTTTTAGTAAACCGTGTAATGGTGGTGTAAGAATACCCATTATCCCATATCATCCCGTGGTTGTCGTAAAAGGCGACAGAGTAAAACAGCAACAATACATGGGCAGCTGAATATTCCTGATGATATGAATATAAGGCCTGAATAAAAACAAAAAACCAATCACCTCTTCAATCCTGGGAACCATAACAATATCATCTCATAAGGCAATCTATGGGGAGGCCTTTGTTCAGCTGCGAACTTTTATAGGCTGTATGGATGGATACAATTATTCAACTTAAGTTGTACATATTATATTCTTTAGCTTTTGAATTTGAAGCCGTGGCGAGCATGCCTAGTAAAACATAGAAAATTAAAATTTTAAGTGCTTCATCGGATGACCCTGATACGGGTCAAACGAAAAGTTATAATCTTCAAACGGTTTCAACACTCATGTTTCACGTCTTGTTTTAAATAATTTAAAGTTTTTAATAGATATCATATGATTTTGAAAGTTTTAATTTGATCAATGGGTAAAATTCCACAAAGTTATCATAACTATTAAAATTATTATTGAAAGGTTATCTCAGCTTTTAGGGCTCTATCTATTCATATAATCAATATATCATATGACCATGTATTCATATATCAACATCATTATCTATCATAACCTATCTGTACAGTGCGGGACACCTTATAATTAATGCTTCTTTTTATGGAGAAGGAAGCTAACGGGCATACGGCTCACCTAGTGGTAAATGATCACCGACGTCCATGGACATTGGCAGCACAAAAGACATTGCAAATTTTAGAAATAAGTAGACTTTTTCTTGAAGACTTAGGAAGTCGTATTGGTTCGGGAAAATCATTAGTGACGGTATATGTGGTGAAATAAGGACCGCCAGCTATGGAAATGATGACGATGAAATTTAAATTTCTGTCGCAGTTTACGATGATGGAATTTAGCAACTGGAATTAATTGATAAATCCTGTGCGCACTTGCCGTGGTATATGCGGTAGAAGATGCACAGAGATGCAACGTCTCTTCGCAAGGCTAGTGGATAACACTAATCGGAAAGCACTTAGTCCTCGACGAATTGGGGCCGCTCTTCGCTGTTTATGCTGTTCTATCAGATGATATTAAAAAGGCACACACCAGTGGATATAAAAAAGGATGAAAAACCGTACTTTTTGCCTACAGCTTGATAAGCACAATAAATTACCAGAATTTAATCAACAAAAATCTGAATTTAAAAAATGGCTAATAAATATGGCAGTCGAAGTTAAGAAAAACAAAGTCGAAAACTGTAACAAATTATTCACACCTAAATTCCATCTGTCTCCATTCTCTCCGGAGACTTGATGGAGAAATTGACGGCGTTAGTCCTCATCATCATCATCATTACAGCCTTTCACAAGTCCACTGCTGAACATAGGCCTCCCCCAAGGAATGCTACAAAGCACGGTCCTGAGCCACCTGCATCCATCGACTTCCCGCATCGCCCTACACTTCGCCTACCGGTACGAGGCTGCCACTCGAGAACCTTTCTTCCCCATCGGTTGTCGGTCCTTCGAGCTATACGGCCGGCCCACTGCCACTTCAGCTTACTAATCCGTTGTGCTATGTCGGTTACTCTGGTTCTACTGCGGACATCCTCATTCCTAAGTTTATCACGCAGAGAAACTCCGAGCATAGCCCTCTCCATAGCTCGCTGAGCGACCTTGAGCTTCCTCATACGGCCAGCAGTGAAGGACCACGTCTCAGTTCCGTAAGTCATCACTGGCAACACGCACTGGTTGTACAATTTTGTTTTAAGGTTTTGAGGTATTTCTGACGAGAAGATGTGTCGTAGCTTCCCGAACGCTGCCCAGCCGAGTTGAATCCGTCGATTGACCTCTCGGTCGAAGTTGGACTTACCTAGTCGGACTATTTGTCCCAGGTAAACATACTCGTCAACAACTTCGAGCTTAGTGCTCCTAACAACTACCGGCATAAATGTGACATGGACATTAAACATAATCTTTGTTTTGTCCATTCCATAGTCCAAAAAAAGTGATATACATTCTGTAATTACTAGAAACAAACACAAGCTAGTGATGCCAGTTTCTCGACTCCACAGAGTTAGTAATTCATTCTTGGGGCAATGTATACGCTATTACAACAAGGTCCCGGAAAGTGTACAGGTTCTCTCTATTACCAAGTTTAAATGTTTTATTAAGCTGAAACTGTATAAAAAGGGTTATTATAGTATAAATTAATACATGGTTGATAGTAACCCCTGGGAATGAGGTGGTCGCTTCCAAGCAGTTTCTAAAATAAATTTTGTAAATAGTTCGTAATCATTTATATTGTAAAATTTATTTTAAAAAAAAGTCCCGCTAGGTTTCTTGCTGGTTCTTCCCAGGACAGAGGGTTTTTTTTCGAACCAGTGGTAAAGTAAAAATGACTTTTAATAAGAATTACACAGAAACAAACAAAACAAACAGAAACTTTTTTATTCAATATAGATTATAAATAATACTTATTGAAAGTCACTCTTTTGTTTGATTACCACTGGTTCGGAAAAAACATGTAATCTATATTGAATAAAAATTATTCTATGCTATTCTACTACCTAATTCCAGGCAAGAAGATTGTTAGGATAAATCAACGGTGCCTACGCACAGAATTATTTCTTTGCATTCATTAGTGTGAACTAATGCACACTTAAGTGCCAGGGGAATCCAGGACTTTTTTTACATGGGGAAATGAGGCGTACGAGTAGGTGTTTTGTTAGTTTTTACAAATATTTAGTGCCGGGTAGATCAAAACCGAGATTATATGTGAATAGCGGATAAACAGAAAACACTATATTTAATTACCTTATTGGGATAAATACTTTCTGTCACTATATCCGTTTCAGGGCCATCACGTAAAATACAAACTTGCCTTTGAAGTAAAGGCATTTTACATCACACACAGTCGGCTTCATAATGTTTATATGAAGGTCCTGGATTTTGCTACCCTTCCTCAATATTAGCAGCTGTTTTGACATTTCTACTCCCAGCTTGCATAACAGATGGATATAGCTGCCAGGATGAATCTGTAGGGGATTCAAAAGAACAATATATAAAAATGAATTATATAAGATAGCTGCACATCTTAGCATTAATTTATTAAATTTTTATTTCAAACATTGGTTTAAAAAGTTTTAAGTTTAATATATTTCTGTTTTAGTTTCAAACATAGGTGTCTAGAGCGATAAGTTTGAGTTTGATTTAGAACGATTTTGTAATAAATAGACGTGCGGCAGAATACGAGATTTTATTTTGAACTAACATTATATATTATAACGTTTCTTAGCGTACTGTATCATTTTGATACATATCGATAGATATTTATAGGTCACATTCATTAGGTAAGTACTCACTTTAAAATTTCGTCCCCCAACGGACGCAGTTCTTTTTAAATTCAAATAAATAAAGTATTATTATTAATATAAATAAAATACAGTAATTCAAAGCCCCCTATGTTTAGCAACTTGTTAACATCAGTGTAAATATTAATAGCTTCATTTTCATCCCCATAATAGATCATCCATATAAAAGTCACTCTTTGTTATTTTAGCAGCAACAGAAAATTTTGATTTCAACTCATCCGCTTACCTTTATAGCGATTTCACCGCAAGGTATGGTGCACATGCTGTAACGAAGGTGAATCTCACAAATTTGTAGTGCTTAATTTGCTCAGTCGGTGACGATATCTATTATGCTCTTTGAAATTTTTGTGTCTAGTTCTGCCACACGCACCATTCGATATATTTTTTAATATCTACAGTAATACAAATTTTATGAGTCCTCCGTCTCATTTATATGTGACGTAAGTCTTGTTGTAGCTTAGGAGCTACTAGTAGATTATCGTTCAAGGAAACATTATTAGGGTCTATACACGAAGCGTCGAAAACCACTCGAAGCTACGTAATGTTTTTATCGTCTCTTACTGCGCCGTAGTGAGAAAGGTATACCGCTTTAGGATTATTAATATCATTAGAATGCACTTCAACCATATGATCTAAATTTATGTACTCATTCATAATTTTATGGTAGCTGAAGTTAATTCTCGTGAGATCTTTGCCGATAAAGCCCAACCTAAGATTATATTTTGTTCTAATAAATTACTCACTGGATGTTTAATAACGCCATCCGACAAGACGTCGCTGTACGCTTCTAGAAGAATGTCTATTCTCCCTGGTGTTGTGAACCCTGAGTCAGCCGACTCCAAGTATTTTTAGTCTGGCCACTCAGGAGTACTAATTGTGACGCCTCATAATAATTATTATTAATAATAATTAAATTTAATATAAACACATTTTAAAATGTCTCATAAATTATTATAAAATATAAAATATATAAAAATATTTCTCAAAAACCATTGCAACGTCCTGATCTGATCCAGTTAATTTGTTGTTAACAATTTATTTATTATTATTTATTTATTTAGATAGATACACCATCGACAATATCAATATGCATTGTTACGAACGAAATACATTTTTTTAGACAAAGGATATGTCTTAACAGGTGTATACATCATTATATGAAAAAAAAAAACTAAACAACATACATATAAAATATAAACTCTAAACAAACACAAATCAAACTAATTGAGCAAAAGCACCACATCCAGTAAATAAAAAATTGCAATAAAAAATAGTTTAGAATAATTAATCGGGGAAGTTAGGTAATAGTGTCTTTACATTTTCTTTTGAATACACGTTCGGGGTCGCTAAGATGTCGATGTCATGATTGTTTAAGCTGTTATAAGTTCGCATACATCTGTTCAACGGTGAAAACTTACCAAGATTGGTTCTACTGAAGGGAATATTTAATAAATTGGTAATTGGGTGTCTAGTAATATATTTTAAGGCACATTTGCTGCAATAAACTTGGTGAAATTAACTTAACATGTAGAAGTTTATGTAGCGTCATTAGTTCTAAAAGTTTTCGTCGGCCTGCCAGTGAACTAATTCCAATATGAGAAAGCCTAGATCTATAGTCAGAATAGTATGGACAGTTTTGAAATTTATAAGCGATGAATCGAGTGAAGTTTTTTTGAATACGCTCGATTCTGTCAACGTGTATTTTATAAGAAGGATTCTATATCACTGTAGCATATTCTAAACTGCTACGCATTAATGCATTGTAGATAGTTATCAGAGTCTGAGTATTTTTGAAGTCATTACATGCACGTTTAATAAAACCTAACATTTTCCATGATCGCGTTACCACGTTATCTATATATTCTATAAGGCTAAGTTTGTTATCAAGAACTAGCCCAAGATCGCGTGTGGATGAAGATTCACTCAATATGTCTTTATTAATGGAGTAACAAGAAGCAATCGTAGATTTATTCCTTGTGAATTTAATGTAGGTACACTTACGAGAATTAAGATTCATTTTGTTATTTATGCACTATTCATAGATGGAATCAAGGTCATTTTGCAAAGATAAAACATCATCCTGATTTTTAATAGCCTTGAACAATTTTAAATCGTCGGCAAAAATGGAAAATTGGCTGTACTTAATGTTATTTGTTATGTCATTAATAAACACCAAAAAAAAGAATAGGACCAATATGTGAACCAATACAACACTTTGTAATCTATTTTTAAGATAAGATCTTAGCCAACAAAGTAAACTCGCATGTACACCGTATGAATTTAATTTAGATATTAATAGTTGATGGTCCAACGTTATCAAATGCACTAGAAAAATCTGTGTATATGAAATCCACCTGCATTTGACCATCCATTGCACTTGCAACTTTTGTGACGTAATCCATCAAATTGCTAACAGTAGATTTATCTTTGCAAAACCCGTGCTGTGCGTCCACAATAATATTTTTAAATGATTTGTTAAAATTGGATAAATTAAGCGTTCAAATATATTTTGAAATAAACTTATAATCGATACCGGTCTATAATTTTTAACATTGTCTTTATCTCCTTTCTTGTAAATGGGTATTACTTTGGAACGTTTCCAGTTAGCTGGAAAAGAACCAGTTAATAAAGATTTACTGAAAATTAGTTTAAGAGGAAGAGTTAAATATTTTGATGTGATTTTTATAAAAAAAAAGAGGAATGCCTTCAGGGCCCACTCCTTTGTAAATATCTTGTGACTTGAGTATACTTAGGATTTGATGTTCTGTTATTTTTATATCATGTAGAGAGCTTTGTGGATATACATCGGACAATATAGGAGCTGAAGTACACTGGGTTTGTGAGAACATAGATGAAAAATGTTGAGCAAAAATATTACATATCCCCTCGCCACTTTTAGCGGATAGATCGTCTAGGTACATTTCTTTTGGAAAATTTGAATCGCAGGATTTACGAATACGGACAAACAACCAATTTTTTTTAGGATTTTACTGAATGGATTTTTCGGTATCACGTATATAATCTAAATAGTTCTTAGAAGCCAACGACTTAACCCGGTAGTTTAAGAGCATAAGTTCTAGTGTGTCTCTTGGATTTTTATAAATTTTGTGCCTTAATCGGATCTTTTCTTTTTCTTTTATCAGTTTAATTAAGTTTGGCGGTGAACCAAAGAGGGAACTTTAAATTACGTGGGTTCGTTTTGGATACAGTTTCATCAACAATAGAATAAAGTATTTTGTAGAACATCGACCTCTTGACAATCATTAAATTCGAAACCCCAATCAACTTTACTAAACCTAGAATTTACTTCTTTTGTATAATCCGCCTTTTTAAAATTGTAAGTAGCAAAAGATTTACTATTAAACAAATGCGGTACTGACATATACACATTTACCTCTAAAGCAGGATGATGACGATCAATTTTTACTTATTGGACATGGACATTCAGCAAAATTTATATCCTTAAGATTACTTAAAACAAGGTCAAGGGTTCTGTTATTAGTGTTTTTTACAGCATAAACTGTGATAAATTAATATTACAGTAATAATTGCTAGGGGTTAACTTGCTTACAGAATTGGTAACATCGGTAATCCAGTTATCTGGTAGTTTGAATTGCGAGAGTTGATCTTACCAGTTTCGCTATTATTTATACTTCATGTCCTTTTAATTTTGTTAGAAGCCGTCTTAATTTTGTTACTCAAATGCAAAGACTTGGCTGTGGAGCACACTCTTTTAAATATTTTTAATATATTTTTACATATTCCCTAAATTCGACGCTATGATTATATGACCTTTCATGGTAAAGATCATATAACCTACGTCTGCTCTTATGGACTCCTTCCGTCGCCCAATCATTGAATGACTTCTGACTGTTTAAGGGGAATGTTTTAGAAGTAAAAGTACTATTAAATTCATTGTTTCTTCTTTTTCTACCTAGCGTTTATCCCGGTTGCTCATCCCGCCCAGCGCGGGAGAACCCAGGGTCCGCTTTCCTGCACTTCCTCCAAACTATTAAATTCATTGCAAATAAGCTTAAATATTGTTCCATACAAAAAATTAGGATCATCGTGGTATGAAAGTGATAGAAGTTTTTGCACTATGTTACTTCTAAACTTCTCCAAGCGACGTGCATTTACTGGAACAAACACTAATTTTCTCATCTACTTTCTTTTTGTGAACATAAGGTAACGATACTACTTGTCCACAGTGATCAGAAATAAATTTTTGAATTATAAATTTATGTAAGGGCTTCATATTTGTAAAAATGTTATATAAACATGTTGCACTAGATTAAAAATTAATTAAAAAGACCATATGATTTAAACAATGATCTAAATTTAATATTGATGAAGAAAGCTTCTAGGAGATTGATATTAAAGTCTCCACATATTACAACAGATTGATTCTGTTTATATTTGGTCTAACTATTATTCTACAAAATAAAACAATGAATTTCTGTATTATTACTAATTATATTTATTTTATCACTCTTATAGAAAGGCACTAGTTTTTATGAGATCACCGAAGACAACATATTTATAAAAATTAAAATAAGAAAAACAACAAATAAATAGCCTTTTTTTCTTTGGCGTACCTAAATTAAAACATTATAAACTATTTAGAAAATAAAAAAAAAACAAATTTTTAGAGCGCATTTTGAACAAAAATCAACCTTTTTTTCCCCATATATTGCTGAATTACATTTAGCGCATGATGACTTTGTCATGCGCCTTTCTTTCATTCTGAATGTGCGTCGGCATGGTACGAATTTCCAGTCGGATTTTCAGCTATTGTTCTACAAGTTGCAAATGCATCTTCTTCATCAAGTCACGACGGTTCCTTAGTTTTTGACCCTATACAGAGGCATTGTGGCCGTAAGTTATGTAAATATTGATACATGCTGTATTCATCATTTCATAGAAGACGCATATTGGCCAGCGATTGGTTTTTCTGCTGCATGACATTACTGAGCACATTTGGTCAAATGTGTCTATACCACCTTTTGTCTTATTATAGAATTCAATCAAGTGTGGCTTTTTTGTTTCTGGATTGACTGAGGCCCCCTCATCACAAGAAGAAAGCATGTAAACCCTTTTCGAAGAATTAGGTTTGTACGAAAGAAGTGTAATGGGTCCATCATTCACGAACATTGACGTATTGACTCTTCTGGTTCAATTAATAATTCTATGGTTCTTCAATTCATCCAGGATTTTTCTTTCTTTAGATTGTAATGTCCCCACAATTGTTAATTTGTAAGGTTGTTGAAGTAACTATTTTGCAAATGGTACTGAGGTGAACCAGTTGTCCATGTTAACGTTTCTTTTCGTGCCAAGTATACTGCGAGTAAGTTTCTTTACAAAATACTCTCCTTAAGGTAAACCTCTTGTATTTGTTCCTTTTTCAAGATACGGCATACAGTCCAGTATGTACCTTGTGCCACTGTCACACAAAATTTCTAACTTGACCCCATACTTAGCGGGTTTATTTGGAAAATACATCCGGTATTTGCACCTCGCTCAGAATACCAGCAGCTGCTCATCTATGGTAACATTTGTTCCAGGACCATAAATTTTACGTCACTAAACCATAAACAATTCCCATATATCCCTTATGGGCGTAAAGGGATCGTATTTTTGGCATTGTAAGCGAAATGTTTTATCATCGACACGTAGACATCACAGAAGGAAATCGCACCTCTCTTTACTCATACACGATACATATCTTGTCCCAGAAAATTCTGTATTGAACAGTTCATCAAGGGTCAGATGATTGTTTTTTTAGAGCTGCAGTTAACACCAGGATACCCAATAGAGTTCCAATCTCCCCTTTGCCAGAGTCATTTTGCGTAGAAGTTATTTACGCATAGGTCTGTTTTTTATCACAATCGCTGTTTGTCCATTTTACAACCTCATCTATTATCTGATCAGTCATAAACCTATCAAGTAACGATACTGGATCGACAATATCTGTTTGTGCGCGAGTTGGTCCCCTGACAATACGTACAATATTCATTGCTGCTGTTCTGTTGGAAGAACGCCCTTTGCTAGTTGCCCAAACATGGCAAGACGGACTGCGAACCGTGCTTGTTGAGGAGGACAATATACTTGGATCATTACCCGAACTCACATCTAAAGGTGGATGAGGTATTAGTGGTTCCTGCACATCATCCATAAAAGCAGGAGAAATCTGCTCTTGAGCAACTTCATTGTTTGAAGAACCAAAATACTCTTATGCATGATTATCACTTTCAACAGCATCCACCTCCAGTTTATCTTCAGTTTCTTTATCAGATAATTCCTCCGAAGCACTGAAATCTTTCTCTTCTAATAACAAATGCGCTATATTTTCATCAGGTAGCAATTGTCTTGAAGTCATGATAAAACCTGCAAGAAAACAAAAAAAATAGTTGCGAAAGCATACACAAACCCTAACCATTCGTCGGAACGACGATCACTATCGTAATATCTCGAAAAATATTGTACTTACCTGCTGGACCCGAACGCCTCCCGGAAGAGCTCGGCGAACACTGAGTTGACAGGCAACGTTGCTATAATTGCCGCTCGCGCCGAAAAGAGACGGCGAATTTTTGTCGCGTACTCGTCAAATCGACGAAGGTTACGTGTCTAAGATTAAAATACTTCTAATACATCGATGCGTCTGTTATATTATACGATGCATCATCATCATCATCATCATTGAACCTTTTCACAAGTCCACTCCTGTACATAGACCTCCCAAAAAGTGCCACGAAGCATAGAGCCACTTGCATCCATAGACTTCTTGCATATCTTACCAGGTTGTCACTCCATCTTTTTTTTATAGTATAGGGTGACAAACGAGCACACAGTCCACCTGAAAGTAAGTGGTTGCTGTAGCCTATAGACATCTACATCTATCCTCAATAAAGACTCAAGATGCAGATGCGTTGTCACCAGTGAGGACTAAGATGGAATGCCTCTTTGCCAGTAAAAAGGGTCTCCGTCTCTCTACACTCATCATACGAAACACAGCAGCGTTAAGATGCTATTTTACGCTGGTTTACTGTGAGAGCGTGGTCCTTCCCCAGTAGAGCCAACCCATTCGTGCTGCAACTATATTACTTATATAGCTGCAGCATGGCTCTACTACGTTAAAATCTAGTAGGGGAAGGCTCTGTACTTCGTCTGTATATGTGAGACTGCTACTCGAGAACCTTTATCCGTAGGTTGTTGGTTATTTTACCCATATAGCCGGCCCAATGCTACTTTCGTTGTTTAATCCCAATGGATTTAAAAAATTAAAGTTTATATTAATTTGAATAAGATTATTATCCTCAAAGCTTTATTTAAACGCATTTTATAACGATTCCAAGTCATCAAATCTTTGTGACAGACGGACACTGAGGTGATTTCTTAAATGTTTCTTATGCCTAAAATATGGTGCCGAGACGATACTATCAAACATGCATGTATGTTAACTAACATAGTCCTGCGGATTGGTAGTTTAAAGTGGTAATGGGCCGGCCATATAGCTCGTAGAACCGACATTATCGTAGGCATCGTTGTGGTGTGGTTGTGGAAGTGTAGTTCCAATGGCTATGGTGGTTACTCTGAGTCTATTGCAGATATTCTCAAATTTAAGTCTAACATCCAGAGAAACCCCGAGCATAATCCTATCCATATCTCGCTGCTCACAGGGCCACGTCTCAGGTACATAAGTCATTGACAGTACGTACTTGTTGTACAATCTTGTTTTGCAGAATGCCTGATGAGAATATGTGTCAAAATCTTACGAACGCTGCTCAGCCAAGTTGATTCCGTCGATTTAACTAGTCGGACTACTTCCGTAGTAGTTGCATCATGTAGAATAGAATTAAAAACTTCTGAAGGACTTTAAGTACTGATTTTCTACCCGCTTTCAGAAGTTTCGCTCTAATTTCATCCCCGTCCTGCGCCTTGCCATTTATAGGTGCTGGAGAGCTATTCTAATATCGCTCAATCTGATGCTCGGGATATAACCTGAACAGAGTCAGTTAAAACTTGCTCTTGGGTCATTACTCTCACTTGGGTGTGGCTCCAACAATGATGAATAAGTCTACCCGTAAAACTTCTCGATCTCACTCAAAATTTTAAACGCTATAAAATAACAAAGTTCCGAAGTTGAAGCAGTATATATATAATAGCTCCGAACTACCACTCGGAGCGTTGGCTGCTCCCCGGGCAGAACACTTTGTCCAGCCGGAAATCTCCCCTTTTCCTTCCACGCGCCACATTTGTGACCCTGACGTGATATGAACACGCAACCAACAACCTTCGGAAACTACAACTTCAAACCTTCTTCATCGTCTTCAAGTACCCCGTTCATTCGCTCCCGAGCAGATATTGTCTGCAGTCTTCACATTCTGCAAGTCATCTACCTTTATATAAGGTTCATTGCAGCACTAGAATAATAATGCTTCCTGTTCCTTCAAGCTACTCTCTGGGCTACAGTGTTCGGCACGGATCTGAGCCTTACTGCTCGCCTCTGCTTCACGGCACTCTCGCAGATTACTTGTCTTCTTTGCGACTCACCGCAGATAACAAGGAAATCCCTATCCACTTGCTCTGGGTCATCGTTATTATCGGCATCGCTTGCAAGTGCGTAGTACGGCATGCATTACACACCGGCATATCGTTCACACCGGCGTCACTTGCTTTTACGTACACAGCATGCATTCCCCACCGGCATTAAGGACGCACCGGCAATCGGACTGCACCATCAACCTCCGGTTTGAGCAGGGGGGTGATGTGGCGGCGCTGTCGTCGAACCCAAGCGAAACACATCGAAGCCTAAACCACGCTAACAAACTTCCGAAGTTAAAGCAGTATATATAGAATAGCTCCGAGCAACCAGTCGGAGCATTGGCCGCTCCCCGGGCAGAACACCTTCCCGGCGGGAGATCACCCCTTTTCTTTCCACGCGCTACACTCGGTCTTCAGCTTCGACAGTTGGCTCTTTCCGGAAGAAAGATCTCTTGAAAATACTTAGAGCCTTGTTTCCACTCGATCGCTTCTTAAATAAGAGCTGTATTGAAAATGCACAAGTCTCACCGCATGAATTTGGGTATCAGTCAACAGACTGATCAGAAACAATAGCGTCAGCAGATAAAAAAGCATACAGACAACTTAACACAGTCGTGTGTATGCTTTTTATCTACTGAAGACTGTAGTTTCATTTCCTGCCTAAAAAAAATGAGATTGAGATTATGATTGGAGAGTTTTTTGGTTCTCCTGCTCCTATTCTTGCAAAAACTGACCGCATTAACAGTTTATACAAGCTTTATTTTAATATTATATTACAAAACTAAGTAAATGATTCAAATTTTTTAAAATTTCTTTAAAATTGTAAAAAATATATGTCAGTTGAATTAACTCTAAACACTGTTTTCGAAGAATCACCCAAATACGGTCACATAATTATAGAGATAAGTCACGTAACACAAGTTTGAAAATAATACCCTGTAACTAAAATATAATTGTCGTTGTACAATTTTACCTTTAGTAATAAAAATGTTGCGTTTCATTTGTTTTCAAAGCATCCTTTGTGTACGTACGTGTACGTAGAATTATCGACTCAGTCGTAACATTGATTGAGCTAGTAAGGTACGAAATAACATACTTTAATTATGTTTTCACTAAAATTTTTGATTTTAAGTCACGTCATACATTTGATTAAAAATCAAGAAATAATAATTCAAGACAAAAATAAGGACTTATCATCGTGTATTCAGAGTATCATTACACAATGGTTCCAAAAAGAATCAGAAGTTACATTTATCGATATGAATTTTTGTAACAATGATATCATTAAAACAGTTTACGAAATGAAATATTTGTTTGTAATATTACGAACAACAAAGACGAAAGAAGTACACCACAATGAAGGATACTTGATAGCACCTAAAAATTTAAAAGTTTCCAAAGGTGAGTTAATGTTTCTATCAATGGAGGAAGGTTGGAATCCGGATGTCTATCTTCTAATTATTTTCGACGAATTGGTGTTAACAGAAATAAATGAAATATTTAAAAAAATTCTACATTATCATGTTTTTAAAGTGTTAGTTATAAATGGAGCAAGTAATGCAGATGTCTATACATACAATCCATTTGAAAACTATGACTGTGGAAAAGTTTTTACTAGTACTATATCTTACGGGAAATGTCTTGATGCAAACAATACAAAATCATTATTTTACAAGCCTATAACAGGACTAAGAAAATGCACATTTAAAGTAGGTTTTTGTGACACGCAACCATATTTTGTTGATCCTAATAATGTTCAGAGGACAGAGAAACTCATTGGATTAGAACAATACGTTTTACAAACTTTAAGAAAATTGGAACAATTCAGCGTTATATATACCTACCAATTTAATCCTGATGAAAGCTGATGGAAAGATTGCAGGGTAGGTGATTTGAGTATTACACATTTTTAGTAGTACGCATTTTAGTCTTCCATTTAAATATTTTTTAAAAATAGTTACAGTTTGAATTTTTTGTTAATTATTTACATGTTATAAATAACTACTTACCAGCACTTATTTCCAAGTATTTTCTTTAACATCACTGCACTGTACAATATTTCCACCGTGGAAGCACTGAAAGGTTCACTAATTGAGATGTCAAAGTCATTCCAAAGTCAAATGGATGGCTTTCAACGGGATCTGCAACAATATAGCTCTGCTGCCACAACCGCATCTTCCCTACCTGGTAATTTTAATGCATTTAGAAAATTTATCTTGGCTACTTTAACAACTTTGCATAACCAAGTAGATCCACTGGGAAGAGATATATCAGATATAATTCCTGCGGCGAAGATCGTAGTGAAATTCTTCGCCGCAGGAAGATGATCCTACTCCATTGAGTTCCTAAAGAAAAATCTGAAAAAACTGCCGCCGTCATAAGTACACATATCAGCACGAAACTACAAGTGTCAGGTTTCAGTAAAACATCCATAATCCGTTGTCATCGTCTGAGTCGTCTTTCCAATAAATTTTCCAGGCCTATGGTTGTCGAATTCACAGTATCTGTGATGCGAGACAAGGTTTGGTACTCCAAAACCAAACTTAAGGGCACTAGTATAACTCAGTTAGAGTTTGTTACAAGGAGACGCCACAGTGTTTTTTTTTTGAAGCTACGCGAGGGTATAGCATCACAAAAAGTTGTACCAGGGATGGAGTTATTAATATTTTAAGTCCAGATGGCAGAAGGCAACAGCTTGAGACCTTGTCTGAGCTAGACGCAATATGCAATGCAGGTCAACTTTTGCCTCACTTGCTTATCCAATTATGTTAAAAAATAAGGCCCCCGAAGGTAAAAGTGCACCACAGCGTACTAAGAGGGCCGGTAAAAAATAAACTTTCTTATTTAACATCATCATTTTATTAATTATTTTTGTTATAACTTTTCTTTCTTTTTTTTTGGTTTCTATCATCATAACATCATATCCATATTACGTCTCATTGTTAATAGTTTATAAGACAGTAAAATGTAATGATTATTAATCTCTCTTTGGAATGTTTATTATAAGTGTTATAGTGCCATGTAGTGGTAGATAACAATATCCACTACCCCATATCTTCCCGTGGGTGTCGTAAAAGGCGACAATTATAAACTGGCAGGAGATGGGCAGCAGCATCTTCCTGATAACAGCAAAAATTAGATGAAAAAAAATGCGGTTTCCAACCTGCTCGCCAAGCATGGCAATTATGGCATTATACCACCTATGAGCAATGACAATAATAAACGGCTCCCAGTCCCCGGCGGCTCCGCAATTCCTGGCTACGGTGGCGACCATAATAACGGCGGGGCAGGGGGTGAGAAGAATCTCCGGTGGAGGTTCGGTTGCCACCTAAGACGACTCGACTGGCAACATACAACGCACGCACCCTGAGGACTGACGAGAAGATCGTGGAGCTGAAAGAAGAGACAGACAAGTTACGCTGTTATATTATAGGATTATCCGAAGTCCGAAGAGAGGGGGAGGACACGGTTATCCTCGAATCCGGCAACTTGCTCTATCACTGGGAGGGCGACCATCTGTCCTAAGGAGGTGTCGGATTTATCATCCACAAGTCTCTCGTTAACAACGTTGTAAAGATTGAGTGTGTCGACGAGGGTTGCGTACCTTATACTCAGAACCACCAAACGGTATTAGCTGAAGGTCATACAGTTTTACGCACCAACCTCGGCACACCCCAATGAGGAGGTGGAGGAAATGTATGAGGATATCTCTAGAGCCATGCATTCCTCCATAACCAATTGTACGGTGTTATTGGGAGAATCCAACGCAAAACTAGACACAAGAGAGAACGGTGAGCTAAAAGTAGGGAAATTCAGAATCGGCCTACGGAACCCAAGTGGCCAGCAGCTGGCCCACTACAATGAGAAAGAGGGACTCTTTATGATGAACTCTTTCTTCCAGAAGCGGCCCCACAGGAAGTGGTCCTGGTCGAGCCCCGACGGTTCGACAAAAAATGAGATTGACTTCATTATGACGACCAGAAGACAACTGTTCAGTGATGCCTCCGTGATCGCAAGGGTGAAAACTGGTAGCGATCACCGAATGGTAAGAGGCACACTGAACCTGAAAGTTAAGTTGGAGAGGTCTCGTCTAATGAAGTCAACGCTCCGTACCCCTCGTGCTCTGTTCAAAATTCCCAACACCTTTCAGCTCGAGTTACAAAACCATTTTCAGTGCCTAGAAGACTGCAATGAAGTGGACGATATGAATGACAAGCTTGTGAAAACTGTCCATGCGGTCGGAGCTAAGTTCTGCAATACCTGCCGCAGACGAACACAAAAACTCGTCGATCACACTCTCAATCTCATTGCTGTTAGACACTAGATAAAGCTACATTCATCAACAGATTTAACAGCATACAGGCAACTCAACAGAAAGATCTCTAAATGCATGTGGGGGGACTTACGCAACTTCAGTACAGCTTGTATTAAAGAAGCGATCGAGCGGAACCAAGGCTCCAAAGTCTTTGCCAGAGATCTGTCTGCCAGAAAAAGCCAACTGTCAAAGCTGAAGACCGAATGTGACAGCATCGTTTCCGGGGCACCTGAGATTTTGAGTGAGATTGAGAGTTTCTATGGGCAGCTGTACACTTCATCGTTGGAGACACACACAAGTGTGAGTAACGATCCAATAGCGAGTCTTATCCGAGGTTATTCCGATGATATCCCGGACGTCAGTCTGAGCGAGATTGGAATGGCTCTCCAGCACCTTAAAAACGGCAAGGCCCCAGGCGAGGATGGAATTACAGCGGAGCTTCTGAAAGCGGGTGGAAAACCGGTACTTGAAGTCCTTCAGAAGCTCTTTAATTCCGTTCTCCATGGTGGCATTACACCGGAGGCGTGGAGCAGAAGTGCGGTGGTCTTGTTCTTCAAGAAAGGCGACAACGCTCTATTGAAGAACTACAGACCGATTTCCCTTCTGAGCCGCGTATACGTGCTGTTTTCGAGAGTCATTTTGAATCGTCTCGCGCGCAGACTTGATGACTTACAGCCTCCCGAACAAGCCGGTTTCTGAAAAGGCTTTAGCACCATAGACCACATACATACCCTTCGGCAAATTGTACAGAAGTCCGAGGAGTACAATTTGCCACTATGCCTGGCGTATGTAGACTATGCGAAAGCCTTTGATTCTGTCGAAATTTGGGCGGTGCAGCAGTCCCTTCAGCGGTGCCAAGTTGACTGTCGGTATATCGAAATGCTGAAGTGTTTGTACAGTAGGGTTACGATGGCTATCCGAGTACAGAACCAGAGTACGAAACCTATCCAATTGCAGAAAGGTGTTAAACAGGGTGACGTTATATCCCCGAAACTCTTCACCGCTGCATTGGAAGACGTTTTCAAGCTTCTGGACTGGAAAGGATACGGTATCAACATCAATGGCGAGTACATCACTCACCTTCGATTTGCTGACGATATAGTCCTTATGACAGAATCGTTGGAGGACCTAAGCACTATGCTCAATGACCTCAATAGTGTTTCCCAACGGATAGGTGTTAAGATGAACATGGACAAAACAAAGATCATGTTTAATGTCCATGTCACACCTATGCTGGTAGTTGTTGGGAGCACTAAGCTCAAAGTTGTTGACGAGTATGTTTACCTGGGACAAATAGTGTAACTAGGTAAGTCCAACATCGACCGAGAGGTCAATCGACGGATTCAACTCGGCATCTTCTCATCAGACATACCTCAAAACCTTAAAACGAAATTGTTCAACCAGTGCGTGTTGCCAGTGATGACTTACGGATCTAAGACGTGGTCCTTCACTGCTGGCCATATGAGGAAGCTCAAGGTCGCTTAGCGAGCTATGGAAAGGGCTATGCTCGGGGTTTTTTTGCGTGATAAACTTAGAAATGAGGATATCCGCAGTAGAACCAGAGTAACCGACATAGCCCAAAAAAAAGCTGAAGTGGCAGTGGGTCGGCCATGTAGCTCGAAGAACCGACAACCAATGGAGAAGAAAGGTTCTTGAGTGGCAGCCTCGTACCGGTAGGCGAAGTATAAGGTGTCCCCCCAAGAGATGGAGTGACGACCTGGTAAGACATGCAGGAAGTCGATGGATGCAGGTGGCTCAGGACCGTGATTTATGGCATTCCTTGGGAGGCCTATGTTCAGCAGTGGACTTATGAAAGTCTGTAATGATGAGTGTTATCATTATTTGTAAGGTAGTTAATTGTTAATGTAGTCTTTCTTTGGAATGTTTATTATTATAAAAGGTTAGTAAGGTATTTAATTGGTAAGTTAACGTACTAACGTACTGACATTGACACCTCTCACTTTTGTATCTATGGTACGATAACGTTCACCTTTCCTCACTTATTGTTAAGTTTATTATACATTTCTTTTCATACTGCAATATATATACCTAGTCAGGTCACAAATTCTGTCACATGTTTAATATAAAATAATTGAAAGAAGTTTATTCATTATGTAACCATTTATATACGAAAATGAACTTAACGAAACATAGATTCTTATGACACTACAGTTTATTCAAAATTACTTCCGTGATTTTGAATGCAGGCCTTTAATCTGCGCATCCAGTCGTCTATCGCAGCACGAACGAGCTCCATGTCAATATCGGCGGCTGCCTTAATCAAAGATGTCTTGAGTGACTCCAAATTGGGATGAGGCTTTGTGCTTGCCTTTTCCTCCAAGTGTTGCCATATCTTGTAACATAACGGATTCAAACCTGGACTGGAGGAGGGCCAGTCTTCGTGCCGAATGAAGTCGATTTCACGCGCCGCCAGCCAGTCTTGTGTGCTATTCGCTCTATGAGCTGGCGCCGAATCTTGTTGGAATACCCAGTGCCTGTTATTGAACATGTTATGAAATACAGGTTCCACAAGGTTCGTCAGGACTGCATTTTGATACACAACTGCATTCGTTTTTACAACTTTATCACAAAAATGTACCTCTGTTAAGCCCCAATAAGAAACTCCCAACCATACCATGAGCGACGATGGAAAATGACCTCGTTGTACACGAGGAATACGGTTGCTCGCTTCTTCACTACTGTGTGCTTACACCTTATCACTTCGTTTGTTGTAGCTCTCTTCTACGGTAAAAAATTTGTCAACCGAAAAAAGAATTTCCCCATATTTTTTTCTCGCGTGCCGCTTCAACAAAGCGCGGCATCTCTTCAGTCTGAGGTCCATTAGACGAGCATTCAAACGACGTCCTGTTTTTCTTCGATGTGCCCGAAGCCCTAAGTCTTCATTTAACACCCTTTTCACCGTGGTTCTGCTTAACCCCATCTGAAGGGCCAACAGTTTCTGCTTACGTTTGGGATTTCTTTGAATTCGCGCCTTCATAGCTATTATCACTGCTGGAGTCCTAACAGACCGAGAGTGACCAATTCTTGACCTGTCATCTACACTAGAGTCTTCATTGTATCGTTTGATGGTACGATAAACGAATCTTTTGATTATATTCAAATTTTTCAGTTTGTCAAAAATTTGAATTGGCGCGTAACCGCAACGATGCAATGCAATAACTGCAACACGGTCTTCTTTAAGCGTCCACTCCATATTTAAAAATAAATTAAATTCAAAAACTTTACAGTTTTATTTTCATGAACAATTCGAAATTTAAATTCAATAAACTTTTTTGTGGCCAGCATTCTAAAAGAAAAGTTTTTATTGTGTGACAATACTTATGACCTGACTAGGTATATATATATATATATATATATATATATATATATGCGTGTATATATAATGAATAATTCATGAATAAATAAGTCATCAGTAAACTACCTGCCAGCAGTATGGAAAGAAATGTAAAATTAACTTAACAATTAGTGAAGAAATGTGAACATACATTTAGTAATCAGGATATTATGAATTCTTCAGATTATAGTGTTCGGAGTTCCAATTCCGTCGCCATTGATTCTGCTTCTAATGGATTAAGCAGCATTGATAGCTTTGAAAGCATTGCACCCTTAAATATTACGTTACATTAAATTTTTACTGAATGTAGCAAAAACTTTAATGTTATTCACATACATGCTAAAAGTATTCCTGCTAAATTATTAATTAAGCAAAAATATATATACTATGCTTGTTTCGGAGTCATGGTTGAAACCATGTCTCCATCAACATCCTACTCGCTTCCAGGTTTTCATTTGGTTCGTAACGACCGTACCGATTGGGGCGGTGGCGGTGTTTCTATTTATCTTTGCTGTCATATACCTTATTCAGTAATTCAGGTTTCAACTATTTCTCAGACTGGAGGCGAAGTTCTTCTCGGTCGTATTAAATTACTTCTCAAAGTCTTTTACAGCCCCTCCTCACTATTTACTATTTCACCATGTTAGAAAATATTTTTGAAAATCTTACACCTATCTATTGTCATAGTAGTGATTTTAAAAACCAACGCCAGATTAATAAAACTAAAATCTGTTTACAAAGCAGCAAATTTAAAAGTTCTTCTTACTTCTGACACACACTTTTCCCGAACTGTGCCCTTCTCTTCTCGACATAATGTTTGTGTCTTCACTTGACCTTGTTCATAATTTGGGCAATATGCTGCTGATTTCCTATCATTTTATACTGGTCTTACAAAATCCGTCCCCCTTAAGCTATGTCAAGGATACTACTTCAGCGCAACTTTTGTGACTTGGACTTGAATCAGCTTTTAAATGACGCTCTAAAGATTGATTGGAATTCAGTCGTCAATACTTCTACTGTTGACGAACAGTTAGTTTTCTTCAACTCTTTGTTAGTTCAGATTTATGATGTTTATGCTCCTGTTCGTCCATTGCGTGTAAAGGATCCTCCATCTCCTTGGCTGAATGATGACTTAAAAAATCATTCACATTAAAAATTGTGCCAAAGCAAAATACAAGTATAGATTAGTTCGGAATCGTTGCAACAATCTGTGTAGAAAAGCACAATGACGCCATGTCCATAAATCTGTTCAAGAACCTGACCCTGTTAGGGTCTAAAAATTTCTTAAGTCTTTAGTAGTTGGGAAATTACGACATAATTTCACTCACCATAACTTTGATCTCAATCAACTTAATTTGCATTTCTCATCTTCGCCTTGCATTAACGATAAAGCAAAACACAATACTTTGGATTCTCTTTCAAAATCTCCCGCTCCGGACACCCCCGCTTTTAATTTTATTTAATTTATCAGTTGTGATGTTACGAGAGCCATAATGTTCATCCATTGAAATCCAATTTGTAGTGATTGCATTAGTCTGAAAATATTCACCCCCTCAACTCTCATTGATCTCCTTTTACCTGTAATTACTTCCATCCTGAATAATTTACTGAATACTTCTTTTTTCCCTTCGGCTTGGAATGATGCATTTGTAGTTCCCCTTTTGAAAAAGTCACATCCCTCTAGTTTTTCTGATTACAGGCCTATCCCTATCTTGCCTTTCTTTTCTTAAGTTCGTCAACGTCTTGTTCACAATCAATTAAGCACCTATCTCTTAAAACATAATCTTTTAAATCCCTTGCAATCCAGTTTCCGTCCTAGTACGGCTACTGCACTTTTACAAAACACTGATGATATTCGAAATGTTATGGAGAAACAAAAGCTAAGCATTCTTACGTTACTTGATTTTAGTAATGCATTTAATACAGTAGATTTTGATATCTTGTTGGGCATCCTGCGCTTTCTCAAAAATATCTCCAACTGTAGTTGACCGGTTTCGAAGTTACTTGGTTGGTCGCTGACAGCTAATTCAGGTGCAAGATATTTTTTCCACCTGGACTACTAAAACGGCTGGCAAACCACAAGGTGGCGTGTTGTCTCCTCTCCTATTTGCAATTTTCATTAACTCTATAAGACATAATTTATCCTCTTCCTACCACTTGTATGCTGGTGATCTCCAAATCTATATACAGTCCTCTCTTGAAGTTTTGTCTAAAGTAGTTGACACTATTAACGCTGATCTGAATTGTATTTCGAACTGGAGTAAACGTTATGGTTTAACGATTAATCCTATGAAAACTCAGGCCATTGTCATAGGTAGTTCTAGATTAATTTGAAAAATTCACTGGTCTTACCTACCTTCTATTTTACTAGACTGCACTCAAATCCCTTAAAGTAACAAGGTTAAAAAAAGCTGCTAGCTGCTAGCTAAAGCTGGAGTGGTATCTCGATTTTTTTATGTCTTGGACCTCACAGGTTAATGAGGTTAGTGGAAAAATGTTTGCCGATTTTAGCTCTCTACGTAGATTACGTAATTTTCACCTTATATTAACTAAAGTAACGCTTGCCCAGTTTCTACCTCTGCCTATCCTTGATTATGCCTATATTTGCTATATTCACATTACCGAGGAGCAGCTTATATAAGCTTGAGCGCATTCAAAATTTATGTATTAGATTTATATTTGGGCTTAAAAAATATGATCATATCTATGAATTTCGCAAACAACTCGAATGACTCCCGATTCGCCTTCGCAGGAATAGTCACATTCTCTCCACTTTCTATAGCGTGCTTTTTAATCCTTCCACTCCTCATTATTTAAAAGACCGTTTACAGTATATTTCCCTTACCCATAATCGGTTCCTTCAATCCTCTTTCAATATTTCTCTTTCTACTCCTTTGCACTCTTCCTCCTTTTTTAAAAAATCCTTTACTGTGACTGCTGTACGTTTGTGAAACTCTTTAAGTATCCATATTCGCCGTGCTCAGTCTCTTCATTCTTTCAAAATTCTTGTTAAATCGTATTAATTAGAACGCTATTAGATAAATTCCTTCTGCTTTTCCGTACTCTTTCCATTTTATCTATCTGGGGGCACGGCAGTGCTTTTTTTTCTTTTGAAAAAAAAAACGTTACCTCCACACTAGGATTTTCTCATGTTGTGTCGTGGAGGCAGCTACAAACATAAATTGCACGAGGACAAATATCCAGACCCGGAAAAATTTTTTGTAGGCCATACAAATACTTGTTCCGTGCGGGATTCAACCCCACGGCCCCAGTGCAACAACTCATTGATAAGCCACTGCGCCACGGAGCCGTCGTGCCCTCGCCAAGTCGAGCAAAAAAGTGGCACGACCATACCATCCTTTTCTCGAAGCAGTTTAGGCCAGTTTCGAAACCATATTACTTCGTTGTAGATAAAACTAGAAGCCTGATGCCTTGATGTTATACATAATCTTCACTTATCTATATTTATATGTGTTTTCATATTTTTATTTTGTACGCCCCCCTCTATTTTAACTATTATTTGCATCAATTCTCTACGCTAAGGTTGTCTGGAAAAGATCACTTTCAGAGCGATAAGACCGCCTGTTTTACATATTATTCTACTTTTGATTTAACTGTAATCGTTAATTTGTATTTTGGTGTACAATAAAGAATAAATCAATAAATAAATAAATAGACATCTTATTTCGGAGATCGTCTCGATCTATGATAGCTTCTGGTCCTATAAGATCCGTTCAGAAAGGTGACGTTAATATATTTATATCAGGATTAATGTTGAAGCTTCCAAGAGCAGAAGCTTTCAGTTACTTATATGGACACCATACTGACCAAGACGGACTCATAATCCTAGTCAAGAAAGTAGGCTTACTATCGAATTAAAAAATACTTAATAAAGAGTTTTTTTGTGTTTAATTTTTAGCAGTATCATTTATATTATTTTTATGGTTTGTTGTAATCTATACAAATAAATAAAGTTGAAGTGTCTGTTTGTAATGTCAAAATTACACCTTTTTACTAAATGCATATGAAAGTATATACGATACTAATAACAAAAATACAATTTTCAAAGTTTTTGTCTCACGGTCCGTCTGTCTGTCTGTTTGTTCCGGCTAATCTCCGAAACGGCTGGACCGATTTTGACGGGATTTTCACTGGCAGATATCTGATGTCAGAAGGAATAACTTAGGCTACGAAAATTGCAAAAAATTAAAACTTCAAATAGCACGTGGGCGAAGTCGCGGGGAACAGCTAGTATTTCATATAAAAGGCAAATGTGTGTGAGTGAGTGACGACCTGGTAAGACATGCTCCTGCTTCCATCGACTTCCTAGTCGATGGATGCATGTGGCTCAGGACCGTGCTTTGTGGCATTCCTTGGGGGAGGCCTATGTTCAGCAGTGGACTTATGAAAGGCTGTAATGATGATGATGAAATATAAATGCTTATGAGCAGAAAGCAGTGCTTTGGGAGGGCTAGCGAAGTTTTCGACCTAGTCATTTTGAAGGCAGTTTTTATCTAGTAATTTTGTAGGCAGTTTTTACCTTATAATTTTGTAGGCAGCTTTTTAGAAAGAATTAACTTTTTATTTATGTATTATAAATAATTCATACGAAAAATTATTTATTACATACTTCTTTTTAAACTTTAAAATACTGAAGCGATTGAAATTTCAAAAGATTTTTAATATTTCAATCATTTTATTCTTCATTCAATTTACGAACGTGAAAGCATTGTTTCTGATTTTTTTGACCAATAAACTATATTATTATTTCAGTTGCAAAACATCCGGTCGCCAGATTAAGACGCAAGAGTGTGCCACGGAATAATAAGACGAGACCGAAAGGGTGCTTCAGGAAAATAATGTTTTTTGACATATTCATATAACAAATCTTTCAAATGCTTTTGATATATGTAAACCACTCTCCATAATTTGAGAAACTTGCTATTGTAATTCCCTTAGCATATTAAATCCTTTTTAAAAGTGTGTACCAAATACATACTCGTTATTTAGTTCTTTAAACACATAAAGTTGAGGATTTCCATATTTGTCAACAAAGGTTAGCTTATAGTTATTATAGTAAGTAAGTATAAATTATAGCATACTTGTCATGGACTAAAACATGTAAGACTCTTCAACAAACTTTGGCATTCTTCACTATCTTCGCCTTCTATATCCTGCTCCAACACGTCTTTAAAATGATTTCTTAAGATAAAGCTTAGTCATGGCTTTATAGGTACCAAATATTTTCAGATCGTTCTCGTTTGAAATTTGATATTCGTTGCTAGAGTCTGTTTTAAGAATCGACAGACTTGATTGGTAATATATGTTAATCAAGTAAGCAAATAAAGTCCAAATAAACATGAAATACTTATATTTTAGCTTATTACCCAATGCAACACCGTATTGTATTTTTTGCAACACCGTATTGTATTGAGAATAGAAAATAATTATAAAATAGACTTCCGGTTGCCGACCTTCCACCATTAATAGAAACATAAATTCAGATTTAATTTTTTTTTAATTTTTAGCTGTTATTAATCGGCCTTCATTGCGGTAAACTACTTTCTTCTTTGTTGTCGTGATATTTATTTATTTTTATTTCTATGTTATGGAAAACCAACAGCTTACAAATCTTAAGTAACTAACATGTTAAATATACAAAAAGCCAATAACAGGTTCTCACTAATAGAATTACACTAACATAATCTATTTCGTTGTTTAAAGGACATATCACAAATACAAGCAACAAAAATGGAGTCTAATTTAATTACAGCATGCATAAATTTAATAAGTGAAACAAACAATAATAGCCACAAAAGAAAAGAAAAAGCAGGCCTAAACGCACAATATAATTTTTCTTAAAATAAATTAAATTATGACATAAAAAACGAGAGAAGAAAAGTCGAGCCTACTGTTATTTTTATTTGTTCCAATTTAGGTATCTTAGATTGAAGATCAGTTATTCTGGACTCACAGTTAAATATTTTTTCACTATTAAATTCAGAGAATAATTTTAGCTCTCCTATTTCACGCCTAATGCTTTTCACGTTATCAATGAGTGTTGGTAGACAGTGAAACTGTAGTCTTAGGTCACGTAATTCCTGCAGAACCATATCAATTGAAGCACCACCATCAATGGTAGGGATCAACGGCGACATGGTTGGCGTTGGCGTTGAAGGGACGCATCGAAGGTTCCGGCAATAGGAACACCTCCACGCAGCCCTTCGGTCGGCACCCAGCTTTCTATACCCAGCTTCGGTTATATTTGAGCAGCCAAAACGAAGTTGCTTTTTACACGATTCACACTTAACGCCATCATTAAAAAACGTATTAAATAGTGCACAATGCATTATTATTAACAATTACCTCTGACGTAATCAAATAAGATATTCTAATTTGAATTATTTAAAATTAAAAATTTTGTACAGACGACTTTAATATAAGCGACTTCAATATAAGTTATTTAAGAATAACTCAATAACTATTTGTCTGACTTTGATCAATTCATATGGGACAACACGAGAACTATCAGCTTTTATATAAAAAAAGAATCATCGCAATCGGTTCACCCAGTACAAAGTTATGAGGTAATACACATTAAAAAATATACAGTCGAATTGAGTACCGTCTCCTTTTTGGAAGTCGGCAGAAAAAAAAGAACTGATAGAAAATGAACTTGAACAGAATTTGTTTGAAACTCCTAATGCTCTGTTTTCATTTTAATTAACACCTACACGTGCTATCTCTTAGTGTAAACAACGACAACTATATATAACAATATTACAGACAAATATTTTATTTCGTGAACTGCTTTAATCATTGTTATATGAATTAATATCGACATAGGTAACATTTGATCCTTTTCGGAACCACTGTATAATGATATTTTGAATACACGATGATAACTCCTTATTATTGGCTAGAATTAATATTTTTTGATTTTAAATCAAATGTAGAATGATACTTAATAAAATTAAAACTTTTATTGAAAACACAATTAAAACATATTATTTCGTATCTTACTAGCTCAATTAATATTATGGCTCAGACAATAAATATACATACACGTATGTAAATAAATTATGCCAACAAAAACATAACTTGTAAAAAAACCAAGTCTCGCAACTCAGTTCTTCTACCGTAAAAAGTTGTGAGATCCATGTAATACCAAGTCGGTTAATTTATTCAGTCCCTCCTTAAGGGTCCTTCTGTCCTAAGTTATTACGTAATTAGCTAACGTAACAAGATATAATAGTGACCGTAACATTGTTAAAAATCTTTTATGTTTTAAATAAATAGATTGACTTGGCCATCGCATGAAAACGCAATGTATCTCTCAAGTAATACATATTATATTAAATTAGATTGTTTAGGGCGATTGCCAAGTCAATTAATTTATTTAAAACATAAAAGATTTTTAATATTAATATGGTCACTATAAGATGTTGTTACGTTAGCTAATTACGTAATAACTTAGGACAGAAGGACCCTTAAGGAGGAACTGAATAAATTAACCGACTTGGTATTACATGGATCTCACAACTTTTTACGGTAGAAGAACTGAGTTGCGAGACTTGGTTTTTTTACAAGTTATGTTTTTGATGGCATCTCATTTCTTTTTGTAGATAGTTATATCTAGGTACCTATCTACACCTATTATTCCATTATATTATACCTTTGTACAATGATTCATTCACTGCAAACATAACTTTGTAAACCTATACATTTATATGGGATTACAAAGTTATTTGTGCAGTTGGTGTATCTCGAAAACTGAAACGAAATTTCTATATATTTTAATTTTTCCTTGATTTATATACTAAACAATAGTTGTATTCTAAATTAGAAGCTTCTATGTTTGCTAGAAGTGCCTTAGAGTTTTGATGATCGGTCAGTCAGTGAGTGACAAAATTAAGAAACTTTGACTAGTTCTAATTCTTAAACTACTGGTTCAAATTTGATGATATTTGAAAAATACCGAGTTTGTACAATGCCTAATTGGTTATTGAACTGAATTTAGGGTTTTAGTTTTATCCACAACGAAGTTATAGGGTTTCGAAAAGGGCCTGAACTGCTTCGAGAAAAGGATGGTACGGCTGTGCCGCTTTTTTGCTCGACTTGGCGGGTGCACTACCGTGCCCCCAGATGACTTGAAAACAAATGAAACGCAGCATTTTTATTTCTAAAAGTAAAATTGTAGATCTATTTGGTTATACAAAGTTGTTAAAGCAGCCAAGATGAATTTTCTAAATGCATTAAAATCACCAGGTAGCGAAGATGCAGTTGAGGCAGCAGAACTAGATTGTTGCAGATCCCGTTGAAAGCCATTTATTTGACTTTGCAATGACTTTACCATCTCAATTAGTGAACTTTTTAGTGCTTCCATAGTGGAAATAATTGTACAGTGCAGTGATGTTAGAGAAAATACTTGGAAATGAGTGCCGGTAGGTAGTTATTTATAACATGTAAATAAGTAACATAAAATTCAAACTGTAACAATTTGTAAAATATATTTAAATCTAAAATGTGTACTACTAAAACATGTACAACTCAAATCACCTACCCTGCAATTTTTTCATCAGCTTTAATCAGAATTAAATTGGTACGTATATATAACGTCGAATTGTTCCAATTCGCTTAAATTTTGTAAAATGTATTGTTCTAATCCAATGAATTTCTCTGTCCTCTGACCATTATTAGGATTAAAAATATATGGTTGCGTGTCACAAAAACCTACTTTAAATGTGCGTTTTCTTAGTCCTGTTATATGCTTGTAAAATAATGATTTTGTATTGTTTGCATCAAGACATATCCCGTGAGATATAGTACTAGTGAATACGATTCCAAAGTCATAGTTTTCAAATGGATTGTACATGTAGATATCTGCATTACTTGCTCCATTTATAACTAACACTTAAAAACATGATAATGTAGATTTTTTTTAAATAAGTCATTTATTTCTGTTAATACCAGTTCGTGGATAATAATTAGAAGATGGGCATCCAGTTTCCAACCTTCCTCCATTGATAGGAACATAATTTCAGCTTTTAAAACTTTTAAAGTTTTAGCTGTTATCAAGTAGCCTTCATTGTGGTATACTACTTTATTCTTTCATGTTCGTAATATAAGAGACAATATTAAATTCCGTGAACTACTTTAACTATATTATCATTGTTATAAGAATTAATATTGACATACGTAACATTTGATCCTTTTTGGAACCATTGTATAATGATACTCTGAATACACGATGATAACTCCTTATTTTTGGCTAGAGTTAATATTGTTTGATTTTTAATCAAATGTAGGATGAGACTTAATAAAATTAAAACTTTTAGTGAAAACATAATTAAAATATGTTATTTCGTATCTTACTGGCTCAATCAATATTATGGTTTAGACAATAAATGTACGTACACGTATGTAAATAAATTATGACTTGAAAACAAACGAAACGCAGCATTTTTATTTCTAAACGTAAAATTGTCAAACTTATTTCTATAATTATGTAAATGTATCTGCGTGATTCTTCAAAAACAGTGTTTAGAGTTAATAACACTGAAGTGAAATCTGATGTCTAATTTGAAATGTTTCAGAGCCTTAAATGTATCACCCACTATGCTTTTCGGACGAAAACGGTTAGCAGTTCTTGCATTGCTGCAAAAACTGCAACCAAATAGGCAACAGAGCATTACTTAGGGGCGGCCTCCTTATGAAAATATTTTTAACATAATACTTAAGTATAGGATATGAGATAATTCAAAATAAGTTTCTTGGTGAGAAATATCAATCCATATTATTTTATAAGTAATTTTTACTTATTTAACACAAATATATAATTCTATATAATATATGTAATTATATACTGAAATACCAGGGGGATGAGTCGCTGGCGTCCGTAGGCTTCGACCACCTAATCCTAGGCCCACCCTACACATGTCCCCCGGGTGGTGCTAAACAAGCGACAAAGCCGAAAGAACTGACTCGGCTCGGCGCCGTGTGGTAGCGGCGTAATAAAATACCACACCCTACTTTCGCACCATGAGGCAAAAAATTAACAAAATGGCCCCGAGTTCCAGGCGCCCCTTTAATGGGGCAGGGGTGCGAAGAACCTCCGGGAGGAAAACCGGCGACGAGGTTCGCCACCTGTCACGTTCTGTCCCCCGGAGGGGCGAAAAGTGGATTGCGGAAGCCAGTCTGGCTACATTGTATGTATGTGGAGGGATAAATGATAAGATGATGAAGTATGCGAAATGATGTATGATAGAGGAATAGACGTGTTATGTGGAAATGAGACGATACGGAAGGGAAAGGATGCTACTACACATGGCATGTATACCGCGTACTGGTCTGGTGTAGACGAGACGGAGCGGGCATGCCAGGGAGTCGGTATCATCCTTTCAGAAAGAATGGGTCATTGTGTGAAAGAGTATGAATATGTAAGCCCGAGACTGCTATGGATACGAATGAAAGTGGGCTTAAAGAAGTTGTTTGTTTTAGGGGTCTACGCCCCAGACATGTCTAAGCCCACTTTTATCCGAGAGCAGTTTTGGGAGTTGGTAAGGATGGTGCTAATGAAATGCAAAGTTAATGAAAGTATTGTGATATTAGGCGATTTTATAAGGGTGACAAACGAGCACACAGTCCACCTGATGGTAAGTGGTTGCTGCGGCCCATAGACATCTACATCTATCTTAGTTTGCGAATCAAAATGCAGATGCGTTTTCACTCGTGAGGACCAAGATAGAATGCCTTATTTCCAGTAAAAAGGGCCTCCGGCCACCTGCACTCACCAAGCGAAACGCAGAGGTAAACCTCTACTTCACGCTGATATTCTGTGAGGTCGTGGTACCACCCCGGTTCGAGCCGGCCCATCCGTGCGATAGCAATTCTGCCGCGTGGCTCTACCACTGTGATTCATTCTCCACCTTACTACGATTTCCATGGAGTGCGACGAATGTGGCGGTACAAGTCAGCAGATTGGGATGAGATGTGGCCTTTCTTTGCATCTTATCCTTGGCGGCAGATCTGTTTCTCCTTTAGAGACCCATCGAGTTGCGCAGATGCTATAACCAATGTGATACGTCAAGCGATGGAGTATTTCATCCCCTTTGCTGACGTGCCCATTGGTGGTAAAGCTCGCCTTTGGTTTAACGCCGAGTGCGCTTGTGCTGAAAAGCACCAGCATATGGCGTATTTATCCTGGGTCTATGCTCGAGACCGTAAATAGTCATAGTCATAGTCATAGTCATAGTCATTTATTCCATAGAACAATATTACATCGTATTGGAAATTCATTACATGGATAAAGACATTTACATGCAATTATTTTAATTAAAATTAGAAGCGATAAAATTTAAACATCATTTAACAAATCAATTAAATACTTTTCATGTCATATTACACTACAAATTACATTAAAAATTATACAATACATAAACAGTAATAATTAACATTGTTTAAGTTTATTTTTGTCATTTAAGTAATCGTCAACTGAATAGTAGCTTTTTTTAATTAATAAATATTTTAATTTATTTTGAAATTTGTGGGTGGCAATAAATAGTTTTAAATGAGGTAGGCAAAGAATTAAATAGTCCAATGGCTTGATATCTTGTGCTGTGGCGTACAACATTCAATGTTGGTGTGAGCGAAATTTTTAAATCTTTTCGGCGGGTCATTTCTCTCTTTTTCCTTTCTTCGTTTGTTTCATATTTGTGAAAGTTCTTTACTAAATGAGTAAGTGAAACTAAGATATACAGAGAGGGGACCGTTAATATGCCAAGATTTCGGAAATATTCCTTACACGATTCAATTTGTGGAATACGTAACATGGTACGGATCGCCCTTTTTTGTAGTACAAACGCTGCCTTAACATTATACTTATAACTATTGCCCCAGAATATTATGCTATAACGTAGTTTAGATTCTACCAGAGCAAAATAAACCATTTTTAGCTGTTCTAACGTAACTTCTTCTCGTAAACTTCTTAAGGCATAGCATGCTGAACTGATAGTGGATTCTAGTGCTTTAATTTCCTTTTTCCAATTTAAATACATATCAATGTGGATTCCTAGAAATTTGACTGATTCAACAGAGTCAATACTTATACCGTCAATGTTAACATTTATTGAATCTTTTTGTCTTGCAGTAGATTTAAAAAGCATTGCGTATGTTTTATTTGTATTTAATAAAAGATCGTTTGTAGTAAACCAACTTTTAAAGTCATAAAGCGTGTTTTTCATTTTAGTATTTAATTCGTCTACCGAGCTAGCAGATACAATCGCGTTGGTATCATCCGCATAAATAGTTAGTTTTACATCATGCTGTTTGGTATGGGTGTAAGCAGTTAAGTCATTAATGAATATTATAAATAGTATGGGTCCTAAAATGGAGCCTTGTGGAACGCCCTTCTTTATGGTTGTCGATTTAGATTTGTATACCGTTTCTTCACCGTCTATTATTGTTTTAATCTCAACAAATTGTTTCCTATTTGATAAGTAGGATTCCAATAACTTTAAAGTTGAGCCTTTTTTTTTTTTTTTTTTTTTTTTGCGGATGGAAAATCATCAAATGACGCCTTTCGCTCTGGGTGGAGCGAGTGAAGGGAGTGTCAGACTTTTACTGACTAAAAACCATCCGTGTTCCTTCAGTGCCCTTACGTTCCGGGGCCGCGGTATCTCTTTCGAACAGCCCGCAGCCCCGGCAGGCGTCGGCCCTTGCGGGCCCCTTCACGCTGCTGACAGCTCTTTGAGGCGCGCGTGGAACAAAACGCGCCGTCGACACGGCCTGTCGTCGTTAGACGGACGGACGGCGAGCTACCCATTGCTCGCCGTCCACAGGCCCGCGCCTACGGTGGCCGGGGGCCACGACGTAGCCCCCGACGCCCGGGGCGTCTCCCGCGGCGGCCGGGAAGGAAAGCTGTTGCTCTTTCCTTCTCCCGCTCCGCCACCTCCTTCGCTAGCATCACTGCTTCGCAGAAGGTGGTGACGGCATCCCATTTCGGAATGGGATGCCGGAAAGTTGAGCCTCTAATACCGTAATGTTCCAATTTCAGTAGCAGCATATCATGATTGATCGTGTCAAATGCCGAACTTAAGTCTAAAAATAAACCTCCTACCTTATATTTATCATTGAGTCTACATACTACATCATCGACTAGTGTATTTATAGCATCTATAGTACCCACATATGGTTGATACCCAAATTGCCTCTCATTTAATATGGAATTTTGTCGTAAATGGGTTACTAATCTTACCTTGATCAGCTTTTCAAAAATTTTTGATAATATAGGTAGCAAGGAAATCGGCCTATAGTTTTTGGTTTCCATTTTACTTCCCTTTTTATGTACCGGAAGTACTCGCGCAATTTTAAGCTGATCAGGAAACAAAGTTTGTTCCACACATTTATTGAAAAAATAAGTTAAAGGTTCAGCCAATATATCAATATTATCTTTAATAATTTTGGTGGGTATTTCATCATAACCATGTGATCTTTTATTTTCCATTTGCTTAACCATATTTAAAATTTCAAGACTAGTAACAGCGGTAAAACGCATATCTGTCACAACTCTCTTCACACTTTGTTCCAGAATTAATTGTGCGGAGATTGAATCACTAGCATTCTTACTTAATGAAATAGTTTCACTAAAATGACTCGAGAAAACATTTACTACATCCTGTTGATGACTTATGAGGTTATTGTTTACCTTTAGTACTATATTATGTCCTTTTTTACTAAACGATTTCTTCCTACTATCATTTACAATATTCCAGATTTCTTTATTAGAATTTATCGCCAACTCAATTTTTCTTTGTATAGCTATTTGTTTTGCTTTTCTCAATATTCTTCTATATATCTGTATATATGTCCTTTTATATTTATCTGCAAACACTCCATTACATATTTTAACATTTAATGACAGAAACCTCTTCATCTTACTAGATACCCTAATGCCTTTTGTGATCCACTGTAATGTGTTTTTTCTAGGCCCTATTTTTCTAGTTTTTTTCTTATAACAGTTTTTAAAAGTATAACTCAATTTATTTAAAAAAGAATTTATTCCTAGGTTGCACCAATTTATTCTGCAAATTTGCTTTCTAAACTTTGCTGAGTTGTGATCACTTAAAACTCTACGACTAATTTTAATACTTTCATTCAAAGCTCGGGATGTTAGCCTTAAGAAGAGAACCTTTAACCAAGCCGCCAAGTCGTGCAAAAAGGCATTACGCGAAGCCAGTTTCGACCGCATTAAACGCATCGGCACAAAGCTCTCTGTCAAAGCATCTGGCAGTAGAGCTTTTTGGTCTCTCGCCAAAGCGGTTGAGACAAACTTCTGTCGGTCTACACTGCCTCCGCTGGTAAAACCAGATGGCTCACTAGCGCATGCGCTTAAGGAGGAAGCGGACTTATTTGCTTCTCTTTTTGCTTTCAATTCGCGTCTGGACAGGAGCAACAGCTTGTCATCTCAATTACCTCACTGCGGTACCTCTATGACTGAGGTCCGTATTACCAACATGGAGGTTCTTAAAACCTTGCGAAGTCCAGACGTGAACAAAGCTAGTGGACCTGATGGTATACCAGCTATAGTTCTAAAGGTCTGTGCACCTGAGTTGTCTCCTGTGTTGACACGCTTGTTCCGCTTCTCATTTAAGACTAGAATAGTGCCTTAGTCTTGGAAGCTGGCCAATGTGCAGCCTTTGCCTAAAAAAGGTAGCCGTACCGACCCTGCCAACTATCGGCCAATTTCAATTACCGCCATACTCTGCAAGATTATGGAGCGTATATTGAACGCCCACCTAATGGCATACCTAGAGAAAAATTATCTCCTCAGTGATCGCCAGTACGGGTTTCGCCGAAATCGATCAACTGGGGACCTTCTAGCGTATGCCACACACATATGGGGCGAAGCCCTCGAGAACTGTGGTGAAGCACTTACTGTTTCCCTCGATGTTTCGAAGGCTTTTGACTATTGGGCAAGCTTTCAGCGTAAGGCTTATCCCCTGGCCTAATTGTCTGGGTGAAGGACTTTCTGAGTGAACGGTCTCTCCGGGTCGTCGTTGATGGCTGCTCATCCAATACTGTGGCGACTAACGCCGGTGTTCCTCAGGGGTCCGTTCTCTCCGCAACTCTCTTCCTGCTGCATATAAATGATCTGCTCATTCTTAGTGTCAATGGGTATGCAGACGACAGCACAGTTGTGGTGAGATACCAACCAAGCGCCCGGGCCAGTCGGGATCAAATCCAGTCAGAAAGAGAGGCTATGGTTGAGCGTGTGAGTCTCACACTACAGGCAGTTTCCGAATGGGGCGATGCCAATCTCGTTAGATTTAACCCCTTCAAAACACAAGCGTGTCTTTTTACCGCTAAAAGGAGCCCGCGCACCTTGGCTCCTACTTTCCGGAATGTATCCTTGGAGTACACTGACCGCCTTCAGTTGTTAGGGATTGAATTTTCTCCGAACATAAACTATGGGTGGTTCATTGAGTCCAGAGCCAAAGCAGCCGCAAGTTAACTTGGTGTGCTTGCAAGGGTGCGGAGGTACTTCATGTAGGGGCAGCTTCTTACCTTATATAAAGCGCTAGTCCGGTCGTGCATGGAGTACTGCTGTCACATATGGGCTGGTGCTGCAAAATGCCACCTGGCAGCATTGGACTCAGTGGAGAGACGTGCTAAGAGGCTCATTGGTGACCTTGATTTGGTTGAAACCAATCTTGTCAGCCTTGAGCACAGGCGCAGAGTAGCCAGTCTCTCGGTATTCTATAGGATGCAATTCGGTGAGTGTGCGCAGGAATTACACGCCTTAATTCCTCCCTCTCCTTTCCACCATCGGACAACCAGACGGTCGGCGGGTCTTTATCCCTTTGTTGTCGATATCCCACGCATTAGAACCAAACGGTTTGCTTCGTCTTTTGTAATGCGTACAGCAAAGGAGTGGAATAATTTGCCGGCGTCTATCTTTCCGTCCGAATACAATCTAGGCGTCTTTAAGGCAAGAGTGAATAGGCTTTTGTTACGATAAGACAGTGCGATTTACCATCTAAGGCTGCATCACCACTTACCACCAGGTGGGATTGTGGTCAAGCACTGACTAATAGTAAGTAAAAAAAATAATTTAGACTTGGAAACAGAAACAGAAACAGAAACAGAAACAGAAACAGAAACTTTTTTATTCAATATAGATTATAAATAATACTTATTGAAAGTCACTCTTTTGTATAATTACCACTGGTTCGAAAAAAACCTCTGTCCTGGGAAGAACCAGCAAGAAACCCAGCGGGACTTTTTTTTTAAATAACAGCTTACAATCATGTATGTTACACAAATTAACAACACAACAAATTAGAAATAGCTTGGGAGCGATCACCTCACTTCCAGGGGTTATTATCATCTTTAAATTCTTTAATATTATAATAACCCTTTTTATACAAACTTGGAGACTGTGTGGTATAATGTCAAGAAAGGTTTAGTGGATGCAGCTACCGAAGTATGTGGTGTAAGTAAGAGAACGAATGAAAGGAAAAATAATACGTTATGGTTGGATGATAAGGTACGGATGAAAGTGGAAGCAAAAAAGTAAGCATGGCTAGATTTACTAGCAACCAAGTCTAGTAATTCTAGCAGTATGAATGAAGATATTGAAAGGAAAAAGGCAGTCTTTAGACATCTAAATAAGTGAGTAAAAGAAGAAGTTAAAAGGAAAAAGCAAGACAGAACGGATAGGATTGATAGAAGAATATTGGATAACTTCCAGGCAAACATTAAAATGTTCTGGAAACTCGTAAGAACTACCAGGGGACATTCAAAACAGCCTAGAATGAATGCTATATGAGACCAGAATGGCTGTATTCTTAATCACGAAGTTTTGAGTTTAAGGAGATGGAAGGAATACTTTAAAAGCGTGTTCGTGAGTGATGAGACGTTTGAATTTAATGAAATAGAAATTCCGAAAGAAGAGGAAATAGATAGAGATATAAGTATAGATGAAATAATGAAATAAATGCAAAGTATGAAAGCAGGTAAGGCAGCCGGTTATTATAGAGTATCTCTCGAAATGCTAAGGGCTGGAGATGGAGTGGTGGCAGACCTGCTGTACACCTTATTTAATTTATGTTGGGAACTTAAGCGGGTACCGGGAGACTGGTGCAAAGCCGTGATAGTCCCAATATATTAAGGAAAAGGATCACAGCAGGACTGTAAAAATTACCGTGGTATTAGCCTTCTTAGCATTGTGGGGGAACTGTATGCTAAGGTACTAATTGGATTTAGAAAGGGAATGGGGTGTACGGATCAGGTCTTTTCCATGCGCATGATCGCGGAGAAGTTTTTGGCCAAAAACCAAAAAGTTTTTTGTGCATTCATAGACTTGGAGAAGGCTTATGACAGAGTGAACAGGGATGTGTTATGGCAAACACTGAACTCATTTGGGTTGAGCGCTGGCTTGATACAGGCATGAAAGTCTCTGTATAGGGACTCTAGTGCTTGTGTCAGGATTAACGGGGCGTACTCGGACTGGTTTGGCATCCACAAAGGTGTCAGACAGGGCTGTGTGGCTTCCCCGTGGCTGTTCAACCTATTTCTGGACAGTTGTTTGGAAAATTTGAAAGTAGAAGAATGCGGGTTAAGATTGGGTGAGTTAACCGTCAAATGCCTTTTGTACGCCGATGATCAAGTCATACTTGCGTCGTCGGCAGCCGAGTTGCAAATGATGGTTACATTAATGAACAGGACATTAAAATAAAAAGAAATGAAAGTGAACGCAAGTAAGACGAAAGTTATGGTTTTTGAAAGAGAAGAAAGTAAAACGATATGTAAAATAAGAATAGAAGGGGAGTTGGTAGAGCAAGTAGATGAGTTTGTATATTTGAGATGTGCGTTTAGTAGGGATGGTAGATATGATAAGGAAATAGAACGACGATTGAATGCAGGAAAAAGAGTGAATGGGGCTCTACACTCTATTGTGAAAAGTCAGAATGTGTCCAAAAAGGCACGTATGGCAATTCACAATGCTGTTAGTATCTACTTTAATGTATGGTAGTGAAAGTTGGGTGTGGCAGAAGAAGCACGAGAGTAGAATAAATGCTGTAGAAATGCGGTCATTAAGGAGTATGTTAGGGATGAATCTGAATGACAGGGTGAGAAATTGTTTTATAAAAGAAGAGTGTGGTTTGCAAGATGATGTTGTGACCAGGATTAAGAAAGGAATGCTTCGGTGGTTTGGTCATGTAGAAAGAATGAATAAGGAAATAGTGACAAAGCAAATTTATGTTGCAGAGGTGAACGGCAGAGTCGGGAAGGGTCGCCCTAGGCGAAAGTTTATCGACCGAATTGGCGATATATTAAAAATAGGCCAAATCAAGAGTCCCTTTAACCGACGAGCGTGTATGCGTAGGTATATGGATGTGGAGAAAACGAGAGAGGTGTAGAATAACATGCCCTGTTGATATTATAATATCTTATTTTACGTGCCTAAGGGCTTAATATACAAGAAAGGTAAGTTAGATATAAGAACAAATACAATTTACATTTTAAATCTATGCTAACTCTCGCTATTCATTCGGTGTCTTTATTGGGAGAGTTATTGCATAGTTCCAACACAATTCTTTTTATCATTGAATATAAAGTTATATTTTTTAACATTCCGAATAAGGCTGCGCCTGTTTTTCCGCGTTGCTGTGTGCAACCATCGCTAGTTGTCGAACCGTGAGCGCGGCCCGACGATCGTAACTGTCTCATAGCTCCGCCCTCTGCCCCTAGGATGTTCAACTAGCGTTGGTTACAACAAGCATGTATTTCGTTCGACGTATCACGTTGTTTGCGTCGTGCACAGAAACTTTAAACAAACGCGAAACATCGAAATATTATGATATCAACAATAAAAATATAGAAAAATATCAAAAAAATTAACAATCAAATCAAATGCCAAACATCAATGTCAACGTAGAAACAAAACGCAACTGTTGATTACAGACGCAAAGAACAAAAAATGCACGGTCTATTATCTGTCACGACAAACTCTGGACGAACCTACAATAAAAGTATTGTCGAAGGGATTGAATTTTGCAATAACATCGCAAAGAATCGCGTATAAAGAAATTATCTGTAGAGTTGAGGATTGTCTGTTTAAGAATAATATCGGCAAAGAAGAATTAGGGGGCCATAAGTCAAGACATTTCGTCCTTGTTAAGTTGAAATTAAGAGCCAAAGACAAGGTTGCACAACTTACGCAACAGACCATAGCTCACGACTCTTCGCGTGGATAAAGGAAATGCTACAGTAATAATGGACACGTCAGAGTATAATTTCAAAATATATAACAACTTTTATCGGACGTAAGTACATTGAAAAAGATCAAAATAGACACTACAACTAACACTTAAAACAACAACCGACTTAAGAATGAAATACCCTGAAAAATTTAATCTCGACGTGAATTCTACAATATCATTATGTGCCAAACGACCGAGGTGGTATGGATTATCGAAAATACACAAACCAAACACTCAATTACGTTCCATAGTGAGCCAGATCGATTCACCAACATATAATTTGGTTTAATACGTGGCAAAAATGGTATCACCACTGAGGGTATATACCAGTATTTTTTATTTTTTAGTAGTATAGTTGTAACACGAATGGGTCACCTAGACCGTGGAAGGACCACGCTCTCACGCAATACCAGCGTAAAATATTAGATTAACATTACTGTGTTTTGCATGGTGAGTATGAGAGAACCGGAGACCCTTTTTACTAAAAAAAAACATTCCATCTAAGTCCTCACGGGTGCCAACGCATCTACATTTTGATTCTTTATTGAGGATAGATGTGGATGTCTATGGGCCACAGCAACTATTTAACATCAGCGGGACTGTGTGATTGTTTTTCAACCTTTTCTATATAAAAAAAGAACAAAGATGACACAAAGGATTCGTACTATTTTGTTAGTGAGATTAAAGACCTACATCTTGCTGTAAATGAAACTATGGACTGTTTTGATATTCAGTCACTATTTACATGCTTACCAATTGTAGGCTGCATCTCAATTGCAACTAGAAAACTAGAAGATAACAACATGCCTACAGAATATGCAGTATTACTCAAACACTGCCTTAAATCTATCTATCTATTGTGGAAGGAAGAGTTCTACAAGCAAGTAGATGTTGTGGTTATGGGCTAACCTGTATCTCCCGTAGTCGCCGACATATTTGCGGAGGACGTTGAGAAGAAAGTCCTTCTTACTGCTCCTGTAAATCCAAGATTCAACAAGCGGTATGTAAACGATACTTTCACAATTTCACCATCTGACAAAGAGACTGCATTTTTAGTACAATATACACTTTATTCACTACCAATACCAATTTATAAACTTTTACATTTACAACAGTTAGAGGCAAACAATTCTTTAGCTTTTCTAGATGTTTTAGTCATCCAAAATCCTGATCACACTATTGGTCACACTGTCTAAAGGAAAAAAACACATACAAACCGATATTTAAATGGTAAATTGCACCATCATCCGTCATGGTTAGCTACAATGGGAAAATCTTTGGTTCAGAGAGCACAAGGGATCTGCGACAGGAAACATCTGGCCACCGAGCTTTAGCACGTTGAGCATGTATTGCAAGACAACAAGCTTCAGGTCCCGCGCCTACGTTACAGTGATCGAGTGAAGCCGGCCACAGTCGAGCGTGTGCCTGCTGTACTACCCTATGTTAGGATTCACAGACAAGGTTGGCTACATCTCTAAGCGCCCTTCCATTAAAATATACTTCAAGCTGACGAAGAAGATTAGTCAATTTTTACCATCCGTAATGTATCATATCCCTCTACGAGATGCAGAAGTGTACAAGCTGGATTGTAAGTGTGGTCTCTCTTACATAGGACAAACAAAAAGATCTGTAAAAACCCGCGTGAAAGTACATATAGCTGACTTGAAGCACCGACGTTCGTCCGTCCCCATTCATCAAATCCCCATTAGATTTGATAGAACACAAATCCTCGCAAAAGAATACCGATTCATACCAATAATTATTCACGAGACTATTAAAATTAAAAAAAAAACATCCTAATTTCAATAGAGAAGATGGATGAGTGCTGCCATCTGCTTAGGATCCTATAATTAATAAAATTATATCCAAACCCGAGCATACCACTGCAAGACTTCAAGATATTTTAAACTCATTTTGCGTAGATCGGACCAAAAATAATATTCATAAACTGAATGTATCCGGGATAACTATGACATCGGGATGTCAAATACCTCACCCGAAACGTCGGGAATTAAAAAGTTAAATTAAACGCGATAAAATCTGTTAAAATTAGTATTATTTAATGTATACATAGTCTTCGCGTAAAGATAAAAAATCATTATTCAATTTACTAAAGTAAAAATCTTAAATGTATTCTTGCGTCAATTCACAATAAGAATATAAAAGTTATATCCACAGTATCGGACTAACGACATCAATTTCTCTATCAAGCCTCCGGTGAGAACAGAGACAAATGGAAGTAAGGTGTGACGAATTTGTAACAGTTGCGTTTTGCCTTCAAATGCCATATTTATCTGCCATTATTAAGCACATTTAGAAATTTTTGTTTCATTAAATGCTAGTGATTTCGTGCGCTGTTCTTTTCTCAGTCCACTGGTCTATGCATATCTTTTCAATATTACACTTAAAATTTAAAACTTAAGGTTTGCCTTCTGTGTTCCAGTAATCGTAAATGCGCTTGTTGATCAAGAGGTCAGTTATTGTGTTTTTCTGTCAACAAATTTTCAATAGTAGACTGGAATTAGAAAATTGGCGATGTTTCTACCCCTTACCTTGGAAAGCACGTAAAGGCGTTCTGCGTTTGGTCCTGCGCCTGATCTGTCTCCGGTTGTGTTGGTCACCGTTCCAACGGACTATGAGAGTGTAAGAATAGAAAGTGCACTATAATCTTTTTCTGCGCAGATCGATTGTATAATATACGGCTATATATATGTATGTATATATATATTATGTTGAAACTGGCCGCCGTAACCGAAATTCGGTCTGTAGGATATTAAAGTCTGTCTAGGTTGGGCAGATAGGTGGGTGATCTCAGAGCTGACAAAAGCTTTTAATAATGATTTTGATTTTCATAATCAGTTTGTGGAATTTTACCCATCGATCCAAATAAAATGTTTTATTAAAAGTATTTTCAAAACTGAATTATACAAAACAAGATAAGAAACCCGAATATTGAAAACGTTTGAAGATCTTATCACCTAAAGCACTTAAAATTTCAGTTTTCTTTGTTTTACTAAGCAAACTCGCAACGGCTCTAGGCCGTATGTGTGAATTGTAAATTTAATTTGCTTTAATATATATTTACGTATTAAAACTTAGTCTTAAAGCACACACGCAATATTAAATTTTTAGATAGATAGATAACTCTTTATTGTACGCCAAAAAATAACAAAAATATAAACAGAAAATTAGAAAAGAAAATGTGGTACAATGGGCGGTCTTATCGCTAAGAGCGATCTCTTCCAGACAACCTTTGGATGGACAGCATTGAAAGAAAACAATAAAAACGTGTGTGGTTTGCTGACAAAATAACAATTTTTTATTAAAGCCATTAAATTAAAATATATAATGGTATATAAGTAACAACATAGATAAGATAAATATGTATATATATATATATATATATATATATATATATATATATATATATATAAATATACAATAAATATATATTTTTATAAATATAAATATATAAAAGTACAAATGCATACTTTAAAACTATTACATATAACATAAATTTGCCATATATATAAACAAATATTGTAACTAAATAAAGGAAGATAATTATATACAAATGAACTAGATAGCCGTGTAGTGGCGGTTAAGAATATCCACTACCCCATATCTTCCAGTGGGTGTCGTAAAAGGCGACAAAGGGAAACAGGCAGGAGATGGGCAGCAGCATCTTCCTGGTAACAGCAAAAATAAAATAAAAAACACTGAGGTTTCCAACCCGCTCGCCAAGCGTGGCAACTATGGCAATATACCCCCCATGATGAAAGTTACGAAGAGACGGCCCCCAGTCCCCGGCGGCCCCGCTATTCCTGGCTACGGTGGCGACCATGGTAACGGCGGGGCAGGGGGTGCTAAGAATCTCCGGTGGAGGTTCGGTTGCCACCTACGACGACTCGACCTGGCAACATACAACGCACACACTCTGAGGACTGACGAGAAGATGGTGGAGCTGGAAAAAGAGATAGACAAGTTACGATGGCATATTATAGGATTATCCGAAGTCCGAAGAGAGGGGGAGGACACGGTAATCCTCGAATCCGGCAACTTGCTCTATTACCGGGAGGGCGACCATCTGTCCCAAGGAGGTGTCGGATTTATCGTCCACAAGTCTCTCGTTAACAACGTTGTAAAGATTGAGAGTGTGTCGACGAGCGTTGCGTACCTTATACTCAGAATCACCAAACGGTATTCGCTGAAGGTCATACAGGTTTACGCACCAACCTCGGCACACCCCGATGAGGAGGTGGACGAAATGTATGAGGATATCTCTAGAGCCATGCATTCCTCCAAAACCCAATATACGGTGTTAATGGGAGACTTCAATGCAAAATTAGGCACAAGAGAGAACGGTGAGCTGAAAGTGGGGAAATTTGGAATAAAACAACGGAACTCAAGGGGCCAGCAGCAAGCCGACTTAATGGAGAAAGAGGGACTCTTTATGATGAACTCTTTCTTCCAGAAATGGCCCCACAGGAAGTGGACCTGTTCGAGCCCCGACGGTTCGACAAAAAATTATGACGACCAGACGACAAATGTTCAGTGATGTTTAGTGATCGCGAGGGTGAAAACCGGCAGCGATCACCGAATGGTTAGAGGCACACTGAACCTAAATATTAAGTTGGAGAGGTCTCGTTTGATGAAGTCAACGCTTCGTCCCCCTCGTGCTCCCGAAGGTCCCGAAACCTTTCAACTCGAGTTACAAAACCGCTTTCAGTGCCTAGAAGACTGCAATGAAGTGGACGATTTGAATGACAAGCTCGTGGAAACTGTCCATGCGGTCGGAGGTAAGTTCTGCAAGACCCGCCGCAGAAGAACACAAAAACTCTCCGATCACACTCTTAATCTCATGGCTGTTAGACGGGAGATGAAGCTACATTCTTCAACAGATTTGACAGCATACAGGCAACTGAACAGACAGATCTTCAAATGCATGCGGCAGGACTTAAGCAACTTCAATACAGCTCGTATTGAAGAAGCGATCGAGCGGAACTAAGGCTCCAAAGTCTTTGCCAGAGATCTGTCTGCCAGAAAGTGCCAACTGTCAAAGCTGAAGACCGAGTGTGGCAGCATCGTTTCTGGGGCACCTGAGATTTTGAGTGAGATTGAGAGGTTCTATGGGCAGCTGTACACGTCATCGTTGAAGCCGCACGCAAGTGTGAGTAACGATCCAAGAGCGAGTCTTCTCCGACATTATTCCGATGATATCCTGGATGCAAGGATGGAATTACAGCGGAGCTTCTGAAAGCAGGTGGAAAACTGGTACTTGAAGTCCTTCAGAAGCTCTTTAATTCCGTCCTCCATGGTGGCATTACACCGGAGGCGTGGAGCACAAGTGCGGTGTTCTTGTTCTTCAAGAAAGGCGACAACGCTCTCTTGAAGAACTACAGACCGATTTCCCTTCTGAGCCGCGTCCACGTGCTGTTTTCGAGAGTCATTACGAATCGTCACGCGCGTAGAGTTGACGACTTCCAGCCTCCCGAACAAGCCGGTTTCCGAAAAGGCTTTAGCACCATAGACCACATACATTCCCTTCCGCAAATTGTACAGAAGTCCGAGGAGTACAATTTGCCACTACGTATGGCGTATGTGGACTATGAGAAAGCCTTTGATTACGTCCAAATTTGGGCGGTGCTGCAGTCCCTTCAGCGGTGCCAAGTTGACTGTCGGTATATCGAAGTGTTGAAGTGCTTGCACAGTAGGGCTACGATGGCTATCCGAGTACAGAACCAGAGTACGAAACCTATCCAACTGCAGAGAGGTGTAAGACAGGGTGACTTCATATCCCCGAAACTCTTCACCGCTGTGTGTTAGTAGTTAGTTAATAGTGTTTCCCAACGGACAGGTCTTACGATGAACATGGATAAAACAAAGATCATGTTTAATGTTCATGTCACACCTATGCCGGTAGTTGTTGGGAACACTAAGCTCAAAGTTGTTGACGAGTATATTTACCTGGGACAAATAGTCCGACTAGGTAAATCCAACTTCGACCGATAGGTCAATCGACGGATTCAACTCGGTTTGGCAGCGTTCGGGAAATTACGGCATATCTTCTCGTCAGGTATACCTCAAAACTTGAAAACGAGACTGTACACCCAGTGCGTGTTGCCAGTGATGACATACGGAACTGAGACGTGGTCCTTCATTGTTGGCCGTATGAGGAAGCTCAAGGTCGCTCAGCGAGCTATGGAGAGGGCTTTGCTCGGAGTTTCTCTGCGTGATAAACTCAGAAATGAGGATATCCGCAGTAGAACCAGAGTGACCGACATAGCCCAACGGATTAGTAAGCTGAAGTTGCAAAGGGCCGGCCATATAACTCGAAGAACCGACAACCGATGGGGAAGAAAGGTTCTCGAGTGGCAGCGTCGTACCGGCAGGCGAAGTGTAGGGCGTTCCCCCACTAGATGGGGTGACGATCTGGTAAGATATGCAGGAAGTCGATGGATGAAGGTGGCTCAGGACCGTGCTTTGTGGCATTCTTTGGGGGAGGCTTATGTTCAGCAGTGGACTTGTGAAAGGCTGTAATGATGATAATGATGATGATGAACTAGTTAGAATCAAAGTTGAGAAAAGTAATCATGTACATGTTTCTTAAAAACCGGTAGGGATTGAGCGCGTCTTGCTGATAACGGCAAGTCATTCCATAATCGAACAACTTGTATTGTGAACGATCTGTCCAAATATTTAATAGTGTGGGCTGGCATTTTTATATCAACTTTTCTGATGATCTCAAATGCCTCAAATGTGATTCATAGAGGAATTCAAACCGATTTTTTAGGTAAGAAGGATAGAAATGATTAAAAAGAATATTATAAAGAAGTGAGAGAATATATTATATTATATAATATATTATATTATATGTCGGAGCGGAAGCCTCGGGGTTGTTTTTTGGTGAAGCAGCACCACTGTCCCCATTTGACAAGGGCTCAGTTGTGCTGCCGCGTATTGGCTCCATTATAACCAAAAGGTCTAATCACACACTTTATAATAAACTCACTAAAATTGTCACAAACTTTTTATAAGGAAAATAGAACCTACACCGACGAGCGCAGAAACTTAAGTGACCGTATTCTCGCGTTCATTTATTAAGGAAGCCATAATAAGAAACTAGAAGCGCTCTGATTGGTCGAATATTTGATTGGTCAATATTTCACCAAAACCAAACAATATCTTTTTATTGATTACTTAGGTAATTTTAATAATAATGATTAATAATCAAATTGACCATTATTGTTAATAACAATGATTAATAATCAAATTGACAATTATTTGTTTTTTACAATTTAAAACAATATTTGACTTACATTTGATAATTGAATAAAAAGTTGTTTTATTAGAGTAACTTGTCAATAAAGAGATTTATAAACCAAAAGAAGTTTATAAAACTAACTAGTTACATATTATGTTTCTGATAAATTGCTGTTATTTAATTGTAATATTAATAATTAGACAATATTGATTATTATAATAACTAAACGTCAGCGCAAAATATAGGCGTCGTCCACAGAGGATATCCTTGCGGCGACACGGCCATTCTGATCGGCGGTGCGCGCTCTGCACGTGCCGTGAATAATCTTCTATCTCTATTGACCTGTTAACATAGTATTTATTTTTGTAAATAATGGTCTTGATTTGTGACCATACCCAATTATGATGAAACGATCATATAGCAAGTTAGGTATTGAAAAGCACACTTAACTTTACTAATTAAACCACATTATTTCGATTGCATTTGTAAATATGTAAAGTTACAGGTTGTAATTGTACTCTCAATTAGGTAGGTATAGAGTTTTGTTTTCATTCTCACGTGAAGGTAATGCTGTGTGATAGACACAAAGTCTTTGACTTGAAGGAAGAAATGAAGTAGGATCAGGAATACCGCTCTGTGATAGACACAAAGTCTTTGATATGATGGAGAGTAAGGTAAGGAGCTTAGGACCATTGCTCCGTGACAGGCACGAAGTCTCTTTACTTGATGGAAAATGGGGAACTGGGTTCTGAGCGGTCATGGACGCCGTGTCCCAGCAGGATAACATGAGAGTATATATTGTCGCCTCCACGGCTCTTGAATATGAATGACATTAAATTGTTGTTTAATAGCTATGTAATTAATAGAAAGAATAATCATAATAGATAGTAGCTTACAGTAATTTGGATACTGCTCACCATTTAATTTGTAGCATCTGTCATTACCGAAGGTCCAGCACCGTTATCCACCAGATCATTGTCGTCATTTTGCAGGTTTTGAGGCTGCAAGTTATTTGGGGAAAACGAGTCATGTGATCCACCATCACTCATTGGCTCGTTGACAGGCTGGTTGTTCCTCGGCGACACGGCTGTCTGCTCACCAGGTTGCGGTGCCCGTCGCAACTGGTCATGAGCAACTTTTCGTGGACGACCACGTCCCATCACTGGTTTAATAAGATATCGATCATTGTCCAGCACCCTGAAGATTTCATAAGGTGCACTGAATTTTAAGTCTAAAGAGGTTTGGTTTCTTGGATTATTCTTTACTAAGACAAATTCACCCCTTTGAAATCTTAGTATTTTTGCTTTTTTAGCATCAAATCTCTGTTTGGACTCTATTGCCGCTTCGGTCATTCTACGCTGTACATGTCGCTCTAAGGCCTCATAATCTATTGACATGTCATCTAAATGCACTAAGTTTGCCAGTTCGGGTGGTACGCAATGCTGGCGTTTCGTAAGCAGTGTAAGCGGTGCAACACCAGTCGTTCGGTGCGCTGTGCAGTTAAGTGCGAGTTGAAGACTGTCCAAAGCAGTGTGCCAGTCAGCGGTTTCGTAGTTTTTTATCACTGTTAAAGCATTTTTGAGGGTTCCCATTACTCTTTCAACCTGTCCATTGGCTCTACTCACGCCAGGGGCTATAGAATGGATCTCCAAGCTAAACATTTCACAAAAATTCGTAAATTCACCTAGAAACTCACGCCTACCATCCACTACGATTAGTTTAGGAGTGCCAAACAAGTGTATCATATGTTTTAGTGCTGCAAGAGTACTTTGAGGGTTTTTATTGTTAGCATGATGCAACAAAATATATTTAGTGTATGCATCTATTGTAACTACCACATACTCTTGTTCGGGTGATGTACCTAGTTTTCCTGTTATGTCCATATGGATTATCTCAAATGGCACAGTGGGTTTTTTGATGGGATGCAGTTGTGCTTGAATGGATCCTGAAGTTTTTTTTGAAGTTCTACAAATTATGCAATTATCAACGAACTCCCTAACTGTAGTATTCATCCTGTCAAACCAGTAAGTCTCTCTTATCTTTGCCAATGTTTTTTCCCAACCAGGATGCTTCAAACTAGAATGGTATGCATTTATAAAATTCCATTGGAATGATTTTGGCACTACAACCAAAAATTGCTCACCTAGGACTTCATCTTGCCTTCTGTACTTTAAACGGTCATCTTCAAATATAAAATTCTTAACAGTCCCACCTTTGTATATGGAGTCAATTTTAGAGCGCAGTGTTTCTTCACGACGTTGCTCTACTTTTAGCCATTCTAGTTCTTTAGTCATTATATTCACAACATGCGTCTCTATATTTCGGCTAAAAAAATCTGCATGTTGCATGCGTTCACCCTTTCGATACTCTATATCGAAATCAAAATTTTGTAGGAATGCCCACCATCTATAAACTCTTGGTAAAAGCTCCTGTTTGTGTTTAGAGGCTTTAAGTGCGTTGCAGTCAGTTATCACTTTAAAGTGTCTGCCGTAGAGAAAATGACGAAAGTGTTTAATTGCCCGAACTACGGCGAGTGTTTCCAACTCATATGAGTGGTACCTACTTTCAGCTTCAGTAGTGCGCATACTAAAATAAGCCACTGCGTGTTGTCGGCCGTCTATTGCTTGGGCAAGTATTGCACCTACTCCTAGACTACTCGGGTCAGTAAAAAGTTCTATTGGTGCGTCTTCTCGAAATATCATCAATATGGGAGAGGAAGTAAGATAATGAATGATCTTATTACGCGCCTCTTCTTGTCTGTGAGTCCATTGCCATCTAGCACCGGTCTTGGTTAGTTCGTAAAGGGGAATCATAATACGTGCGAAATTCGGAATAAACCGACGAAAGTAGCCAGCCAGCCCATTAAATTGCCTGACCTGTTTAACGTTAGTGGGTATCGGTGATTTAACAAGAGCATCTACCTTTTGAGGGCTAGGTGTTACGTTGCCATCTTTAATGATATTACCTAGATACTCGACAGATTTTTTAAAGAAGAAACATTTGTCGATATTAATGGAAAAACCTGATTTTTCTAAGGACATTAAAATACGCTCCATGAAGATTATACCGTCCCTAAAGTTTCTACTCTTGCTGATAACGTCATCAATATAAACTTGCGCAACGCTATCACTTGGAGCACTGTCATTAGTACCAGCACTACCAGAGTTCAACAAAGGCCCCAGAGCACGATTGATACACCTTTGATAAACTGCTGGTGCATTACATAACCCAAAAGGCATGGTTAAGTACTCATAGAGTCCATCCGGCGTAACAAATGCTGTTTTCTCTATGGAACAATCCGAAATGACAATTTGGTGAAAGCCGGAAGCCATATCAAACGTGTTAAAATATCTACCACCTGATAAATTATTAATCTGGTCTGCTATTAGGGGCAAAGGGTAATGATCATGTACAGCGTTCGCGTTTAGCTCCCTATAATCGACGCACATCCGATCTGCACCATTTTTCTTTTTAACAAAAATAATCGGACTAGAGAAGGGCGACTGGCTTTCACGAATGATATTGTTATCTAACAATTCATGAACTATCTCACGAACCTTTTCTCTTTCAGAAGGACTTAGTCGGTATGGCCTACGCTCAACATATTTATTAGGATTTTTGAGTCGAATTTCTAATCTACCAGTATTGACACGTGTCCTAGCATAACCGCGAATGAACAAATGAGAGTATTTGTTTAACAGTACGAGAAGCTCTTTGATTTCGGTCTCATCACTTAGATCATGATCTAGTTTTTCAAATAACGGGTTTTTATTTTGTAACTGCATGATCCGCGATTGATAAATAAGTTTAGCACCTTTACTACTTACTAAAACACTAAGACCAGTTTTCTTTAACAAGTTAGTACCGATTAAGATATCCGTCGTGAGCTCATAATCCGGAAGGATAAGGAACTGTAATTCGACATGAATGCCGTCAATCATGCAAACACATTCGATGGAACCGACAGAGATTACCGGGAACGACCCTATTCCTTGAAGGTAATTAACGGCATCATACCTGCGACCGGGTAATTTTTTTGCAATTGATTCGCGAATAACACAACATTCTGCTCCACTATCAAATGTAGCACTTAATTGGATATTACCAATTTGGATGTTCATACAAGTTAAAATTGAGTTAGCAATACTATTCACACGTTTAGTAATTTGTTCATTAGGGGTGTCGGAAGCAATAGCCCTTAAACGTTTATAGCAAACATCAAAAGTATGACCTGGTTTCGAGCAATACGTACATGAAATAGAACTTGCCGAAGCGTTTGAGCGTAGCCTATCAGGACCATTATTATCTTTTGTGATATAAGTATTCCTTACCTTACGACACTCATCAATTGAGTGGCCGGCTTTTCTACAGAATGTACAAAAAGGGGTTACCTTATTTTCTAAACGAGGTCTTTTGGTGATCGGCTGACTAGTATTATAGGACGACGATGGATACAAACGCTTAGGGCGAATAGAGGAAGCTACAGATATGAGTTCCGGTACTGAAGTGGCTCTGGCATTCATAAGTTCAATCCTCAGGCGCTGATCACTCACTGTCCCAATAACTGCTTCAACCGCGTCCGTATTATCCAGTTTATCCTTAGTGACTCGTTTCCATAGCATCCATCCTTTTGATAAAAACTCTGCGAGGTCCTTAGACGGGTCATACATATGCTCACGGAACATAAGCACATCTTTAGAATAACGATGTTCCGGTTCAAACGTAGTTATGATAATCTGACGTAATTCTTCCCACGTTGACGTTGTCACGAGCCATTCATCGGCCCAAATTTGTGCTCTACCTTTCAACAGACTTGAGACTTGCATTCTCACATCATAACACTAAGCTTGTTATTTGAGACCGCAGTCGAAATATTATCGCACCATTCACGAACGCCCACATTACTATCAGGATCATAGGAGGGTAGAAAGACTTCAGTTATTTTCATCTTTTCCTGTGGCTGAGCACCGAGTCGCTCGCTCATGGAACGCATCATATTGACCATTTCCATAAAAAATTCTTTAGGAATACCTTCGGGGGCTGCTGGTGAGCAATCTTCGCGTGATGCAAGTCGTTGAGGATTGCCGGCACACATAGATCTCACGTGCGATCCCACTTCTGATGTCGGAGCGGAAGCCTCGGGGTTGTTTTTTGGTGAAGCAGCACCACTGTCCCCATTTGACAAGGGCTCAGTTGTGCTGCCGCGTATTGGCTCCATTATAACCAAAAGGTCTAATCACACACTTTATAATAAACTCACTAAAATTGTCACAAACTTTTTATAAGGAAAATAGAACCTACACCGACGAGCGCAGAAACTTAAGTGACCGTATTCTCGCGTTCATTTATTAAGGAAGCCATAATAAGAAACTAGAAGCGCTCTGATTGGTCGAATATTTGATTGGTCAATATTTCACCAAAACCAAACAATATATTTTTATTGATTACTTAGGTAATTTTAATAATAATGATTAATAATCAAATTGACCATTATTGTTAATAACAATGATTAATAATCAAATTGACAATTATTTGTTTTTTACAATTTAAAACAATATTTGACTTACATTTGATAATTGAATAAAAAGTTGTTTTATTAGAGTAACTTGTCAATAAAGAGATTTATAAACCAAAAGAAGTTTATAAAACTAACTAGTTACATATTATGTTTCTGATAAATTGCTGTTATTTAATTGTAATATTAATAATTAGACAATATTGATTATTATAATAACTAAACGTCAGCGCAAAATATAGGCGTCGTCCACAGAGGATATCCTTGCGGCGACAAATATATTGTTGTTTATGTTATAACCAAATAATTTGAATACTTGACTTAAACGGTTTGAAACGAGATATTGGATTTTCTGTAGGCTAGTGCTGTGCGGTGATGCGGTCGTAGGTGCGAAGTACATAGTTTTATGATTGCTAATCCACATGTTAATGATGTCAAACGTGCAGATTACAATACTTTTGTTCTTGAAATAATTAATATGACAACAATTCACGCTTTAGCAGCTTAAGACTTGTATTGCTCTGCCTTATTATGTGGCCACCCATGAATGAGCCACACACATTAGAGTCGATTTAATACCCGATTCTTATATTCAACGTTTCTTTCTCCGTAACGATCTGTTTTATAACATACGCGGTGAACTTGTCTGGGCAGCAATTGAGAGATTACGAATTTTTTCTCGTCATCTATTCCCAAAACTAAAAAACAAGGGTGAACGATGATAGGAAAGTATGTTGACAGGAATAATCCTTTATTGCAGGTCATATAAGGAAACTTAAGGTTACAAAGCAGGCTGAGGACTATGCTCGGAGTTTCCCTGCGATATAGACTTAGTAATGAGGATATCCGCTGAAAAACTAGATTAACCGGCGTAGCCTAAGAGATCAAAAGGCTTTTTTTAGCTAAACGTGTTACGAGTCGCTCGCTGCACTTTACACTCAACTTAATCCCTCTGGGCTAACAAGAGTGACGATGAGGTAATGAATCTGCCATATAGTTCAAAGAAATGACAAGCAATGATGAGAAAAGTTCCTCAAGAGGCCGTTTAAACTCATAAAATCAGTGTGAGACGATTCGTTATGACTCTCAAAACCAGTTCATAGACGCGTCTCAGAAAGAAAACACGTCAATATTGTCTCAATAGATATTCTCAGTGAAGTGCGGTGATTTTTTTATAGGGTAAGGGTAAAAACTAGCACACAGTCCACCAGATGGTAAGTGGTTGCTGTGGCCCATAGACATCTACATCTATCTTCGACTACGATTCAAAATGCAGATGCGTTATCACCCGTGAGGACTAAGATGGAATGCCTCGCTTCCAGTAGAAAAGGTCTCCGGTTCTCTACACTCACCATACGAAACACAGCAGCGTAAAGCTGCTATTTTACGCTGGTATTCTGTGAGAACGCGGTCCTTCCCCGGTTGAGCCGACCCATTCGTGCTACAACCATAACATAGCTGCAGCATGGCTCTACCACGTATTAAATATTATAAAAAATTGATATTTTCGTTTGAACAAAAGTTTCACGCCTCTGGAGAAATGCCATCATGGATGATGAAAAGAAGAGCTTCTGAAGGACTTTAAGTACCGCACACACGTACACATACTGTTGTATACATCGTCGTAAGAGCCACACGCAAAATGTGTATTATTTATGCTAATTCTTGTATTTTTTACTCACATTTGCGTACAGCTGTCCGTCAAACCTCTCAATCTTACTATAAATTTCAGTTATTTCGTAAATAATGCTAACACCTCTCGCTTTCACAAGTATATTTAACATTGGTAGTTGGCTTTTGCCTTCAAAAATCTTTGGCAAAGGCTTTGGAGACTTGTTTCTGCTATATCGCTTCATTAAAACAAGTTGATATTATATTAACCTTATTTTCAGAATATATCGTGTTTAATTAAAATTTTTAATTCCCGACGTTTCGTAACGGGGGGGGGGGGTGGAGGCTAAAGCGTTTGACGTCCCGATATCATAAGTTGTGCGAGAAAGAAAACTTCTCGTAAATCACACAGTGGTGGACCGCCAACCATCCATATGGTTAGGATTCTATCGCGAATTTTTTTGTCACTGCACCTGTTTTCTTTTGTTTACTCCATGTTTGTATTCGTTAATGTAACTTAATAATAATACTCGGTAGAAGAATTTCTTCAGTTCGTAATAAGGTAGTTTATAACAAAAAATTATAACAATTCGCAACTTTACAAAGACTGCTTTTGAGTATTAATATCCATACTTATCTTGTATAACACCATTACATTTACAATGTATTTAAAGTGTATCTGCTTCACACAATAAGCATTAGTAAAATTAAAATTTTAGCTTAAAACTACATAAATGAGTTGTTTAACACTTTTAGTATTTTGTGTTAGTACACTCTTGACAAACTCTGTTTTACAATCCATGCCTGCACCTATAGTCAATATAATACCTAAAGCCATATAAGACACTTCACGGCAACAACTAAACAACAATAAGTGTTAACAAGAGTCAGCGAGCACTGTTGTATAGATTTAAGAGCAGGTCAAATCACAATCAATCAGGTCAAATCTATAACATCTTAACTATACTTGCTGTGATTAGCACTATTCTAACTCTTAAAGCAATCTAACATCATTCAAGTTTCAAAACCACTGTTAGAGCTAAATTTATTTTTTAACTCTTATATATCTCTTTTAGTTAGAACTGAGATAATTATTACTCAGTTAAACATATTAAAGTTATATTAAAACCTGTAACTGACACTTCAGCGCAAATTAGTAAATTGGTTCAATGTTAATAATTTGCATTTAAATGGCACTAAAACGAAATGTATGAAATTTATGACCCCAAATGTCAAACAATTAAATACTAATGTAATTTTAAATGGGGAGAAACTGAGTCTTGTAGATACCACCATTTTTCTTGGAATTACACTAGACGCGAAGCTTCAATGGAGCCCCCATATATCAAAACTAGCAAGCAGACTTAGTTCTGCAGCATATGCCGTAAAAAAGATTTGAAGTCTAACTAGTGTTGAAACGGCTAGACTAGTTTACTTTAGCTATTTCCATAGCATAATGTCGTATGGTATTTTGCTATGGGGACACGCAGCTGACACTGAAATTATATTTGTTTAACAGAAGAGGGCCATAAGAGCAATTTATGATTTAAAACCTAAAGAGTCGCTGCGACAAAAATTTAAGGAAATTAATATATTAACTTTGGCCTCTCAATACATTTATGAAAATGTAATGTACGTACACAAAAATAAAAGTAGTTTTACAAAAATAAGTGATATTCATTCTGTAAATACTAGGAACAGATACAAGCTAGTAGTACCAGTAACTCGACTCCATCGAGTCAGTAATTCGTTCTTGGGGCGATGTATACGCTTTTACAACAAAATTCCAGAAAATATACAAAATTTGACCTGCTCAAAGTTCAAAAACTTTATTAAACTAAGTTTGTATAAAAAGAGTTATTATAGTATTTAAGAATTTATAGATGATAATAACCCCTGGAAATGAGGTGATCACTACCAAGCTATGTCTAATTTGTTGTGTTGTTAATTTGTGTAACATACATGATTGTAAGCTGTTATTTTAAAAAAAAAGTCCCGCTGAGTTTCTTGCTGGTTCTTCCCAGGACAGAGGTTTTTTTTCGAACCAGTGGTAACTATACAAAAGAGTGACTTTCAATAAGTATTATTTATAATCTATATTGAATAAAAAAGTTTCTGTTTCTGTTTATGTTTCTGTTACACCAAAATGTTAGTTAGGATTTTTACACAAAATTTTTAAAGAGTCATCATCTCTACATGGTTGAGCCAAGCTGCAGCTATATTATGGTTGTAGCACAAATCGGTCGGCTTGACCGGGGAAGGACCACGCTCTTACAGAATACCAGCGTAAAATAGCAGCTTATTGCTATTGTGTTTTGTATGTTGAGTGTAGAGTACCAGATACCCTTTTTACTGGAAACGAGGCATTCCATCGTAGTCCTCATGGGTGACACCGCATCTACATTTTGTTTCTAATCGAAGATAAATGTAGATGTCTATGGGCTACAGCATCCGTTTACCATTAAGTGCACTGTGTGCTAGTTTATCACATATTTTTCTGTATGGTCACAGATTTCTTGGATATGACAGTTATATTTTTTTTTATTAAATAATGTCCTTCAGACCTAATTTTAGTCACGGCGGCTAGTCATATGCGCTAAACATGGTTATAGTGCATTAATTAAACGTAATAGAGTAATTTTCTTTAATTAAATTATGTCCTCCAGCTCGAATGTTAGTCATGGTCGCCAATCTTAAGGGAGGCTAGCCATCTGCACTGAACAGGGCTACAGGGTAGGGTCACGCTACTGCTATATTAAGGCTATAATAGGAATGGTTCGGCTCGACCTGGTGGGACCACGCTCTCACAGAATAGCAGCGTTAATATCAGCTTAATGCTGTTTCGTATAGTGAGTGCAGAAAGCTGGAGACCTTTTTGCTGGTAAGGAAAATTTCATCTTAGTATTTAGGGGATATAACGCATATTCAAAATAATCATTATGTCAAAAAAACTGATTTGACTCAACCCGGAATTTGAACTCTGGATCATAGGATCAGCAGTTTCGCTTATCTAATATTTTAGGGGTTACCATTTTATTATATTAAGATAAAAATTCTAAGTGAAATAATAAGATGCTATTTGCTATCTTAAAATTGTGATACAACTTATGTAATTTTTTAATAAAAGTAAAACCGAATTAAAAAAAATCAAAATAATTAGGACATATTTGTGTCTATAATCGTGGCTTTACTTCTTTAATATAAGTACTGTCTTTGTACCAATTTATAACTTATTGTGTGGAAGTTGCTTTTTCTTTTTAATTTTTAAGTTGGTTTTACTTTCGTTAATAATTTAATTTTAGGATATTTCCCGTTATTATAAACGAGCAAATACGAGCGTGTCCATAAAAAATGCCTACCTTTGGTTTAAACTCTTGCCCCACCCATAACCAAATAACTTTTGCTTTTACTAGCACGCGCTAAATTGCATTATATCAGTTTACAGCCCCTTTAGGGGTATATATGTTCTGTGGTTTACAGACGAAAGTTGAGAGTGAGTGGTGTTGAAACGGCGAGGAGACTCGCCGAAAATAAATGTATGGTGTATTACACGATAGTTTGAGTAGCGTTCCGTCGTTTGCACAAGCGTGTAGCGCGTGTGTTGGCAGGGTGGCAAATAATACACCGTACGTTTTCGGACTTTGTCCAGTGAAAGCTTGCAGTCGGCTCGCTACAATCCTAAAAGGTAATGTTGGGTTTATAAAACACGTTACACTGTTCCGGTTTGACTTATTTATGCTGGTGATTATGCAAATTTTCCCTTTTTTTAATAATAAAAAAATAGTAACAGTAATTTTGCATTAATTTATATTGTGTAATAACTCTAATTAATAAGAAAATGAAAAAATACGAGTAAGTAAGTATGCATGTGTAACGTTTATAAAATGCCGTAATATTGAATATCTTGAATAAATATTTGTTTTCCCTCCGCCTTTTCTATCCTTTTGAAGTCTTCCATAATCTTCCTTAATGTAGGTAATAATTAGTTTTATTAATTTTATAATAAAGTTCGTACATTCAAGCCAATACTTCCTTTGTATATTTTATTGCATACTTTAATTATGACATTAATGGCATCAATATTTGTTATAACGTGTCTCTTTATTATTAAAGTATTTATTTAAATAAAATATGTTAACAATAAAAAATTAAACATCTAATGGTTTACCAAATACTTATATTATAACGCTTCTTGCGATTGTATTGAAATATTTTTATTCTGTATATAGACCCGCGAGTCTGGGAGAGCGTTTGCGGTTATTTCGTTACTGCGCAGCATTAACATTTAAAAAAAATAAATTTGATATTTTCTTTATCTTTTACTTTAGTTTTTATATAATTCAAAAAACAGATCTCTGACGTTATCGGTTATTAAGTATTACCAGACTTCTACAAAAATATTTTATTATAATTCCCAAAAAAATATACTTTAGGCAATCTCAAATTTTAATCACGTATTTATTGAGTAATTTTAATAACACCTGCCAATCGCCAGACTAATTTAGCGTACAAATTTAGTTTACAAAACAAACAATTTAGTTTCCAAATGAATTCGACAAAAAAGTTTTATGCCATAAGCTTATTACGTGGTAGAGCCATGCTGCAGCTATACGAGTATTAGTAGTATAGTTGTAGCACGAATGGGTCGGCTCGACCGGGGAAGGACCATGCTCTCACAGAATACCAGCTGTGATGGTTAGTAGCATTTGTTGTACGGTGAATGTAAAGAACCGGAGACCCTTTTTACTGGAAACGAGGCATTCCATCTTAGCCCTCACGAGTGACAACGCATCTGAATTTTGATTCGTAATCGAGTATAGATGTAGATGTCATAGGCCGCAGCAACCACTTACCATCAGATGGACTGTATGCTCGTTTGACACCCTTTTACTGTAAAAAAATAAGTGCGAGAAAGTTAGGTTATCGAGGCATGCCGGCAGCTAATGAGGGCCCAAGCTTTTCGCGCTGTAATTGGTTATTGAGAAACCGCGTGTTTCCAGTATATTTCCGGCTCTGCTCCCACCAGAGTAAGTGTTGTAAGTTTTGTGTGAGAGCAATTGTAGCATCGTGTAAAAGTATCTAGTGTTATTCTATCTTTTTTAAAGATTTTAAAATTAAATTCTTGTTTTGGGATTTAGCATGTATGTATGCGCGTATATGACCATTTAAATATCTGTGTATATAGTTTGTTTATTTTAAGTTTATTTAACTTCGTAAGGCTTGGCCAGTTCCCCGACTATATAATTTAGGGCCGAATTTCAACCGTCAGGTAAAAGTTATCCATGAAATAAATTATAACCTGACTGAAAATAAAAGTGAAACAATAATTGAACTATTTTATTCACCTTCACCTATATACACCTACATTTATCCTCGATTAAAATTACCGTTGGTATCGCAATAGACGTCAGAGGGATACTGAACAAGGAGATGGCCAGTAACATCTTATTAATGATAAATTAATGATAGTAAAAAAAAACTAGTTGCCAACTCGCATGTTAAACGTGCCAAACTTTGGTATGTATCCAAACATGGGGTTATCAAACTCTTCACAAACCCTAATAATACAATTTTTAATAGAAAATCTATGCAAAGTACGTGAATATTCATGTTTCATTTCAGATGTGGTTAACGGTACTTGTAGTAGTATGCGTTATTTTCTTACTGCTTGGCATAAGCTCTTTCAAACCGCGAAATTTTCCTCCTGGTCCAAAATGGCTTCCTATCATTGGTAGTGCCAGCGAAGTCTACAAGTTACGAAAAAAAACTGGATATCTTTATAAAGCGGTTAAAGAATTATCCAGCATGTATTGCGATGGTGGGCCTGTTATTGGTCTTAAAATTGGTAAAGACAAAATTGTTATGGTTAACTCTTTTGAAGCAAATAAGGAGATGTTGCATAATGAGGATATCGATGGTAGGCCGAAAGGTATATTTTATCAAACACGGACATGGGGCGAAAGGCGAGGGGTCCTACTGACTGACGGAGAGCTCTGGAAGGAACAGAAAAGATTTTTAATAAAACATCTGAAAGAATTCGGATTTGGAAGAAGAGGTATGGGAGAAATAGCTCACAATGAAGCTTGCTACATGATAAATGACGTCAAAGAGATATTAAATAGTGGCGACTGCAAAAATTATATATACATGCATAATTTTTTTAATACCTATATTTTGAACACTCTATGGACAATGATGGCAGGAATAAGATATCAAGCAAGTGACCCGCAAATGAAACTACTTCAGGATCTTATGTTCGATTTGTTTCGGGCTGTTGATATGGTAGGCACAGTTTTCAGCCATTTCCCTTTTCTATCCATAACTGCACCAACTTTATCTGGTTACAAAGACTTTGTTCGAATCCATAAACGATTATGGAAGTTCTTGAGAGACGAAATTGCCAAACATAAAGAAAGTTTAGACACTGGTACAGAAATAACAGATTTTATGGGTGTATACTTACGAGTGCTTAGAGAAAATGGTGAAAAGGATACCTATTCAGAAGGTCAACTAGTGGCAATGTGTATGGACATGTTTATGGCTGGCACAGAAACTACAAGTAAGAGCATGAGTTTTTCATTCAGTTATTTGGTTCGTAACCAAGAAGTGCAAAGAAAAGCACAAGAAGAAATCGATAGAGTTGTAGGAAAAAATCGGATGCCGACTTTAGAAGATCGATCCAAGTAAGATTATTATATATTATTATATATATATATATATATATATTACATAATTTATTGTTACATATTTTTAAGGAAATTATTTGTTACATATTCCGTTGCAAAGTAAATTATGAAATTTAAGATAATATAATCGTTTGTATTTTTTAGTATGCCGTATAATGAAGCAGTGGTACATGAATCAGTTCGTCACTTTATAGGAAGATCTTTCGGGGTTCCACATCGTGCTCTTCGAAATACAACGCTAGCAGGATATGATATACCAGAGGTGAGATTTTTCACTTAAAATGCACAACAATGTTAACCTGCTGAAACAATGATAATGATAATCATGTTGATAATGATAGTTTTGCTTTTTGATGAATTCGAACTATATCCGAATATTATCGAAAGTTTTTTATGTCAAAAGGCTTTAACAAGACTTCTTTAGCAGCGCTGAGATACGAGAATGTACAGAAGCAATCACTCGTACTACCTTGCCCGCACCTGATATAATGATTTAAGAAATAAATGGGCAAGTTTGAATAAAGTTTCAAGAACACGAAGATAAACACCATAATTTTTGTACAAATATTTTGTGTACAAAGTTAGACCGGTATCTACCGGTAAACTGGTGATCTAGTAAACGATGAATGGTGTAGGGCGGGCCGTGATCTGTCCAATGTTAATGTTATATAATGTTTTATTCGTTCTATTGAATGCCACAAATTCATCGGTTTGCTTGTGATTAGTTGCAGTGATTTATATTTATAATCGTGAGTGACTGTCTCATCTATCAACGCACAGTCCAAAGCGCTAGACGTAGGAATCTGAAATTTGGAGATTAGCTGTGTCTTATGTTGTATGCATTCAATAATAAAGGATTTTGGAAAATTCAACCCCAACGGGTGTAAATAGGATGTTACTGTTTGTGTAAACCGTTTATTTCACAACTTGTTTGTAAAAGAAATATATACGCATTTTAGGGTTTTTTCAAAACAAACCTTTACACAGAGGGATGTTGGGAGGAGGGTGTTCATATTTGTATGAAGAAAAATTATTTATGGTTTTATTTATTTAAAAACTGGTGAAAATGCTCTTGAATTAAAATTATAAAACGTCAATTTCCTTTAACCTTCTAAAACGTGAGTTTAAAGTATGTATAAAAATTATGTATTTAAATGCAGATTCCAAACCACTAAACGTAGATGCGAGTGATTGTAATAATAGCTTCCTTTTATCACGAAGGTACACACTGAGAAAGGCTTTTGGATAATTCAAGCTCATATAAGGTGGAATAGTCTGTGTTACAGTTTGTACGACAATTTTTATTTTACTTATTTTACGGGATGATTTCATATTTGTATGGAGAAAAATTATTAAAAGATTTTGTACCTTTAAAATTTGTACAAATACTTTTTGCATTAAATACAATATTTTAATAGAAACTTTGCACCCACGTTTTAACGTTAAATTTTAATTTGGATTAAAATAAGGAAATACCCATTTCTAATTTTTTTGAAAATTTAACAGTAATTTGTCAAAAAATTAAGTTTGCGTTTTGTATACATTAATGACTTATCTTACATGGTAGGGGTATTAACCTACAAACCAAGGTATAGAATATATAGTATTTGCTGATAACACTTCATTAATTTTCAAATTAAGACGACAATTACTAAAACAAGACGAAGTAAATAATGCTACTTTTATCTAAATTAGTAAATTGGTTTAATGTTAATAATTTCCATTTAAATGGCAGTGACTCCAAATGTCAAACAATTAAATACTAATGTAATTTTAAATGGGGAGAAACTGAGTCTTGTAGCTACCACCATTTTTCTTGGAAATACATTAGATGCCAAGCTTCAATGGAACCCCCATATAACAAAATTAGCAACCAGACTTAGTTCTGCAGCATATGCTGTAAAAAATATTAGAAGTCTTACCAGTGTTGAAATAGCTAGACTAGTTTTTTTAGCATTAATTTCCATAGCATAATGTCGTATAGTATTTTGCTATGGGGACACGCAGCTGACACTGAAATTATATTTGTTTTACAGACGACGGCCATAAGAGCAATCTATGATTTAAAGCCTAGAGTCGCTGCAAGAAAAATTTCAAGAAATTAATATATTAACTTTGACCTCTCAATACATTTATGAAAATGTAATGTGCGTACACAAAAATAAAAGTAGTTTTACAAAAATAAGTGATATTCATTCTGTTAATACTAGGAACAGACACAAGCTAGTAGTACCAGTTACTCGACTCCATCGAGTCAGTAATTCATTCTTGGGTGAATTATACGCTTTTACAACAAAATTCCAGAAAATATACAAAATTTGACCCGCTCAAAGTTCAAAAACTTTATTAAACCAAGTTTCTATAAAAAGGGTATTTATAATATTAAAGAATTTATGGATGATAATGACCCCTGGAAATGAGGATATCGCTACCATACTATTTCTAATTTGTTGTGTTGTTAAATTTTGTAACATACATTATTGTAAGCTGTTATTTAAAAAAAAAGTCCCGCTGGGTTTCTTGCTGGTTCATCCCAGGACAGAGGTTTTTTCTCAACCAGTGGTAATTAAACAAAAGAGTGACTTTCAATAAGTATTATTTATAATCTATATTGAATAAAAAAGTTTCTGTTTCTGATGGCCTGCAGGGTCAACCGTTTTTCAGATTTTTAATATTATGTTAAACACCTATTTTTATGTGTATTTACAGGACACAATGGTGGTGAGCAATTACACCAATATTTTTATGGATGAGTCATTATACCCTGAACCGTACTCATTCCGTCCCGAAAGATTTCTGGTCGACGGCAAAGTTTTCCTCCCAGAGCACTATTTCCCATTTGGCCTTTCCAAGCACAGGTGTATTGGAGACGTGGTCGCTAAATGTAACATTTTTGTGTTCACGACCAGTATGCTGCAGAAGTTTTCATTCTTGCCCGTTCCGGGGGAGCCTCTGCCCTCCCTGGAGCACGTTGATGGTGCTATTCCATCTGCTGCACCTTTTAAAGCGTTAGTTATGCCTAGAATGTGATGATGTTAAGTTGCAATGACAGTGAGTATTGACGTTCAGTTTAATACTCTAATACAAAACAAACAAACTTGTCTTCTAATCGTTAAGTAGATTCAAGTGTATATCTTTAAATGTTTTAAACTTGGCTTAAGGTTTCTAAGAAAAATACCGATTTAATGATTTTCTAAAGACAGATTCATTTCAACTGTTACGTTTTATTTCGTATTTAAAGAAATGGAATGGTCACAATGAATTTAAAATAAATGTTCTGTTATATCATCGTTTTTAAATTTAGCATCCTATTCGCGTAAGTTTCTCTTTTGAGATAACTTGCACGTTATTAATTTGTATATACTACTATAAAGTATACTAAATTAAATTGCAGTGAAACGTCGATAATTGAACGCAATTTTACAGATTGTATAAGCTTGGTATGCCAATGGCACGCGTCGTAAGCGTAACTTGTATAATTCTACTATTATTATGTAGCGATTGTGTAATAAAGTTACTACGGTTCTTGTTAAAAATATTATGGTAAGTATCCAGAGAAATCGTAACCAATTTTTGTCAATAGTTTAATTTAGGAAATTTTACGAAAAATCTAAATACGGTAAAAAATAAATAATTCATTAATCTTTAAGCATTCAAATTATAATTTGATATTTTATAATTGTTATATTTTTTGAAGGATTAAAAAATATGTACCAATAAAATGTAACGTTAGATTTTAAAGCAATTTAAAAAAATCGCTTATTTTTCTACTACCTATGATTTTTTTTAATTTACGTTCATCTCTTAAAACCTCTACCTCGATTAATTTTGATCGGACGAAAAAAATCATAAAATCTTTTTTTTATGTAAAATTTAAAGCTCTACAGACACATTTTTATAAGAAATTTTTTGTCTAATTTTTATCGTTTTCGAGTAATTACGAAAAAACACTTTTGACAAATTTTTTTACCCCTTGTCAAGGGTTGCAGACACGAAAACATTTACACATTTGACGGGACTAATTATGCCCATTCCAATATTCATTATTGTTTGAATCGAGTAGTCACCTTTAAGGTCCTGTAACTTTTAAAAATTACAAAAATTCCAGGATTGACTCTATATAATCGGCTCATCTGCTTCTTAATAGAGGTAGTATCGGCGTTTGAACATAAACTCCTCGGTTAATGCGGATGCCCATTCTTTACTGTTTACTTTACTTGTTTCTGTCAGTGTTTAACATTTTGACCTTTCAAGCGACTTCCTCAATTAAGTTGTATGTGGTTTGAGCTATAATCTTCGTTTAGAGCAAGATGAGAGACAAGGGACATAGATAAAATTGAATCTGGTTTGTGAGACTGAATAGACCCCCAAACATCACATTTTGTAAGTATGTTTATCTACAAATATTGGCTCTCTCTATTTGGGATATGTAGTTTGTTTTCTTAACATAGTAATCGGGTAAAAGTTACGTCGATTACTGGTGTGTTCTCGAACAAACACTATTGCAATAGAATAAAAACAGAATAATTTGTGGGGATAAGCCATGGTGGGTACTAACGTTGCTAACAAGTTCTATGTCCACGAGCATCGGTGAAGTTGTATATTGCAATATTTTAGATACTAATTTATTTCATAATATGTTGAAACCACATCAGCAAACTGGCTTGTCCAATAAATTACAATTATTTAGATAGGCGTAACACTCTTCACTGGCTCTATAACTATATATAACTCTATAACTCTTTATCTATATTAAATATAAATATATTTAAGTTAAAAATCATCAGAAATACAAAGCCCCGCAGTGGACGTATGGTTATCCACATGCATGTGCTAGCATTAATTCATTGGGATTGTCACTTTACTGTGGTACGGTACTTATCCCTTTAATTTTGGTACGTGGTAGAGTTAAATAATAAAAATATTTTTCATTAGTTTATTTAATATTGAACATTTAAACCGACATTTATTGAATAAAATGACATGCACATTAATTTATAATTTTGGGACATTCTGTTTATAACGTTTTGCTGTGTTACGAAAGCATGGGACCTAACGTATTCCTAATAACATTTTTAGTTTTAAAGAAGTAAAATGGAAATACAATGTGTGCAACAATTAAGTGTTCTATTTAGAAGCGATAATATGTTAATGTCGAGTTAAACATGTGGGTTAAAACAAAAAAAAATTATGGTGTTAAAATAATACGCTCCAATTTATTCCGAATTAACATATTACGTAAAGTAAACGAAGATATAAAGTATTTTTAACTATATTTATCAGTGCCGCTATCGCTTAAAATACCAGTTTTGGAACCTGTTCCTACATAATTAAGTATGCACTGTTCAAACATTTGTACGCATAAGTAACCATTGAAACTAATTTATTTCTCAAACAATTATTTTATTGGATCTAATGTTTACCTGGATTAATTTTAAAAACAACACTGAATGGATAATATAATTCAATATATAAAGCAATAGGTTTTACACTCTTTTTACATAAAATTTTATTATTTCACTTGTATTCATTATTTTCGGTTAGGCTCAGCTCATTTATTTTACATGGTTATTCTTTAATATCCTGTAAAAACATCAGCTTGTTCCAACCCTAAGCTAAAATATTAATAAAAATATTAATTCCATTTTATATATATTTATTCACCTTTCATGTGGGCATAAATGTAATTTATGATAGATTAACAATTAATTCTTTATATTCAGTCACTAGCTTTTTACCCGCAGCCTCACTCGCGTGGCAAATTTAGCGAAATTCGATCACTTTTAGAGTCACATCGGTGTCTGTGTCTGTCAAAGATTTTTTTTAAATTATAAAAGACTATCAGACGTAGATTAGGTATTTGGCATAGATAGGTATAATATGCCACAGGAACACGTGAATATATATGTCTAGAAACACATACAATTTTTTATATGGGGCGTGTCTTCCGATGTATCCATAAGAAAGGTGAATTGTATCGTAATCAAAATTTATTATTGTCTATTATTTACATTTTACTCTTTACATTCATTCATAATTAAAATTAATTTAGTTTTAACAAAATAATGATGAGTTTCACGGTCTTCAATCAATTTACGGCATAATGTTTATTTGAGATATTTTATTCATATCTATCATTGGTCCTATTTAATATTTTGATTGGCACTATAAATTAGATGTAAATAATTTTTTTTACGTTCGAATTGACTTCAAAATTTAGTATACAGTATACTACACATGGAATAAAACTAATGTTACGGATTTTATCACGTCTAATTTTAACTTTTTTACGTTAGGTTTTTTTACGCATCTTTGGATAAAAGTTCCATAAAAACCCGCGTAAAAGAACACATAGGTAGTTGATGTGAAACACTGTCGCTCCGGAAAGTCTAAAGTATGTCAACATGTTTAGTATCGTCCCAACCATTATATCGGATCTGATATACAAATCCTTGTAATAGAACACCGATTCCTACCAATGATGATTCGCGGGGCTATTGAAATTAAAAAAACACATGCTAATTTTAATAGGGAAGATGGCTGAGTGGTAAGATTTGCTAAGGGCGCCATAGTTAATAAAATAAAATTCAAACCCAAGCATACTCCTGCATTTATTCTATTACTATTATATTCTATTCTATTCTTATTCTATGTATACTTGGGGAGTGCTTTTAGCCGGGATGGAAGATGTGATTTAGATGTGGACAGGCGTGTCGCTGCCGGGAACAAAGTCAATGGTGCCCTGACTGCGTTAGTCAAAAGGCAAGGCGTAGTGATAACTGCACGCCTTTCAATACATAACGCAGTGTTGGTACCGACTTTGTTATATGGCAATGAAACCTGGGTATGCCAGAAGAAGAATAAAAGCAAGTTGAATGCAGTGGAGATGCGATCTCTTCGTAAAATATGCGGCGTTACCAAGGCCAACCGAAAGCGAAACGACGAAATTCGCAATATGGCAGGTTTGAAAGATGACCTTATCACAAAAATTGATAAGGGTGTGCTTCTATGGTTTGGGCATGTTGAGCGAATGAGTGAAGACCGAATGGTGAAGAAAATATATAGCGCGAAAGTTAATATTAAAAGGTGTCGAGGTAGACCGAGACTAACTTTCGAAGACCATGTGAGCAAATTGCTCGAAGAGGGGAGGGTCAAGAGTATTTGGATACCTAGACGTGCATGTATGAAGAAGATAATGAATCTGAAAGAAGGGAAAGAGGTATGGAAGGATCGTGACACTTGGCGATCTGTTCTCTCTGGCTACCCCGTCAGGGATTGTGCGTGAAGATAAGTAAAGTTAAGTAAAGTATTCTTATTCTATTCCATACTAACTATGATATCAGGTCGTCAAAAACCTCAGTCCTACCGTGACCATGGGTGCTGTAAAGTGCCAAAAACATCGGGAATTAAAAAATTTAAATATAAACGTGATAAGATCCTTAAAATTAGTTTTATTCCTTATAAATTTTATTCACAGTGAACCTGGGAAGCACTGCTCTTATGAACGGGAGTAGAAAAATGTTCGTCTTGTTGTGGCGGTGAAAGAGAATCCGCCACCTCATATCGTACCGTCGTAAGCAGTGACCCTAGGGCATGACATGACATAGGGCAGCATCATCTTCCTGACAAAAGATCAAAATAATAATAGCTGCGGTTGCCAACCAGCCTACCAAGCGTGGCAACTATTGCAAATATCCAGCTACTTGACAATTTATGCGGGAGGCCTATGTTTATTTCAGTGGACTTATTTTTAGAGTGAAAACAAAAAGTAACATACCCCAAAATATGAATACAGTAAAAAATGCATATATTTCCCCATGAAAAGTAAAAAGTTGCAGCTCAAATACACGCTACTACTGGGCAATAGCCGCATAAAGTTTTTGCCCAAAAAAAGTGTTCGCTGCGCTGATTCCAATGCAGGATGACTTCAACTGGGAAACTTCTCAGATATGCAGGTTTTCCTTAACCGCCGAGAACGTGGTAAATCGACACTTCAAATTGCAATTAATATAATATAATATGCTGAGTAAAATTTGCATTAAAAAAAGAGCCTGTTACTTTACAAATATGTACTCATATGAGCTATGAAACCAAGACTGTCACAAATATCTTAATATGTCCGAAAATATAAATGCTACCTTAAATTACAAACTGATTATAAATCTCATTAAAGGTAAAAAAGTAAAGTTGCAGCTAATATACCTACGTCTCACTACTGTACACAGGGCTCCTCATTACCTATAGTGTTTTGTGGGCAGAAAAATAGAGTACGCTGCAATGTTTTAACATGTCATGATAACGATTTTCACATCTGCACGACTATTTTAACTACTCAGATATTTAGGTTGCCCCACGAAGTTATTCTTCACCACTTTAACGGACACGTGTTAAGTCAGCACGTAAAGTTTTCTATAACAGAATCATCCTCGTGCACGCTTTGCTCCCGTGCCATGATGAAATCTCACGGCGAGAGCTACACGGCCCTCATATTATTTTAAATACAATTCATTAAAACTGAAACTAAGTTTTTGCATGATTGTTGACCACATCTACCTAGTAATTACACATCCAACGTTGCCACAAACGAATTTTCAATTATTTACATCGTATATTCAGTAGCATTCTATTATTTAATTATATCAGATACTTACCATTTTAGTTTGTTTAGTGGTAAGTAAATAGCGCTATTATTAGATTAAATAATGAAAGCCAAAACTATATTATCTAATAATATTAGCAATAGAAATGAACATTTATTTATTTTATCAATAAGGCATAAAATGATGATAATTCTGTTAAAAGTTCTGTTTCTGTTAAAATATACGCTATCAGCGCCGGTAGCGGTGAAAAACGATTTAATGATATCGTAATAATATGACCATATCATGAAATAGCAACGTTTCTAGTTAGTAGTATCTTCAAACGAATTCTATTCATTGATTTGGTCAAGCTATATTATGAGATGGTCAACAAACTGTTAAATATCATGAAATGACCACACTATTTCACGAAATGATAGACTACTTAATATGATCTATTCTACGATCTAGCCACGACATATATAAAACTCTCTTTAATAAAACTATAATGATAATGAAATTTTTTTAATAATTGCAGACAGACCAGTTTTAATCAGTTTACATATAGATTAGTAATTGAAATAAAAACCTTATCAATTTTCTTATTTTTGATTGATCTATTGAAATTATTACACTTTTAAAATAAAATAACAAAAATACTAAAAAACTAAAGGTTACAGTATTTAAATAATTTTAAAAATCTTATTATCTTATTATTTAAACATATAAATGCAAGTTACTTATATTATTTAATTTATTAGTAACTGACGGCAAAATATACTACTTTTTACATTTGATGATAGATGGCGCTGTTTTCATAACTAAATCGTTGTAATTTCAAATTACTTTACCAAGTTTATAACTATATTTTATAATTTATTTATAAATATGGTATTTATTTAAAAAACATCCGTCATCCCATCTATAACTAAGATATAATAGAAAATCAACATCTAAAGGAAGGAAAATAGTTAACCTTCTTTTTTGAAGTTCCATAATCGTATAAAAAGTAGCTTATAAGTTGCCCCGGGTTAGTAACTACCTATATACAAAATTTCATGTAAATCGGTTTAGTAGTTTTTGCGTGAATCCGGAATACACAGACAGACAGACAGACAGACAGAAAAAATTCTAAAAACCACTGATTTGGGTTCAGAACCCTTTATTTAGTCCCCTGGACTTGTTTTTTTCAAGAATATATAAGAATTACAGACACGACTTATCTACAGATTTATTATATGTATAGATAAATAATCTGTATCTTATATTTTATGACATTTAGTAGTTCTATAGTTTTATTTATATTATATTAAAGATAGAAATCACGATGAACAATATTTTTGGTGCGTGATTTAATATTAAACTTAAAACATTACAATTTTTATTGTAACAAAATTAATATAAAACTGTAGGTATTTGGGCTTACTAAAAAGGATGACTAATATTTAATGGATGCTTTAAAATATAAAAGGTTACTATAATTTACGACATAGTTACATAAAATATAATGTTTATAAAAATAGCTCATATAATTGATTTCCATATTAAAATCGGTTCAAAAAATTTAAATCTCTACGTTCTGCTTGATGATTAATATGATAAGCCTTTAACACTATCAGAAGAATAATAAAGTTACTATAACTCGTGATACTATTTATAAAAATAAACCATCGTTTCCTTTAACTGAGATGTGAGCAAATGCTTTTTTTTCTGAGCAGTTTATCCCACGCTTATTTGGCCTTATTACAAAAAGTAGTTTATAATTATCAGTCTCAAGTATAAACAAGGATCTGTTTCATGAAAGAAGTCCTGCGGTAATAAAAAAAAATACGAACCAAAATGTAAAGTTGTTGTTGTTACGATTCGCCAATAAAGGAAGGCAAAGGTCTCTAAAATCGTAAATAGTTGACTTTTCGTAAACCATAGTTAGTACTCTAAATGTTTATTTTTTTAACACTTTCTGCGATTTGTAAATGGTTAATGAACCAGCCCGTTACATACAGTTTGCGTACGTGGTTATGTATGCAATAAAACATTTATGAAGTGAAAGTTATAAAACTTCTTAACTGCAGTCGGTAAAGGAGAAAAACTATAAGCAGATCTTACAATTAATACATAATTTAATTACAGAATAATACAAAATAAACAGAATACTCTCAATTGATTAATTTTAAAAGCAATACATAGCAATGGTCATTCCAACACGTCATAATTTTCAATTGTGTTGAATTTCTCCTACATTAAAAATAACTATTAACTATAGCTAATATCTATCTGCTCTAAGGCTTCCGTTCCTTAAAGGAAAACCTTAAGGAATTGCTTTCGTGCCCTTCTATCAAAACTCTTTTTGTCAGGAACGGGTAAAGGTATTAAATTGAAATTAATTTCAAACTTAAAGTTTATGGTCCCTTGGAAGTTTAAAAAATCAAGCTTCTATGACAAGGCAATCATAAGATACGGCCTATGTCACATAATATTTTAATATTCTCAAAACTTACTCATAAAAACCTACGGAGTGGGTATTTTCCTTTGACCTAGATTCATAAAATGTGGCAAGAAGCTGTCTGACAACACATAAAGAAACAAATTTGAAAATGAATTTATGGAAGAATATTTTATTCCACTGCAAAGTTAAGTTTCCCCTTCAATTAAGATTAACCTATGCGAAGTTTAATCCAAAAACTTATTTATTTATTTAATATTTTACGTAGACACATACAATGAACAAATACAATGAAAAAAATAAATGTGATACACTACAGCCATTTTGAAATTTATTCAAGCAGGCATTATTAAAGCATATTTAAAAAAAATAATAGGCTGCACTTTAATGCATGATACTTATCTAATATATTATATAATTTAACAAACATACATTAACTAAAAAGAGAAAATACGTACTTTATACTCGTACATATTATATGCATATATATTACTACTTAATTATTATTATCAAGTAAAAGGTGGTGGTGCTCTTTAACATAAGAAGTATTTTCAAAATAGAAACTATTTTAGCGTGACGAATCGTAGATGGTATTTAACTCTACAATACTGACAGAAAAATAGTAAATTCGTCAATCTGCATAGTACATCTAGAATATAGAAATGATTTGGAGTGGAGTAGTTAGGATTTTGTAGAATATTAAATAGGATATAAAGGATTCGAATGTTCCTACGAAAGCGGATAAGAAGCCACATAAGCAGCTTATAATAAATCGACACATGATCAAACTTCTTTAAATCAAACGTGTATCGTATACTCAATGTTGTTGAAAAAAAATGTGTACAAAGTTTATTTACTTGCTCCTCTGTAGCTCATCCAAATAATTAGTAACATATATTAGCGGTAACTAAAACTGGCAACATAGTGTGTCCAAGGGAAAACTTAGCAAAACTTAGTTTTAGAGCATGAGACGTTACTTATTTTGGTGGAAGTAGATATTTACATTAAACTATACGGAACCCTCTGGGCGTGTCCGTCTTTTATAAATAATACATAAAAAAGTAACAAATGCTATTGTGTCAACAAATACATAAAAAATATTTGTTATTGATTAATGACTAAATACCGAATGACGGCAGCCTTTGAGAAATTTATTCCGTCGGTATTAGAGGCTTGCGAGGAAAAATTAATAAGGCAAAAAGACGATAAAACTATCTCGAATATTTAAGATGTTAAATAGACCAGCGATGAAGAGCAACGTAAAAAATAATAAACGTAGAAAATAAAACAAAACTGTGTGGTTATATTACCTTTGTATAAGTAATAAGTGTTTCTCGAGTAGGTAAGTGTAACTCGTTTAGTCGAAAATAGTAACGTTTGGACTGGGATAAGCGATAAGCGGGAAAATTTCATTCAGTTCTATTAAACCATTCAAGCGTGGTTGTGTAAGCAACGAGGCGACTTTCACATTCATGTGATGACGTAACAAGGATTGCTATGCAGCTCATGTTTTGCGGCTAAACAATTTTTTCATTTATTAATTAAATTTATTGGTTTACATACGAAAAATTAATGTAAAATTTGAAATTCATTTTGACCTACACCGTTAATCAATAAAGAGTCAATAGAGCAAGACGTAAATCAATTTACGTCTTTTTCTATTGACTCTATATGATAGTAGGAAAGCAGCGGGTCAAGTATATCAAAAATTTAAACCTTAGAGTTAAACTATTGTCCTGAGAAATTATAGTACATCCTAGTTATTAAGATTTGTGTCACAATTTGACGCAGTGAAGAAATATTATAATAAAATACTATCCATAAAAATCAAATCCGGTTTACAAAAAAGAAAGTCCCGCTGGGTTTCTTATTGGTTCTTTCCGGGATAGAGGTTTTTTCCAAACCAGTGGTAAATAAAACAAAATAGTGACTTTCAATTAGTATAATTTATAATCTATCAGTTTCTGTTCTTTCTCTTTCAATAAAAATTAACAAAAAGCTTTATTGATTTTTATGTATAGTAAAGTACTTCCTGATCGTACTAAGTACATTATAATACATTCAATTTATGTATAAATAGCAAACATTTAAAGTATTAAACGTATACTTAATTGAATGAGATTAACCTAAGTATTGTGTTTCCATTTAATATATTTTATTTTTGGTTGTTTCTTTGCATAGTATGTTAAAACTTTGTTTGAAATATAGCTTTCTATAATATATTGGAAACCTATGCAAAGTAGAATATAAGTACCTATATAATAAATAAATGTAATGTCACACATTTTTGACTTTCTGTTATTAATAAATTTAAGTTAATTTAATAAATACGCTTATGTAATTTCTTTGGTTTGACTTTGTAATTTGTATAAATTAGATATCTCGTGAAGACTTAGTCTCATTTTCCTTCATTTTTTAATCTTCTTATTAACACCAACCCTTTTAACCCCACTTCTCACTTACCCTGTAAACTTGGTAACGTGTAATATTACAGCCTCCCCGCCCCAATTTTCTTTCCAAATTTTATACAATTAAAGTTTAAACAGAAAATAGGCACAGATGCCTACTAATTGAACCCTGATTAACTCTTCTTAGTTTTATGAGAATCTACAAACATAACGTAGTATCAGTAGGTACCTACCCACATAGGTACATATAAACGAGTACATGCGCGGTTCAAACTAAATCATCTTATACACGGTCCATCTTGACGTACGTCCCGCCAAGGTCATGCATGATGCACGTGCAAAACGTAAAATAATGAGTAGGCTTGACGTACAGCAATGATGTAAGTGACGTACGTTAAGCCTACTCAATGTAGTTTTGCATCGTGCTTCATGCATGACCTTGGCGGGACGTACGTCAAGATGGACCGTGCATTAGACGTTTTATACACTTTGCAAATATTTACTATGGTTTTATCATTATCAATATAATAACACAGTAATTATACGTAAGACATACATAGTAAAATCAATATTTAAACAAAAATAGTAAAACCTCATGCGGACTACAGCGTAAATAAATAAAGCGTTTCAATTTGCAATGTTGCTCACATTTTAAATTAGGTAAAATAGCAGTTCAACGCTGCTGTTTCGTATGGTGAGTGTAGAAAACCGGAGATGGAGACCCTATTTACCGAAATCAAGGCATTTCATCTTAGTGTTCTCACGGGTGACAACGCATCTGCATTATGTCTATTGGCCACAGTAACAACTTACCATAAGGTGGACTGTGCTCGTTTTGTCACAATTATCCTATAAAAAAATGTCGCCGCTCATCAACCCGATTTGAATCTCCCCTTGAGTAATTGATATTCCTTACATAAAATTTCTACGTAATGTTCGTATTTTACACTCACTCAATAACTGCAGTTACCAGTTGGGCTCACTTCGTAAATTATTTTTATATGAACAGCAAGTGAACCCCGTTGTCAATCCGGCAATTGTACGTTTACTTTGTGTAACTTGCACGTTACTACGCGCTGGACGTAGATGGATGGCATGTTGTTTGCAACTTATTCACTTAAAGGGTTAAGGGGTTATCCCACGTATTAAAATATTAAACGTGCTCTTGTTGTTAATTCGGTGAGAGTGCGGCGTCAACTCGAAAAAAACCCATTCATTTCCGCTATAAAGCAATGTTGCACGTAAACACAGCTGTACACCCTATTATTTATCCCAATCCAAAGGGAAGGCAATCAGACACGAACAGAGAGAGATCAGGCGCAGCACAAACAGCTTTACGTGGTTTCACATGCTCGGGGAAAAATACTGTCAACTCACTTGGTTGCCATTGAGAATTTCTTGAAAGAAAAATCCAATAACTGATTTTGACCTATCCCGTAATTCGAACTTGGGACCTCATGACCAGCAACAACGCTTACAAACTAATATAGAAGGCAGAAATGTTATAGTATTGGTAGGAATGAGAATCAATTTATAGCATTATCGTGTTTTCGCTTATAACGCATGCAATAACTGAACATTTATCAAAATTATCAGGATTGAAAAATTATTCCATCAAAATGACTTGTTATTAATCAGCTAATCCGCCTGATTGGCAGTCCTATTTCTGCTGATGATGCCTCTTTTCTCTTGCTGATGAGGAGAAATACGTGTCGTATTATCAGGTAGTTTTCTGCACTAGAGGTAAAGCGTTGCTAGTCGGATGCCGTGTCCATAAATGAGCGAGGACCTTTAACACTTATGTAGCCGTGATAGTTAGTCCAGAAGCGGAGCTCCTGCTTTAACCCGAGTCTATTATTTAGCGGCACCATAAAAATGAATTAGCATCGTTATTATTTCCCAATGGGTTAAAACAAATTTTAAAAATCGCCAATGATTCAGATACTTTGTATGCAAAGTTTCACATACAATTTGTCTAAATCATTAATCAACCATGCTGGCCGTTACTTTTGGAATAATTGTCAAGAATCTAAATGTACGAGTATATGCGTTATCATCTCTGGCGACTTAGATGAAATGCCTCGTTGTCAACAAAAATGCTCTCAAGTTTTGTCACTCACAATACGAAACACAACATCGTTTTGCGTTGGTATTCCGTGTCCTGGTCAATCCAACGCATTCTTGTTGCAGTCATAATACGCTACAATGTGTTACCACTACGTAAAATCTCTTGTACCCCTGCTTACCATTAATTTGCATCGCACGCACGCTTCAGAAGACAAACAAAGTTGCCAGAGCATGCAACAATAAAAAAATACTCGGGTCACTATCTTTAAAAATTACATTTGACTTATTGCGCACTGTGACTAGGTTTTCATAACTTAGAAAGTAGCCGTGAAGTTACTGTTTTTTTATTGTTAAAATTGGTTAAAACGCATCGTGTAGTGCGCTTAAAGTTTTCGTGTGAAAGTCTAGAGTGGGCAATGGACAAATGAAGGCAATATTATATTGCGAATGAGTATAAAGTATGATTCTAGTAGTTATCGATAGAAGCGAGTGCCCCGAACCCTCAAAAATACTTATGGGGTCCAGGCATCCGAGAAACTGACTGCTTTGGTGAACTCAGTATATTGGTGAGGGGCGGAAACATATTGATAGGTTGAAATGCGATAACGGTTTCAGGAATAAGGGCGTCCACTGTCACGCAGTGAGAGATCACGCGCCGTGTCCTGTACGGAGTCCACGCAGCATAGTAGGTTCATGCCAACTTTTTAATTTATGTTTCTATTATTAAACTTTTAATTTACTACCAAATTTACTGGTGCAGTCGTTTACGATATTATCCTTGAAGATGATACTGCTATTCATATTGGTATTAAATCAAATAATTTAGTTGTTGTAAAGCCGACCAAACAGCTTGTAAATCAACAAACGTCGGGGAAGACAAAATTTAGTAGTAAGCTAATAAGCATAGTGAAGGGCGATTTCTCCCTAGACAAGAGCCTTAGGAACATTCTTTACGGTATTACCTGCATAAACTTTAGCCACTAATAAATATCTTACACAATACATCGGTTGAAATTAAAAACACACTCAATAATTATGTGTTTTAGAAACCGGAACGCATTATCTCCACTTAAATTTAAATATATTTAATTAAGTATATAGACACATGATAAAAGTTAACGTATTTTTAAAACAAAATCAAACTCTAATATAATTAAATATGGCAAACATCAACGATACAGAAAAAATATTTAAGTGCCTTGTTACCAACTAGAAAGAACAAAGATCGAATGTTTCTTCACAATTGCTGGATTCTACTGAATTAAAACCCCATAGCAAGGCAATAACTAGTAAATATATTATTTTTACAATAATTACACATTGAGCTTTGGTATTTAGCAAAATTTACATTCACAAACGACTTAAGAACTACTTAAAGTAACCTAGTATCTTAACATGATTAAAATTGTTTTTTATCATATTAAGTTTTTCTTTAAGACGCCAATAACATCATATTAGTACAATTGTATAGACTAATTTATATTTTATTAAAAAAAATAGGGAGAAATTACAAAAATGAAAATAAATTAACAAAAATAAACAAAATACAAATAAAATGTAAAAAAAGTTTTTGAAAAAGTGCTCAAAAAAAGGTCGACTATTTTAGACGCACATTACAGCAGGAATACTCTACATTAGTGGAGGTACATCAAATTAAAAATGTAAGTATTATTTACAAAACAAATTGCTTTTACGCAAAAAAAATAAAGAAAATTCGAAAAGATATTAAATAGAAAAACCTTATCTAAAACGTACATGCTATATATTTGCTTTGCCAAAGTAGTAGGTAACTCTATTAATTTAGTTTCAAATGACAATGGTTTTTATTTGATTAAGATTATTAAGGTTACATAATAAATATCTAGAAATAATTATGTGTAGTTATTTTAAGCTTTGACACGTTCAAGCTCGTCGAAAAGTGTAAATAATATGACAATAATTTAGGACTCGTCGCCCGATGGCCGCACCAAGAGCCGATGTCGTTTGATTTGTGGTGGTTTTATCAGCTTTTTGTATCGCTCCCAAGGTATCTTCACATTCCCTCATCTTGAATCCTCCCGTGTTTTAAGTTCGATCTGAAGAAAATAGACAATAAGTGTAAGATTATGTTAAAATAATTAATTAACACATTCTTGTTTTAGTTTTTCTTATTTATTTGATATAAAAAGAACAGTTCCATCAAACGAGTAATACTTCGCTTACGCCATATTAAAGAGAGCGAGCATAAACAAAAAAGTGTTGCCAATATAAATGTACACAATTACCAACACGCCTCCTTACATTTATATTGTTAAATATTTAGATAAATTACTTCTACAGTTACTATCAATTAACAATCTTTATTTTACTCCTTTAAATTTAACATTTCTCTAAATTTAGTGATTTTTACATTTCCCAAAGCTTTTGTAAATATATCTGCAATATTTTTTCTGACTCTATTTTTACTACTTTAATACTACCTTGCTTAACATTTTCATGTATAAAATGATAGTGAACTTCAATGTGCTTAGAGTTCTTTGTAAAGTTTCCATATTTAGAAATGGCTACAGGTCCTGAATTATCTTCATAAATTTTAACTGGTTTACAAACTTTAGTGAAGACATCATTTATTAGACAAATAAGAAAATTTAATTCTGTTACTGCTTATGATAAGGCTACATATTCAGCAAATGTTGAAGACTGTTACAATACTTTGTTTCTTTGATTTCCAGTAAATAATATTTCCAAACAATGTAATGACAAATCCTGTAGTTGATTTCCTATCTATAATATCTTCTGCCCAATCAGCATCCACAAAACAATCCAGAATATTAGCATTACTATTATTACAATATGTTAGTTTAAGATCTTTTGTCAAATACAAATACTTTAAAACTCTTAAAGCATACTTAAAATGTGTTTCATTATAACAGTTTTGGAATCTGCTTAAGTAATTTACACTGTAAGATTTATCAGGTCTAGTACCTGAACTAATATACAAAAGAGCACCAGTCAAATTTCTATATTTAACATCCTCATTAATATCAGATTGTTCCAATTTTAAATTTATTTCCATATGGGTTTTAAACAATTTTGCATTCCCAATATTATAACGTTTAGCTAAAGACTCAATAAAAGATTTCTGACTCAATGTTAGTAAATTATTTTGATTATACACATATTCAATCTCGATACCAATATAGTTCTTTAATTTACCCATATCCTTCATTTTAAATACACACATAAACACTCACGCCTGTCACCCAGAGGGGTAGGCAGAGACTATGGACTTCCATTTGGCACGATTCTGACAGATCTCTCTCGCTTCCTCCACATCCATATACCTAACGCATACACGCTCGTCGGTTAAAGGTACTCTTTCATTTTAAATTTTTCAGAAAATGTTGTTTTTATGTCAGCAATACCTTCTACATTTTCACGACATATTAATAAATCATCAACAAATAAAAGAATATAAACAGTTAAATTGTTCTCCCTTTTAACATACAAACAATAGTCATATTTACTTCTGCGAAAACCAAAATTAGTCGAAAACTCATTAAAACATTCATACCATGCACGGGGGCTTTCTTTTAAACCATACAATGATTTATTTAATTTATAAATTTTATCATTCATTTCATAGCCGATTGGTTGCTTTACATAAACTTCAGATAAGATTTTACCATTTAGAAATGCTGTTTCAACCTCCATTTGATGAATAACTAAAGAATTTTGACAACAATAAGATAATAGTAGTTTAAGTGTCAGCATTTTAGCAACAGGAGAATAAGTATCAATATAATTTTTTTGTTGAAAACCTCTTACTACTAACCTTGCTTTGTGTTCATTTTCGCTCTTCCCTTTATATACCCACTTCACATCAATTACCTTTTTGTCCTTAGGAGGTTTGTTAACTAGAGTCCATGTGTTATTTTTCATTAAGCTGTCCATCTCACTATTCATTGCTTCTTTCCATTTCATTGCCTCATTACATGTAGTTGCCTCCTGAAAATCAGTTGGAGCTAAAGCGTCGCAGTAGTTACAGTATATGCAATAATAACCGAATTCTTCATCAAAACGAAATGGACGTTTGACTTGTCTTTTTGATTTTCTATTTTGCTCTTCATCTTTACTTTCTGCTACACTTGTTTCATCTAGTAGTAGAGTATTTTATTGTATCTCTTTCCTCTTGTGTCCTTTTATCTTCCTTTTTCTTTTCTTTTATTTTATATTCAGTATTATCTTCCTCACTTTCCAAACCACACAATGTAATACCTTCCTCTATTATATCACAATTTCTAGCAATAATAACTCTGTTGTTAATTAACAATCTGTATCCAGTATCAGTATACCCAAGTAAAATTCCAACTTCTGCTTTCTTATCCCATTTAGACCTTCTCCGTTCTTCGGGAATTCTTACAAAAACTCTACTTCCATACAATTTCAAATTTTGGACTCATGGCTTTCTTTTAAAAAATATTTCATACGGCGTTTTCCTCTCAATAGTATTAGTCAAAGTTCTGTTCTTAAGATAAGCAGCTGTTTTAATTACTTCTGGCCAAAATTTTCTTTCTACCTTTGCTTCTGATAAAAGACATCTACCCATATCCATTAATGTACGATTTTATCTCTCTGCTGTTCCACTTAATTGATGAACGTATGCTGGACAGGGTTTTATTGTTATTTTTTTCTCTTTTGCGAACTGAAAAATATATTATATTCCTTCCCATTTTCATTGCAGTTCCTTTATCGTTTTTCCTGTCAAGTTCTGTACCTCATTAACATATTGCACCAAGTAGTCGTATACTTCATCCTTCGCTCTGATACAATAAACTTTCAATAATTTGCTGTAATCATCGATAAAGCTCAAAAAATATTTTTCTTTATTATATTCTGTAGTCTGATGTGGCCCATTTAAATCAGTATGAACAATCTCTAATATCTCCTCTGCTTTCCGTTGATTAATATAAAATGGTAAGTTATGCATTTTATTTTCAATACATATTGCACATTTTAAATATTCATATTCAATATCTTTAGGTAATCCTTCTAATGACTCATTTTTACACATTAATTCCAATTTTTTAAAATTAATATGGCCCATAGTGCGATGTAGTCTTTCCTTTTTACTCATATTTGCTTCCAATATTTCTTCATACATGTAACTTTTCATCTTATACAGTCTCGCCTCCTTAATTGCAATTGCTATAACCTTTTCATAATTGTTGTAAATTTTTGACAATTTTCCACTTGAATTGATTGAATATTTTTCAGTAATTTTGGAATAACTCAATAAATTTGCCTTCATTTCTTTTACAAAAAAAAACATTTGTCAGAGTCACTTCTTTCAATACATTCAGATTTTTGTCCATAGACCAAGAAATACGTTTTAATATTACCAATTTTTGTAGCTTCTAATATTGTGCCGTCCCCAATTTTAACTTTAACAGTTTTATTTAATATCTCACAGGAATTGAAGTGCTCATCAGTATTAATAATATGGTCTGTGCATCCACTGTCTAGTAACCAATTTATTTGACCTTTCTTTGTCTTATCATTCTCACTCGTTGTGTAAGTATTATTAGCAATAGTAGTATGAAAACTGTTTCCTTGACTCTCTTGATTATTATGGTGATAATTTCCTGAGTCTCGTCCTCTGTTATTATATGAACCACGTCCTCGATAACCAGAGAAACCACGTCCTCTATAGAAAAACTAGGTCCTCTATGATGAGAAAAACTATGTCCTCGATCACGGTTTACATTTTCTGATTTACAGTCTCTTCTCAGATGGCCAGGTTTTCCACAACTAAAACAATTATATAATGGCTTGGCATCTGCTTTAAAACCATTTGATGTATCATTTAACGTTTCACTCACATTTTCCGTATTTTTCAATTTTATTTTACTTTTTAAATAGTCAACTGTTCTTTCACCCTCTGGCGAGATATCAATTAAATCACCTATGTAGCTGTAACTTACTGGGAGTGCTTTTAATATATAATTAAGTTTTTCTGTTTCTGATATCGTTGCACCTGCTTATTGTAACTCATTTACAGATTTTTCAAAGTCATCGAAAATTAGAGACACTTAAGAACAATTTTTCAATTTGACACTTTCGAGGTTATGTCGACATACTATTTGCAACGCTGTTGATTTTTTAAATAGATCTCGTCAAATTTCTGTATTATTACGTAGGCTGAATCAAGATCGCTTATATATTCCAACTGCTTGTTGGTTATTGCACTATAAATATAGTTAGTTGCTTGGACATCTCTGTCGTCCCACTTCACTTTGTCGGTTGCAATTTTCGCTCTCATTACAACATCCTTGCACTTTTTGAACTGCAGAAATTTGAGTATTCGTATTTTCCAATTACTATAGTCTGTACCGTCGAAAACTGGAACATTTATATCGCTATTTTTAGTCGCCATTTTTTTCTTCTTTTTTTGTTTTTTGTTCGTTTTAAGCCGGGTATTTTTCGAAACTTATCAACCACGCTCTGCTACCATGTTAAAATAATTAATTTACACATTCTTGTTTTAGTTTTTCTTATTTATTTGATATAAAAAGAACAGTTACATCAAACGAGTAATACTTCGCTTATGCCATATTAAAGAGAGCGAGCATAAACAAAAAGTGTTGCCAATATAAATGTACACAATTACCAACAGATTATTTCTTACAAGGCTATATAGGTTTAAGAAGATCTTAATTATTTCTCAAAAGATCGGTTACGAGAAATTAAACAAGTGACAAAAATAAATAGAATAGTGGAGTATTCAAACAAAATTAAAAGTAAATTACAAACATACAGAACAATAACTATACTCGTAGATAAGGGTAAAACAGTTAACATAAGAGTAGGTAAGCATCATGCACAAACTATTAACCAAACAATTAATGCAACCGAAACAGAAGTAAAGATGCGTACAACTAATTTAGACGATGTAGTTTCAGTTTGTTTTATTTTCTTGTGGCAATTTTCCATAATATGGCGTTTAAATAATTTTTAAATAAAGTTAATGTTTTTTTTTTAATTTTTATATCTAGGTAATGTGTCATACAATTTTGCACCGTCAAACATAATATTTATCTTACAATACTATGGATGCAGACAGCTCAGGACCATTCCTTGGGGGAGGCCTATGATCAGCACTCGACTTTTGATAATGATGATACTCTGATCTAACTTTTTGTATGTATATATCATGATGAACATTTTAAAGTTACAACCTGTGTATCTGACCTATTGCTGGGTACTATCCTCCGCATGTCTAAGACAGTTATGAAGCGATAGATCCGTGCTTGTCCAATGCGTATTTACAGACTTCATATGTCATAAATATTTTTTCCACACTTGCAGGTTTTCTTAAGATGTTTACCTTCACCGCTGACAGTCTACTTGAGTAAGTAAGTAGCTACTGGAGCCCATTTACAATCTAACGAATTTCGGGAAACTACAAGAGCTAAACGCAAGTTTTATAATGCCTTAAGGTTAAAGCTCCAGGGTGGCCCGCGAAATTAAAATTTTCTTAAGTTTTTTGTAATTTGCAGGTCAATGTCAGGTTGTATGTTTAACAAAATATGATTCGTATTCCTAACAAGTATGTATTTACAGAATTATAATCATGATAATCATCAATACAACCCCCAAGTTCGTATAATTCCTTTGAATGAGTTTTTCTGGAAATAGCCATACATAGGAATTATACGAACAGAATCGGTTGTATTGATGATTATAGTGATTATAATTCTGTAAATACATACATCCCGTGTAGTGGCGGGTAAGAATACTCAGTACCCCATATCTTCCCGTGGGTGACGTAAAAGGCCACAGAGGGAAACTGAGGCAGAGGATGGGCAGCAGCATCTTTCTCATAACAGCAAAACAGTAATAAAAAACTGCGGTTGCCAACTCGCTCGCCAAGCTTGGCAACTATGGCAATATACCCCCCATTAAAGTAACGAAGAGACGGCCCCCAGACCCCGGCGGCCCCGCTATTCCTGGCTGCGGTGGCGACCATGGTAACGGCGGGGCAGGTGGTGCTAAGAATCTCCGGTGGTGGTTCGGTTGCCACCTACGATGACTTGACCAGGCAACATAAAACGCACGCACCCTGAGGACTGACGAGAAGATCCTGAAGCTGGAAGAACAAACAGACAAGTTGCACTGGAATGTCATAGGATTATCCGAAGAGAGGGGGGGGGGGGGGCGCGGTAATCCTCGAATCCAACAATTTTTTCGAAGGCGACCATCTGTCCCAAGGAGGTGTCGGATTTATCGTCCACAAAGTCCACAAGTCTCTCGTAAACAACGTTGTATAGATTGGGAGTGTGTCGACGAGGTTTGCGTACCTTATACTCAGAATTACCAAACGGTATTCGCTGAAGGTGATACAGGTTAATGCACCAACCTCGGCACATCCCGATAAGGAGGTGAAGGAAATGTATGAGGATATCTATAGAGCCATGCATTCCTCCAAAACCCAATATGCAGTGTTAATGGGAGACTTCAATGCAAAACTGGGCACAAGAGAGAACGGTGAGCTGAATGTGGGGAAATTTGGAATAGGGCAACGGAACCCAAGGGGCCAGCAGCAGGCCGACTTTATAGAGAAAGAAGGACTCTTTATGATTAACTCTTTCTTCAAGAAGCGGCCCCACAGGAAGTGTACCTGGTCGAGCCCCGACGATTCGACAAAAATGAGATTGACTTCGTTATGACGACTAGACGACAACTGGTCAGTGATGTCTCAGTGATCGCGAGGATGAAAACCGGCAGCGATCACCGAATGGTTAGAGGTAAACTGAACCTAAACGTTAAATTGGAGAGGTCTCGTCTAATGAAGTCAACGCTTCGTCCCCCTCGTGCTCTAATCCAAAGTCCCGAAACCTTTCAGCTCGAGTTACAAAACCGCTTTAAGTGCCTAGAAGAGTGCAATGAAGTGGACGATTTGAATGACAAGCTCGTGGAAACTGTCTATGCGGTCGGAGCTAAGTTCTGCAAGACCCGCCGCAGAAGAACACAAAAACTCTCCGATCAGAGGAGATGAAGCTACATTCTTCAACAAATTTGACAGCATACAGGCAACTGAACAGACAGATCTCCAAATGCATGCAGCGGGACTTACGCAACTTCAATACAGCTCGTATTGAAGAAGCGATCGAGCGGAACCAAAGCTCCAAAGTCTTTGCCAGAGATCTGTCTGCCAGAAAGTGCCAACTGTCAAAGCTGAAGACCGAGTGTGGCAGCATCGTTTCCGGGGTACCTGAGATTTTGAGTGAGATTGAGAGGTTCTATGGGCAGCTGTACACGTCATCGTTGAAGCCGCACACAAGTGTGAGTAACGATCCAAGAGCGAGTCTTATCCGACACTATTCCGAAGATATCCCGGACGTCAGTCTGAGCGAGATAAGAATAGCTCTCCAGCACCTTATAAACAGCAAGGCCCCAGGCGAGGATGTAATTACAGCGGAGCTTCTGAAAGCGGGTGGAAAACCGGTACTTGAAGTCCTTCAGAAGCTCTTTAATTCCGTCCTCAATGGTAGCATTACACCGAAGGCGTGGAATAGAAGTGCGGTAGTCTTGTTCTTCAAGAAAGGCGACAACGCTCTATTGAAGAACTACAGACCGATTTCCCTTCTAAGCCGCGTCTACGTGCTGTTTTCGAGAGTCATTTCGAATCGTCTTGCGCGCAGACTTGACGCCTTCCAGCCTCCCGAACAAGCCGGTTTCCGAAAAGGCTTTAGCACCATAGACCACATACATACCCTTCGGCAAATTGTACAGAAGTCTGAGGAGTACAATTTGCCACTATGCCTGGCGTATGTAGACTATGAGAAAGACTTTGATTTCGTCGTAATTTGGGCGGTGCTGCAGTCCCTTCAGCGGTGCCAAGTTGACTGTCGGTATATCGAAGTGTCGAAGTGCTTGTACAGTAGGGCAACGATGGCTATCCGAGTACAGAACCAGAGTATGAGACCTATTCAATTGCAGAGAGGTGTAATACAGGGTGACGTCATATCCCCGAAACTCTCCACCGCTGCATTGGAAGACGTTTTCAAGCTTCTGGACTGGGAAGGATACGGTATCAACATCAATGGCGAGTACATCACTCACCTTCGATTTGCCGACGATATAATCCTTATGATATAATCGCTGGAGGACCTAAGCACTGTGCCCAATGACCTCAATAGTGTTTCCCAACGGATAGCTCTTAAGATGAACAAAACAAAGATCATGTTTAATGTCTATGTCACACCTATGCCGGTAGTTGTTGGGAACACTAATCTCGAAGTTGTTGACGAGTATGTTTACCTCGGACAAATAGTCCGACTAGGTAAGTCCAACTTCGACAGAGAGGTCAATCGACGGATTCAACTCGGTTGGGCAGCGTTCAGGAAATTACGGCACATATTCTCGTCAGGTATACCTCAAAACTTGAAAACGAGACTGTACACCCAGTGCGTGTTGCCAGTGATGACATACGGAACTGATACGTGGTCCTTCACTGCTGGCCGGATGAGGAAGCTCAAGGTCGCACAGCGAGTAATGGAGAGGGCTATGCTCGGAGTTTCTCTGCGTGATAAACTCAGAAATAAGGATATCCGCAGTAGAACCAGAGTGACCGACATAGGCCAACGGATTAGTAAGCTGAAGTGGCACTGGGCCGACTATATAGCTCGAAGAACCGACAACCGACGGGGAGAAAGGTTCTCGAGTGGCAGCCTCGTACTGGCAGGCGAAGTGTAGGGCGTCCCTCCACTAGATGGAGTGACGACCTGGTAAGATATGCAGGAAGTCGATGGATGCAGGTGGCTCAGGACCGTGCTTTGTGGCATTCTTTGGGGTAGGCCTATGTTCAACAGTGGACTTGTGAAGGGCTGTAATGATGATGATGATGGTAGAGTTCAATGTCCGTGGGGTCCAAGTGCTGTGAAGTTCCGAAAGGGACTCCATCTGCGACTGGTCTTTGCTGCTGGTGATGAAAGGGCTGGTTCTTTTCTCGCTCAAAGGCAAAGTTTAGCCATTCAGCGGGGAAACGCAGCCAGCGTTCTTGGCACGAAACTGCGAGGAGTAGGACTAAATGATAATTAGAATTCTAGTTTTAGTTTTTATTATTATTATAGTTTTAATAAGTATATTATGTATTACGAAATGTAAATGTTTTAATAATTACTTCCAGTTTAAATTAATTACATTATATATCATTAATTCAGCTTGTCACAACCATTTTTAACAAGTATTCGTTTCTTTATTAGACAACATTATCGTTTTATTACGATCAGATAAAATAGTTATTGTAATCGACTTAAATATCGCTTTTTCACAATATCAATGCATTCATTATTATTAAAAATGATACATAAGTTAAAAATATGAAAAACGCTAAGTAGTAATAAAATTAATAATACCTGGTAAAAATAATGCAGATTCTCTTTTCTTTTCCTTCACTTTTGATAAAGATGATTCGATTGACAACTCATTTGGTAAAATTGGTCTAACAGGCTACTACGGTGACACATCTGTACAAACATACAAATATTAGAATGACAAGTATTGGATCATATATAGGCCTATGCCAAGGAATGCCACAAAGCGCAGTCCTGAGCCACCATTCATCGACTTCCTGCATGTCTTACCAGGTCGTTATTTCATCTAGTCGGGGGTCGCTCTACACTTCGCCTAGCGATACGAAACTGAACATTTGTTGTTTAATAATCAATTTAGACAGAACAAGTTTACAAAAAGTAACTTTTCCTTTTTTTTTTAATTAAACAGTTAACAAGATCGGATGGTCACCAAGTCTTCATAGTGAATCTGAACCGCAGATTTAGCGGAGTCTATCTATGTGAGATATCTGCAGACGCTCCGCTATTCCATACAGACATACGTTCAGCGCCACTTACAGTTGTTGGTTAGTTTATTTCATAATTTTTCACCAGCTTGCAAATATCCTCGAATATGTAATCTGGAAGAGATCGTAAGAGGCGACAAAGGAAAACTGAAACAAGTGTTAAATGAAACTAAGTTTTTGGAATTTTAACCTTTCGCATATTAAGTTATTTTAAATACTTTATAGCATCCATAGTCACGGAGGGGTGGGGGGGAAGGAGAGATACTTGGATGTTTAACATCCTAATGTATTAGTTACCACGGCGTCCTTTACTTAAAAATTATTAATTTTTGTTCTGACCTACGCATAATGAACTTATAATATCTTGAATTCTTGCAATTGTATGATTGTGTTGGGATTTAATTTTAATAATTATAAGATCGAAAGCAGATCGTAGCGCCTAGCTATCTTCTCTATTGAAATAAAGATGTTATTTGATTTCAATAGCCTCGTTTTATTAACAATCATTAATGAATAATTATTGAATTAATTAGATTAAAAAGAATAGGATTAATTATTGAACTTAATTAATGAAAGAAATCATTAAGTGAACCACGATCTCCTGGCAATAGAATCTTCCTGATATCAGCATAATTAAAATAAAAACTGCGTTTGCCAACCCGCTAGCTAAGCGCGGTGTGTATATGAAATATCTCATCTACAAGGCAATTTATAAGGGATACTTATGGTCAGCAGTGTATTCTTGACAGGATGTAAAGGTAAAATGGTTATGGTACATGATGACCCCTAGATTGGAGACACTTGCCATAAACGTAAAGCTCATAGCAGTTATGTCAATTGATTTGATGGTTTAGCTTCGATGTCAGAAAATTTTCATATCCTTGTAATTTTTTAAGTCAAACGGTTATTTTGTTCTACTTAGATATGCCATTCCACGCACCACATCTGACGATCTCTCGTAGGATTTACGAAAGAAACGATGTACTTCATGCAAACTGTTCAGTTGACGAAGCCTATCCAGCACCAAATATCACTTGGGTACTTGACAATCAAAAGGTCAGTAAATTTGTTAAACACATGTGGGATTTTGCTGTAGTATTTGACACCAGATTCCTTACCATTAAGACCGTAGTTATTGAATATTCAAGTTCGTTACCTTTTCACAGATAGCAGAAATGGTTTCGAAACAGTCATTGGATCTTGATTTCAAGGAGCGCGCTGTGTTCAGTCAGCTAGAAAGTGCTATTCGCGAAATTAACAGTTATAACACAGAAGCAATATTTGGTAATGGATATCATGAAAGCACCTATACTAGTCAACCTGATCGTTATCAAATTAGTGAAAGAAGCTACGTGGAGCGTTTGAGGTATTTATTATAAAATGTTATAAATTATAAGATAATGACTGATCGTTTGGCAGCAAAATAGCTGTGCGATTGGTTGGAGTTTAAATTTAATTTTTTTTTAAATTTTTTTTTCTAATAAATAATAGATTTACTACAAACATGTAACTGGTATTTTAGGTCTGGGTTTCTATGCGGTGTAGATGAAATTCTTAGTGTAGGGGTATTATTTTTAAAGAACAAAGAAAAAGAAAATAAAAAATATTACCATGGTAATCCCAATTAAAGCCTTTCACAAGTCCCCTGCTGGAAATAACTTATCTTCACGCACAATCCCTGACAGGGTAATCAGAGAGAACAGATCGCCAAGTGTCACGATACTTACATGCCTCTTTCGCTTCTTTCAGATTAATTAACTTCTTCATACATGCACGTCTAGGTATCCGAGTACTCTTGACCCTCCCCTTTTCGAGCAATTTGCTCACATAGTCTTCGAAAGTTAGTCTCGGTCTACCTCGACACCTTTTAATATTAACTTTCGCGCTATATATTTTCTTCACCATTCGGTCTTCACTCTCTTCACACTGCCCAACGTGCCCAAACCATCGAAGCACGCCCTTATCAATTTTTGTGATAAGGTCATCTTTCAAACCTGCCATATTGCGAATCTCTTCGTTTCGCTTTCGGTCGGCCATGGTAACGCCGCACATTTTATGAAGAGATCGCATCTCCACTGCATTCAACTTGCTTTTATGCTTCTTCTGGCATACCCAGGTTTCGCTGCCATATAACAAATTCGGTACCAATGCTGCGTTATGTATTGCAAGGCGTGCACTCTTTACTACTCCTTGCCTTTTGACTTTGTTTCCGGCAGCGACACGCCTGTTCACATCTAAATCACATCTTCCATCCCGGCTAAAAGCACTCCCCAAGTATACAATTTCATTTACCTGTTCTAGACATTCCTGATTTACCCATATTTCACACTTCGTTCTCTCTTCGTCCCTTTCAAATACCAGAACCTTAGTTTTATTAGCTTTCAAATGGAGGCCTTTAATTGGAAATAGGCCTAAAAAAGGAATAACCCACAAAACTCGAGCCACCTACAACCTTCTACTTCTTCAAGTCTTACCGGATCGTTTCTCAATCTAGTAAAAAATATCCCCTACTCTTGCCAAGTTATGGTGGCGTTAAAGAACCCAACGGATTAGTAAGCAGAAGTAGCTTGAAGAACCGAAAACCGACGGGGAAAAATGTTCTCGATTGGCAGCCTCGTACCAGTAGTCGAAGTATAGGGTGCCCCTTAATAACTGGAGTGATGACCTGGTAAGACATGCAGGAAGTCACACAGTGCTTTATGGCGTTCCTTGGGGGATACCTATGTTCAGCAGCGGACTTGTCAAGGGTTGTAATTATGATGATGATGAAAGAACCCATCACTCGCTTTAATTTGGGCGTCGCACTCATCGCCTACATATGTATGTACGAATAACACTGATCGCTTACAAGCTGTTTCATATATGACTGTTGTAAAAAATTGCTGGTTTTTACCTGCTTGGTGTATTTCCAATCAATGGTCAAAGTAAAAAAATATGTTCAATAAAATCAATTTATAATCTATATTAAAAAAAAAACTATTCTATCCTCGAGAACCCATCTTTCCTTGCCTATTGCAGCCTATTGCTTTCATAACCGTATAAGAAATAAGAGCAGGCCGCTTTACCGCTGATGTTTAAAAAAAATTGTAAGATTTGACTAATTTTTTCCTTTTGGTTTTTGTAAAGTTTTGTCTGTTATAAATTTGTTCAAGGTACATCATGTTTCCACCTCAAAGCGGACAGTTCACAATTAATTGCCTAGCAAGCATATCTGACGTGTGTGAGACGACAAGCGAGTTGCGTTACATAAAAGAGGACAATCCTCGACCAGCTTCTGTAACTGGGGAAGACTCTTCAGGTAATTTGTTTTAAGCACCGTATTATCTGCTTCATATAACAGAGCAAGTCTAATCAATCAAAACATTTATTTCGGATACTAACAAACTTGTGTCTGAAGTCGAGTCTTTGCTGGACAAAGTTTCTGACTGGGGGCGACTAAATCTAGTCCAGTTTAATCCTCAGAAGATACAAGTTTGCGCGTTTACCGCTAAAAAGAACCCCTTTGTCGTATCTCCTCAGTTTCAAGGCACTCCCCTAGTTGCCTCAGCCAGTATCGGAATCCTCGGCGTCGACATATCGAGTGACGTGCAGTTTTTGGTCACTTGGAAGAGAAGGCCAAATTGGCCTCTAAAAAGCTTGGCGTGCTCAGCAGAGCGGAACAGTATTTCATGCCGGCACACCGCCTGCAACTTAACAAGGCGCAGGTTCGGCCTTATATGGAATACTGTTCCCATCTCTGGGCAGGGGCTCCCTAGTGCCAGCTCCTTTCACTTGACCGCATCCAGCGCAGAGCGGCTCGAATCGTCGAAGATCGAGCCCTTTCCGATCGGCTCGATTCATTGGCACTGCGAAGAGATGTTGCATCCCTTTGCATTTTCTTTTGCATCTACTATGGGGAGTGCTCTGAGGAATTGTTCGGATTAATCCCAGCCGCCAAATTTCACTTACGCACATCGCGGCAGAACTCCCGATACCATCCACACTATCTGGATGATTGGCGGTCCACCCCTGTGCGATTTAGAAGATGTTTTCTTCCTCGCGCGACTTCCTTGTGGAATCGATTACCATCAACGATTTTTCCGGACCAATACGACTTAGAGACCTTCAAGAAAAGAGCGTACTTTTTTTTAAAAGGCCAGCAACGCATCTGCAATTCCCTCCCTGGTGTTGCAGTTGTTCATGGGCGCGGTAGTCACTTACCATCAGGTGAGCCGCATGCTCGTTTGCCCCCTCTCCTATAAAAAAAATATCATAGTGTTAGTAATGTAAATGACATAATGTCACTTGCGCCTGGCTGAGAGACTGACGCATGCAGAAAAATCCATTTGTATAAAAACAATTTTAGTTTGTGCCTCGGCAAACACTACCAAATCACTATAAAAACGTGACCAACAAAACCCTAAATGCATTGTTATATTGAACTCGCAGAGAACTATACGCTCGCTGCGTGTAGTTAACCCATAGACCGCTTGTGTAGAACTACTAACAATACGCCTTAAAAGCGTCATTTTAACTTGTTTACTACTCGTACAACCTACAAATCTGCGAGCCAACACTCTGCCGCGCACACACAAGGCCCATCATTAGTTTTTTATATCGATGTCATAATTTAATCGATCCGTGACCAACAGATCCAAATACTTGAACCGATCGATGAGCGTTAACGGTGTTAACGGTGTTAATGAATGAATGAAAGAATATACTTTTATTGTACACCACGAACAAATATACAAATGTCATAACAAAAATCAGATTATATTATGTACAATTTGGTGGCCTTATCGCTACATAGCGATCTCTTCCAGGCAACCAAAGGAGTAAAGTAATACAAACAATGAATAGGTAGGTGGTAGGTGGTGCAATATAAATATACAAATAATAAATGCAAACAAAAAGATATAAATAACTAAGTAATACATGAAATAATATACATTACTAACACATAATAAAAGATAAAGTAAAACATATAATATATACATATACATACACATGTACACATATACATACATATACACATATATACACATATATATAAACATATATACATAAATATACACACAAAACATATATATATCAATATACAAATATATACAAAATTCCTCAAACAATAATATAAAGCTGATAGATATAATAAATACATAATCACACAGAATAGAATAGAATAATTTTTATTCAATATCGATTATTACATAATTCTTATTGAAAGTCATTTTTTATTTACCACTGGTTCGGAAAATACCTTTGTCCTGGGAATTAATAAGATGATGAATGAAGGGATATTATAATAACCCTTTTTGTACAGTTTTTCTTTAATAAAACTTTTAAACTTGTTTATTGATAAACTTTGAATATGTTCTGGGATTTTGTTGTAAAAGCGTATACATTGACCCATAAATGAATTACTGATTCTGTGGAGTCTATCCTAACGGTGTCCGAACGATTGAAACAAGTAATGCTCTTTAAGTAATCGCTTAAAGATAACAATAGTTTGTGCCTCACGTATATGCAAAGGTAGGGCATTCCAGAGTTTAATAGACTGGATAGTAAAAGATTTATTGAAAAATGATGTATTGTGAGTTGGTACACTTAAAATAAATTTTCTAGAAGAGCGTAAATGTTCCCCCGGAAGCCCCACAAAATTAAACTTCTCCTTTAGATAGGAAGGAGTAGAAGGGTAAAATAATACACAGTACAGAATAGAAAGTATATGCATGTTCCGGCGAAGTCGGATAGGTAACCACTTGAGACGTGAGCGAAGTTGGGAAATATGGTCAAATTTGCGCAATCCAAATATGAACCGAATACTAGTATTTTGAAGTCTCTCAAGCTTATTTAGCTGGTCCTCAGTTATGTCTACATAGCTTGCGTCAGCATAGTTGAGAATTGTAAGGAGAAGAGACTGTGCGAGCATAATTTTTGTAGGAATGGGAAGAAATGATCGAAGGCGACGCAGTGAACAAAGAGCGACAAAAGTTTTCTTATTTACCTCATCATCATCAGTTGGCGTGTCCAATTTAAGGAATTATCAATATAAATACCAAGATTTTTGACATTGTCAAAGTAAGGGATAACAACTCCATTGAATATGATAGGTGGTACAGAGAACCAGTCAATTCTTGAGATAAAGCTCTGGCTACCAATAATGATAGCCTGAGAATTTTTAGGATTAACATTTAGGCCATATGATTTACTCCACTCGTGATTAAAATTTAGATCCTTATTTAATGTAGCGAATGCATTCGGCAAATTCTCAAGAGTTGACTGGTTGTAAATCTGGACATCATCCGCATACAACAATCCTCAGGTAACATTAACGCAACGGTGTTTATTTTAAAAAATTTTAAATTATTTTAAAAAATTGCCCACTTTAACAACTACAGCATACCACTCACATATATGCATCAATCTTCGTAAGACTCCAATGGGCTTAAGAGCAAATCTTCAGCGTAGCTGATGTGGTTTAATTAGTGACATCACTATTATTTAGCAAAGCATTCTATTGATAGTTTTTCCTTATTTTCTTTGTAAATGTATAACTGAATAAGTTTGCGATGAACTAGAATATTAGGGTTCCGTACCTAAAAAGGAATAAGGGAACCCTTATAGGATCACTTTGTTGTCCGTCTGTCTGTCTGTCTGTCCGTCTGTCAAGACCCTTTTTTTCAGGAATGAGTGGAGGTATCAAGCTGAAATTCATACCAAATACTCAAGTCTATTGTCCCTTAGAGCTGTGAAAAAATCAATCTTCTAAGCCATCGCAATCAAAAGATACAGCCGTTTATGCCGCAAATATTATGCCGCAAGGGAATAAAAACTTTAACAAAATTTTAACAGTGGTAGAGCCAAGCGGTAGCTTTTGCTGTCGCACGGATGGGCCAGCTTGAACCGGGGTGGTACCACGACCTCACAGAATACCAGCGTGAAGTAGAGGTTTACCTCTGCGTTGCGCTTGGTGAGTGAAGGTGGCCGGAGGCCCAATTCCCGCCCCCCCCCCCATCAACATGGTAGTGGAATTAAATAAAAGACTACCCCAGGAGAGTACTAGCACCCCGTGAGAATCCCTCGCTGAGCATCCACGACCAAACTACTCCACTCCTGGGCGTGGGTGCTCAGGCTGCCCCGCGTATTCTGGGGGGGGGGGGGGTAATTCCACTCAAGACGAAACCTGCTCGGGGCAAGCGGAGCAAGAAGACAAAGGCAACCCCTGCCACGCTTACCGTGGATTTCTGCAATATCAGGGGACTTCATTCAAACCTTAACGCCGTCCACTACAATCTGGAGATAGCTAAGCCGGCCTTGCTCTTTCTAACCGAGACACAGGTGTCCTCTCCGGCTAATACTTCGTATCTCTCCTACCCGAGGTACAAATTAGAACACTCGTTTGTGCTCTGGGCTGGAGTATGCGTGTTTGTCAGAGAGGACATCTGTTTTCGACGCCTCGGCAGTCTTGAAGGTACGGACCTGTCCATCCTATGGCTGCGCGTAGACAGCGACGACAATCCCCGCATCTACGCGTGCCTCTATAGGTCCCATAGCGGTAATGCCGACACAGACCGACTCATCGACCACGTCCAAATAGCTGCAGACTCCGTGCTACAACAGGTCCCATCCGCAGAGATCGTGATACTCGGTGATTTCAACGCCTACCACGCTGAATGGCTTGGTTCTCGTTTAACCGATCATGCGGGTAGATCTGTCTATGACTTTGCTTTGGCATATGGTCGAACACAACTGGTTACTTCGCCTATGCGGATCCCAGATGTGGAAGACCATGTACCTTCCGTGTTGGACCTCCTGCTGACCTCTCATCCGAACGGATATCAGGTTTCCATCGATGCCCCTCTGGGCTCTTCGGACTATTGTCTGATCCGGAGTACGGTGCTACTCACGCTCCAATCGCAGTTGCGATCTACAGCTTGCCGCCGTGTTTGGCACTATAGGTCAGCTGATTGGTACGCGGTGCGGTCTTTTTTTGCATCCTACCCTTGGGGGCGGGTTTGCTTCTCGCCGGAAGATCCCAGCGTTGTTGCCGATTCTGTTGCTGATGTGGTACTTCAGGGTATGGAACTTTTTATTCCATCCTCTGTGGTGCCCATTGGAGGCAGATCCCAGCCATGGTTTGGTCGCTCCTGTAAAATAGCATTACGCTATAGGTAGGAGTGCTACCAGGCCTGGGCTGACGCATCAACGTCTCGGGATGTAAACACCAGCGCACTTAAAATGAAGTATAATTCCGCCTCCAGGTCCTTCAAAAGCGTCATTGCCAAGGCAAGGTCTGAGCACATCGGCAGAATTGGCGAGAAGCTAGTTCGCCTTCCTTCGGGAACCCTTGCATTCTGGTCTCTCGCCAAGGCTGTCCAAGGGAACTTCTGTCAGCCATCTCTTCCATCTCTGCACAGAGAGGACCACTCACTGGCCCATGCTGCAAAGGAGAAAGCCGATCTGTTGAGCTCTCTTTTTGCGTCCAACTCGACTCTAGATGACGGGGGGAACACACCGCCGACCATCCCGCGATGTGAGTGCTCCATGCCGGATGTGCGATTTACACAGTGCTCGGTCCGCAAAGCACTTTTCTCCCTGGACGTCAGCAAGTCGAGTGGGCCGATGGAGTCCCTCCCATTGTGCTGAAGACGTGTGCTCCGGAGCTGGCACCGGTTTTAACGCGTCTTTTCCGGTACTCATTCCCCCAAGGCGTAGTCTTGAACTCATGGAAGACAGCTTTGGTGCACCCGATCCCTAAAAAAGGCGACCGCTCAGAACCGTCCAACTACAGGCCTATCGCCATCACCTCCTTGTTCTCCAAAATAATGGAATCCGTTTATAACTGCCAGCTCATGAGTTACCTTGAGGATCACCAGCTGATTAGTGACCGCCAGTACGGTTTTCTCGGGGTCGATCAGCTGGTGATCTTCTAGTCTACTTAACTCATAGATGAGCGGAGGCAGTAGAGTCCAAGGGGGAGGCATTAGCCGTTAGTTTGGACGTAGCGAAGGCCTTTGATCGGGTCTGGCACAAAGCGCTTCTTTCGAAGCTTCCTGCCTATGGGCTTCCCGAGAAATTTTGCAAATAGATCACGAATTTCCTTGCTGATCGGAGCATCAAGGTCATAGTAGACGGTGCGTGCTCTGATCTCAAGCCTTTCAACGCTGGTGTTCCACAAGGCTGCGAGCTATCACCAACGCTGTTTCTCCCGCATATCAATGATATGTTGCTAACTGGTAGCATTCATTGCTATGCCGACGACAGCACTGGTCATGCCTTATATACCGGCCGTGCCAATATTTCTCGGGAAAACGTCGCCGAGTACCGGGACAAACTTGTGTTTGAAGTCGAGTCTTTGCTTAACAAAGTTTGGATTGGGGCCGACTAAATCTAGTCCAGTTCAATCCCCAGAAGATACAAGTTTGCGCGTTTACCGCTAAAATGAACCCCTTTGTCGTATCTCCTCAGTTTCAAGGCACTTCCCTTGCCGCCTCAGCCAGTATCGGAATCCTTGGCGTCGACATATCGAATTGTGTGCAGTTTCGTGGTCACTTGGAAGGGAAGGCCAAATTGGCCTCTAAAAAGCTTGGCGTGCTCAGCAGTGCGAGACAATATTTCATGCCGGCACATCGCTTGCAACTTTACAAAGCGCAAGTTCGGCCCCACATGGAATACTGTTCTCATCTCTGGGCCGGGGCACCCCAGTGCCAGCTCCTTCCACTTGACCGCATCCAGCGCAGAGCAGTTCGAATCGTCGACGACCGAGTTCTTTCTGATCGGATCGATACACTGGCACTGCGTAGAGATGTTGCATCTCTTTGCGTATTTTATCGCATCTATCACGGGGAGTGCTCTGAGGAATTGTTCGGACTAATTCCAGCCGCTCAATTTCACTATCGCACATCGCGACAAAACTCGCGTTACCATCCATACCATCTGGATGATTGGCGGTCCATCATTGTGCGACTTAGAAGAAGTTTTCTTCCTAGCACGACTTCCTTGTGGAATCAATTACCACCAGCGAATTTTCCGGACTGACACGACTTAGGAACCTTCAAGAAAAGAGCTTACACCTTTCTAAAAGGTCGGCAACGCATCTGCAATTCCCCTGGTGTTGCGGTTGTTCATGGGCGGCGGTAGTCACTTACCATCAGGTGAGCCGCATGCTCGTTTGCCCCCTATTCCATAAAAAGAACCTACAGGGTACTTCCCGTGAACTCAGAATCTTAAAATTTGGTACGAAGCAATGTTTTGTAGCACAGATAAAGGAATAATAGCGAAACGCATAAAATTTTAGTTACATCATATAATAAAAGTATTTTTAATAATTTTAACCTACGGATTTGTTCGGAACCCTCGGTGCGCGAGTACGACTCGCACTTGGCCGGTTTTTTTTTATATTATAATATCAGTTTATCGAGTACCCAATGAGAATAATTTTAAAATATACTTGGGTGTTTATCCCTCAATTACGCTTAACGGCTATTAAAATTTTGCATAAGATACGACAATATCGTAAAAACGAACATCGTAGAAAATATTATAAAAGAAATGAATAATTGTTTTACCATGTCGCAAGAATATGCACTACCTTTATCTTATTTATCATCCCGTGGACGTCGTAAGAGGCGACAGAGTGAAACTAATCAGGAGATGGGCATCAGCGTATTTTTAATAAAAAACTGCGGTCGCCAGCCCGCTTGCCAAGTGTGACAACTATGGAAAATATCCCCTCGATGAGGCAATTTATGGTAGAGGCCTATGTGCTTTGAATTTAAACAAAATGTTGTCATTTATACTCAGCAAATGTTAATAGCTAGTATGAATGTGCATATGACATTTTGTTTTGTTTTCAGGTGTAATGGCGCTCTGCAATGTGTTCTTCATGTGCATCTGTGTCTGTTCGTCCATCAGCTAAATAATTATTTGCGATATTTGTCGGATGTGTCAATATTTGTATTATTAAAATAAATATTAGAAAATATGCGCCAAAATATATATATATATATATATATATATATATATATATATATATATCTTTATATATAAAAAGTACGTGTCACGTTGTTTGTCCGCGATGGACTCCTAAACTACTGAACGGATTTCAATGAAATTTTTTGTTCAATATGCAGTTTGGTCAAATTTAAAAGATAGGATAGCTTACATCTCAATTTATAGTCGCAATACAATATTATTTTATTGAAAATTATTTGCCTATTATTTGACAGTCACAATTATCTGTTCAGCTCCAAACGATTCTGTCAGATGACGATATCTGTTGACTGGATTGAGTAAATATTTAATAGATGGCGCTATGATAAAAATACAAACGTTTAATATAAGCTACAATTTAGTAGTGTAACCACCACGTGTTGCTGTAAGTATTCAACAGATAGAACCGATTCCAAAAAAATTTTGCAGACTGTGTACAGTTTGGTCCAACTTGAGAGATAAGATAGTTTTTTATCCCGATAAGTAACCCTCAATTTTTTTATTGCTAATTTCAGGAGTTTTTTTGAGAAAGCAAATGGTCGTTCGGAAAGGGCAGAACAACGTCTGCCTGGTAAGCTAGTATATATATATATATTTATAAATTAAAATTTATAACTGATTGCCAACATTTGTTCGTTGTCAAATAGTCGTTTAGGAATTACGTACGTAATTGTAAATTTGATAATTAGAAATTATATACATGTTAGTATTGTTTTTTATAAAAAAAATTGCGGTTAATATATAATACTGGTTATTTTGATGTATAGTAGGTTATGATTTAAAGGCGCTTTATATAAATGACAACAGCAACATGTAAATATATTGTTAGCCGGTTACGATACCTCACTGAAAGTTTTATTTTATAAGTAAAATTTTATTGAAACACCTTTGTTAAAATGCCGATTAACCTCGTGCAAATTGAATGTTTATTTTTATACTAATAAGGATGATTATTACATGATGCTGCAGCAATAAATTCTCCTGCACCTGTCCTCGATTAAAAATCAAAATATACAAACTCTCACTATTTAATAGTCATGGTTTCTCCTTAATTTTAAGGTTGTAAGCCTGTAAGCCATCGTTTTTTAGCGATAAGACCGCTTATACGAGGGCTGCACTAAAAGTATCGGGAATGGAATATTTCCACTGATCCTGTCATATTAAAATCTATTTAATTGAAAAGTCCTTGGTTTTAAAAATCGAATACCATTTATTTATTTAAAAAAAGATTCTCGGTCTTGTCACAAGGTTTTATCAAACTTGTTTAGTCGTTGGGAAAATGGAATTGACTCGAGAAAATTCAAGGGCGATGATTTATTATGACTTTCGAAGTGGTTTAACACAAAAAAATTGTCTTGACCGGATCATTTCTGCATTTGGTGATGAAGCCCCATCCAAAACCACAATTTATCGCTGGTTTGCTGAATTTCAACGTGGACGTGTCAAGCTCAGTGATGATCCCCGTCATGGTCGTCCAAAAACTGCAGTCATCCAAGAAAACTTTGATGCTGTGCGTAAGCTGATTGAGGAAGATTGACATGTGACATACCGCGAAATTCAGGCAACTTTGGACATTGGCATGAGTTAAATACAAATAATCTTGCATGAACAATTAGGTGTAAAAAAGTTGTTTTCCCGATGGATACCGCATTCGCTCAGTGAAGAGCAAAAAGCGGCTCGCGTTACTTGGTGCGTCAGAACTCTCGAAAAATTCCACGAAGGATCCTCAAATGCTGTATACAATATCGTATCAGGTGAAAAATCCTGGTTATATGCGTACGAACCCGGAACAAAAAACCAGTCACGAGTTTGGGTGTTCGAAAGTGAGTTAAAGCAACAAAAATTGTTCGTTCACGGAGTGTTGCAAAAAAAAATGGTGGCCACGTTTGTCTCCAAAACCGTTCATGTAACGACTATTCCTCTTAAGAGACAAAGAACGGTTAATGCAGTATGGTATGCTAGCATTTGTTTGCCACTGGTCGTTTCTCAATTCCGTAAAGAGAACTGCAACCGCCGCATCATCCTCCATCACGACAATGCGAGTACTCACACCGCACACAGAACAACAGAGTTTTTAGAGCAAGAAAACATAGAATTATTAGACCATCCGCCGTACAGCCCCGACCTAAGCCCTAATGATTTCTATACTTTCCCTAAAATAAAGAATAAATTGCGTGGACAGGGATTTTCATCACCTGAAGAAGCTACAAACGCCGGACGCCTACAAAGCGGCCATTTTGGAGACTCCAACTTTCGAATGGAATGATTGCTTCAATGACTGGTTCCATCGTATGGAAAAATGAGACAAATTTCGCGGAGAATACTTCGAAAAGCAATAAATACATTTTTAAATAGTAATGTTATGTCACTTCCGTGATTCCCGAAATTTTCAGTGACGCCCTCGTAGTACCTAACTTCTAAGTTCGGTGACAAGCGTCAGAGGTGCGATATAATATCTCATGTCAGCCGATCTGATAATTGTGAACATTTTGGAACTGCTCTACATTAAAACGGTGTACTATGCTTAACAATGTACATTAAGCGGCTGATGAAGGAACAAAAGAAGAAGAGTTTTAAATTTTATACGCAGTAAAACCATGCTGCATTTATATTAGTAGTATTGTTGTAGCACGAATGGGTTAGCTGGATCGGGGAAGGATCATGCTCTCTCGTTTAACACTGCTGTGTTCAGCATGGTGAGTGTAGAAAACCGGAGGCCCTTTTTACTGGAAAAGAGGCATTTCAACTTAATCCTCACGGATGACGACGCATCTGCATTTTGATTCGCAAACGAGGATAATGTAGAGAGATAAATGTAGATGTCTATGGGTCACAGCGACCACATACCATCAGGTAGGCTGTGTGCACGTTTGTCACCGTATTCCTATAAAAAGGAAGAAACATTGAAAAATATGTATAAAGAGATCACAATCCCAGAACAAGAAATAAATATATCTGCCTGTCACCGCTCAACTTATTGTGAGATAACACGCATACATGCAAATAAAACCATGTTGGTTGCAAATTATTTAAGGAGCATATATATAATAATAATAATATCCTACAAACCAAATTTCGGTCACATCGGCCTATTTTAACAAAAACTAGACATATGTGTGTAGTAATTAAGCAAAAGAACCACTTTCGATAAGTGTTATCATCATCATTACAGCACTTCACAAGTCCACTGCTGAACATAGGCAAGGAATGCCACAGTATATAGTACACAGGCCATTTTATGGGGTAGTTGTGGTTGTAGTACAGAAAGTAGTGTAGTAAAGAATGATCATCATCATCATTACAGCCTTTCATAAGTCCACTGCTGAACATAGGCCTCCCCCAAGGAATGCCACAAAGTACGGTCCTGAGCCACCTGCATCCATCGACTTCCTGCATATCTCACCAGGTCGTCACTCCATCTAGTGAGGAGACGCCCTACACTTCGCCCGCCGATTCGAGGCCGCCACTCGAGTACCTTTTTTTCAATAAGTATTACTAATAATCTAATAGCTCGTGCCCGGCGTGTTGTTGCTGCAGAAGATATACTTGTGGAAATTTAGTTTTAAATTTAGACGAGTATTTTTTAATTAGGAATGATAAATTAATCACTGAATTTGAATGATCTATAACTATCAAGCAAATTGTCGTTACGGAATGTGCGCCACTTAGTGTAAGTTAATTGTGATATGCCTATAACTTTCGCGCAGGTGTAAGCAATAAGGTGACAGGCAGCGCGTAAAATACGAACAAAAAATAATATTTTTTATATATTAGATTATACGTGGTAGAGGCACGCTGCAGATATATTAGTCGTAGGTATAGTTGTAGCACTTATGGGTCGGCTCGACCGAGGAATGACCACGCTTTCACAGAATATCAACGTAAAATAGCAGCTTAACGCCGCTGTGTTTCGTATGGTGAGTGTAGAGAACCGGAGACCCTTTTTACTGGAAATGAGGCATTACATCTTAGTCCTCACGGGTGACAACGCATCTCCATTTTGATTCATAATCGAAAATAAATGTAGATGTCTATGGGCCGCAGCAACCATTTACAATCAAGTGGATTGTGTGGTCGTTTATCACCCTTATCCGATAAAAAAATATGAGATATTAAAAAGAGTTTCTCTTTCTGTTTCTGCGCAGGATAGGACCATAATGCTCAATGTATGAGCAAGCGCAGGTGCACTCTATTCCATTACTCTCATAGTGAGATAAGGCAGTAGTCCTATAAGACCTGAGAGAGATCAGGCAAAGGACCAAAGGATTTACGTGCTTTTCTGAGGCACTGGGGTGAAATAACGACAATTTCCTGACTCCTGACTGCTACTGAGAATTTCTTGATAGACAAAAACCCAATTAATCATTTGGACTCAACCCGGGATTCGTACTCAGGACATGATTATTAACAATCGCGATTACGACCACCAGACAAACGGAGCAGTCACACATATGTGCATATAGGCAAGACGTACATTGTGTTCTCCGCATCTTTTTTTGTTGGTCTGAAATCAGAACACGAAAATGTTAACAACTGGGCTCTTGAAACGAGTCAATTAGTGAAGAAAAAAAATATTTTCTTTCAGAGTTTCGCTACCTTCTGAACTTGGAATCAAGATTAAATCGTTTTCAAAGAGAAAACTTAAATTAAAGCTTATCGCTAAATCTTTTTCAAAAGTCTCCTTATATTTTCCCTTTACAATGACTTCGACGTTATTTTAATGGTTACGAAATTGAAGCAGTATGACAATTAAGCGAAGAACTTTTAACGAACTTTTAAGAACGTTTCTTTTTAAAGCGTTCAATTATATTAAAATAAGTTTGTGGTTGATAGGCTTAAGCTTAAGCCTATTAATCACAAACTTATTTTTGTTAAATAAAATAAATAAAAAAAAAATTATTTTTTATTTAATTTTTATTTTTAATTTTTATTTATTTTATTTTTTGTTTTTATAGAATAAGGGTGAAAAGCGAGCACACAGTCGACCTGATGGTAAATGGTTACTGTGGCCCATAGACATCAATATCTATCTTCGATTAAGAATCAAAATGCAGAATGCGTTGTCACCCGTGAGGACTAACACCCGTATTCAAGAACGATACTATGCGTGCGCACAGTAGGCTTTAACGCACAGTGGACGAAATTTTGTTTCATAAACGTCACTTGAGTGTTAGACGATACTATGCGCTCATTATAATGAACGCACACATAAAGTAGCTCGCTAGCTACTTTGCGCTACGCATAGTGCGACAAATCAACGCAAATGTCAAACTGGTATGGGGTATATATCTTGTTTGTTGACTTGTGATACGCTGATTAGTTTTATTTGAATAATTGCAATGGATTACAGCAGCGAATATGATATTGATAATTAAATCCTGGAGAGAATACACGTTCAAAGAACGATTAGCATAAGAAAAGTGATACGTGACTTTCAAAATCCTCTTGATTACTACATTGCTAATGAATTTTTAAGTCGCTATAGGGTTTCAAAAGATATTGTATTAAATATACTTCTGCCTCTACTAAATACAGATCTTTTTAAAGTTACTAGTGACCTTGAGATTTTATTCATCTGGGAGTTTCCAGTTTTGTAATAACAATTCAGTTAATCTACCTATTAACAGTTTAAAATCCACATTTTAATAATATTTATGCATAGGTACCCTATAATAACAATACCAGTAACGGCTTTTACCTGAAAGAAAACAACACGTGTTATTATTTTATCTGTCATTCAACTCGAGTGAAGTCGCGTCACAACGTTAACCAATCACGGCGCCCAATTCAGTGCTATGTGTCCGCACAACAAAGAGTCCACTAAGTATAATTCATGAAATGAACGGCCTGCCATGACAAACGCAGTGAGAAATACCTTACTTAGCATAGTGTTGCTACCATACTTATTTATGTGTCGTTCATGAATACGGGCCTAAGATAGAATGCCTCGTTTCCAGTAAAAGAGGTCTACGGTTCTCTACACTCACCATAAGAAACACAACCGCATTAAGCTGCTATTTTACGCTGGTATTCTGTGAGAGCGTGGTCCTTCCTCGGTCGAGCCGACCAATTCGTGCTACAACTATACTACTAATATAGCTGCAGCATGGCTCTACCAGTATGGGTGACAATTGCGTTGTTGTCACTCACCAAACGAAACACAGCGGTATTATACTCCAGAATTTTGTGTGAACGTGGTTCATCCCCGCTCCAAACCATGTACCAAAGTTTCTACATTATTAACGATACTAAAATAAGTATTAGAATAAACAGATATTCGTTGAAAAATCCTCAGTGATGTAAATATTCATGTAGTGGCGGTGTAAGAATATCCGTTAGGCCAAAACGTCTGGGTAGCTTTGATGGCTGAGAGGACAAAAATAAACAAAAACCAGTTGCGTAAAACATCATTTTCTTAATAATATCTAAAAAAATGAAAAAATCTGCGGTTGTCGACACCCCTACCAAGCGTGACAACTATGGCCTAATCCTCCTTGTGAGGCAATTTATGTTGAGATTTATGTTCTGTGGACTTTTGTTAGGCTTTATCGGTAACAGTTAATCATTATCATCATTACAGCCCTTCACAAGTCCACTGCTGAACATAGGCCTCCCCCAACGAATGCCACAAAGCACGGTCCTGAGCCACCTGCATCCATCGACTTCTTGCATATCTTACCAGGTCGTCACTCCATCTAGTGGGCGGACGCCTTACACTTCGCCTGCCGGTACGAGGCTGCCAATCGAGAACCTTTTTTGCCATGGTTCAATGTCGCTCAGCGAGCTATGGAGAGGGCTATGCTCGGAGTTTCTCTGCGTGATAAACTTAAAAATGAGGATATCCGCAGTAGAACCAGAGTGACCGACATAGCCCAACGGATTAGTAAGCTCAAGTGGCAGTGGGCCGGCCATATAGCTCGAAGAATCGACAACCGATGAGTAACAGTTAATAATAAAATGAAATTTAAAAAATACAGAGTGCAGCCCTTCTCCTGCTGGGAAAACGTCTCCTCAAACTTTTGAGAGGGCTATGAAGCGAATAACCAATTTCCGTGTAACTACTGTATTATCGGCTCCGTGGCTTAACAATCAGTTGTTGCGCTGGGGGCCGCGTACTCGAATCCTGCATGGAACAAGTATTTGTATTGGCTACAAATGATTGTTCCAGGTCTGGATGTTTGTCCCTATGCAATTTATGTGTGCAAACTGTCTCCACGATACAGGAGAAAATCTTATTGTGGGGATAACGTTTTTAAAAAAACGAAGAAAAAATTATATTAGATGAGTAATCCGCTGCTCTGCTCGAGTACCATTACAGCCTATTAAAATTTATAGACCTTTGTCTCCCCATAGATTGCCTTACAGGGGGGATGTTTGCCTTAGTTGTAGTGTTACTGTTGATTTAATAATTTGATCTCTCAGCGGGTCATGGGCTCCTGGTAGATTATCTTCTATACATCCATCCATTACAGCCTATAAAAGTCCACTGAGGCTTTCTACATAGATATCCTCATAAGAAGGATATTTAGCATAGTTGATACGCTTGGCAAGCGGGTCGGCAATCGCAGTTTTTATATTCTTAGTCGTTATTAGGAGGACAATGCTGCTAGTGGAATATTTCTAAAAGTTACTTTTTTATAGAATATAGGTGACAAATGAACACAGTCCACCTGATGCTATATGAATGCTGTTGCCTATAGCATCTACAGTTATCCCCAATTATGAATTAAAATACAGATGCGTTGTCACCACTGAAGACTAAGATGAAATGCCTCGTTTCCAGTAAAAAGGGTCCCCTGATTTCGACACTCACCACGCCAAACACAGCAGCATGAAGCTGCTTTTATACGCTGGTATTCTGTGAGAGCATGGTCGTACCCCGGTCGAACAGATCAATTCGTGCCACAACTATAACAACACGTAAATGGCCTGTGTACTATGTGCCTGTGTTCAGCAGTGAATTTTATTATGCTGTAATGGATGATTGTTACCAACGGGGATCAAACCCAGGTTGCTCGCGTTCTGTGAAATTTCAAGAGAGCGCTTGACTTGACGGTGATAAAAGTAACCGTTACGTTACTATGAATATTTAACGTCAAAGGCACTTTTGCTATTAAAACCAAATATAATTTATTAAAGGCGTTGATTCCATTATATTAATTGTATCCAATTAGTATGAGTTTTAAACTCATTAATAATACTTATCGCATACAGCTCTCGATTGAAAATAAATTACTTTGCTAAATTTATTTTTAATTTTCAAAAATAGTGGTAACTGATTTGGACAAAAGCCACTCCAATAATTGCCATTGCATAAAGGTATATAACTGCCCGCTGGGTTTTTGCTGATTCTTTCCAGGACAGAGGTTCTATTACAAACCAGTGGTAATAGTAAAAAGTGACTTTCAATATACACAATAATTCAATAATTACTTTTAATCTATATTGATTACAATATACTCTATTCTATTCTATTACAAATAAGCATCAAAATGATCGCTAGATAGAAATCTGTTACCATAATACTTTATAAGCTTCTACTATTCGAAACGAAGTAGGTCGAGTTCCCTGTCGCGTTCTGCGATATGTTAATTTTGTGCTTGAAGTGTTCTACTTACATCGTTAGGGAGCGCCCCTTCGCACCGCGTTATTGCCACAAGTGCAGCTGCAGTACAGGAACACATGCATTAATTAACTCGGGATTTAAATGAGAATACCTATATGCATTACACTGCTCAAAATAAATTTGCATTATACGTGGTAGAGCCGCGCTGCAGCTAAATTAAGGTTGTAGAACGAATGGGTCGGTTTGATCGGGGAATGACCACGCTCTCAATAAGATTACGCTAAATAAGCCAGCCTAGCAAATTCATTTTAATAATTTTAATATATTAGATTCCCGGGAAATAACTCTGATTCTATGTATTAATAAAATAAATAATTTTGGTTGAGTATGCCAGATTTGGGTATGCCAGAAGAAGTATAAAAGCAAGTTGAATGCAGTGGAGATGCGATCTCTTCGTAAAATGTGCGGCGTTACCATGGCCGACCGAAAGCGAAACGAAGAGATTCGCAATATGGCAGGTTTGAAAGATGACCTTATCACAAAAATTGATAAGGACGTGCTTCGATGGTTTGGGCACGTTGAACGAATGAGTGAAGACCGAATGGTGAAGAAATAATATATAGCGCGAAAGTTAATATAAAAAGGTGTAGAGGTAGACCGAGACTAACTTTCGAAGACCATGTGAGCAAATTGCTCGAAGAGGGGAGGGTCAAGAGTACTCGGATACCTAGACGTGCATTCATGAAGAAGATAATGAATCTGAAAGAAGCGAAAGAGGTATGTAAGGATCGTGACACTTGGCGATCTGTTCTCTCTGGTTACTGAGATTGCACCTCTGTCTCAATAAGCATGGGTCTTGCACTTAAACGTCGGGAGTATAAGTTAAAATATACCATAATATATACTATATTTTAACTTATATAATACAGATTGACTAAATCTAAGCTGATGGATGTTATCGCTATTAATTAATTTTAACTCTATTTATTTCAGGAAGTTTCGGGTTTTTTTTTATAGGATAAGGGTGACAAACGAGCACACAGTCCACCTGATGGTAAGTGCTTGCTGCGGCCCATAGACATCTACATCTATCCTCTATTAGAAATCAAAATGTAGATGCGTTGTCACCCGTGAGGACTAAGATGGAATGCCTCATTTCCAGTAAAAAGGGCCTCCGGCCACCTGCACTCACCAAGCGAAACGCAGAGGTAAACCTCTACTTCACGCTGGTTTTCTGTGAGGTCGTGGTACCACCCCGGTTCGAGCTGGCCCATCCGTGCGACAGCAAAAGCTGCCGCGTGGCTCTACCACTGTTAAAAAAACTAAAACTAAAAAAAATAGCCTATGAGTGAGAAAAGAACCAGCCTTCTTATCACCAGCACGACGCCTAGTCGCAGATATAGGAACTTCACCGCACGTGGACCCAACGGACCGATAGTCTCTAAAATCCGGCTATATTCTGAGATGTTGGTACTGTTAGCCCTTTTTACTTTTACATGTTCATCTGTCTCAGGATTCGCGGTAAGGAATATAGAATTTTTTTTTCTATAGAAGAGGGGGCAAACGAGCATGCGGCTCACCTGATGGTAAGTGACTACCGCCGCCCATGAACAACCGGAACACCAGAGGAATAGCAGATGCGTTGCCGGCCTTTTAGAAAAGTGTAAGCTCTTTTCTTTAAGGTCCTAAGTCGTATTGGTCTGAAAAAATCGCCGGTGGAAAACAATTTCACGAAGATTTTGCAAGAAGAAGAAAACTCCTAGTAAAACGAACAGTTGTGGACTGCTAAGCATGCAGATAGTGAGGATGGTATCGTGAATTTTGAAGCGATGTGCGTTCGTGAAATTTGACGGCTGGAAGAAATCCGAACAATTCCTTAGAGCACTCCCCGTGGTAGATTTGATATAAAATGCAAAGGGATCCAAAGTCCCTACGCAGCGCCACTGAGTAGGTGTGAATTGGGGCTTCTGCGTCACTTGCTCTCGCATTCTTTCGAGCTACATGCCGCTGAAGACCCCAATTCTCTTCATTAGAGTTCTAAATTTTTTGTCTAATTCTCGATCCACTTTTCTTTATCTTTGCTCCATTTCTAATACCGTTTCATTCGGAATCTCTAATATAAATGGTTCAATAATATAACAACAAAATATGAAGGCTAATCTATTTCATCGTTAAAAATGCAAGGTGGTACAAAAAACAGAAAACAGGTGGTACTTTAATAATAAGTACCAATCGTTAACGGTCTGAAACTATTTTTTTTTTCTCCTTCTCGAACACAAAGGTAGTTTTAATTAAAAGATGAGTGTTTATTTACATATATTTTATTAGAAATCAAACAATAATTTTGTTTTCAAACACCATTTCTTAATATATAAAACATTTTTAACGCACATATTTTCTTATGAGTTAAACAGTTATACAGTAAAGTATCTTTACAATAAAGTTCCCAAAGAGTATTTAAATTGGGAGCTCCTAAGCAACTTATATCTATGACAGTATTATTTGCAGAATGCGTTGTCACCCGTGAGGACTAAGATAGTATGCCTCGTTTCTAGTAAAAAAGGTCTACGGTTCTCTACACTCACGATAAAAAACACAGCAGCATTAAGCTGCTATTTTACACTGGTATTCTGTGAGAGCGTGGTCCTTCCTCGGTCGAGGCGACCCATTCGTGCTACAACTATACTACTAAAATAACTGCAGCATGGCTCTACCAGTATGGGTAACAATTGCGTTGTTGTCACTCACCAAACGAAACACAGTGGCATTATACTCCAGAATTTTGTGTGAACGTGATTCATCCCCGCTCCAAACCCCGTACCAAAGTTTCTACATTATTAACGATACAAAAATATGAATAAGAATAAACCGATATTCGTTGAAAACCCTCAGTGATGTAAATATTCATATAGTGGCGGAAGAATATCCGCTAGGCCAAAACATCTGGGCAGCTTTGGTGGCTAAGAGGCGACAGAAATAAACAAACCAGTTGCGTAAAACATCATTTTCTGCCGACTTCCAAAAAGGAGACGGTACTCAATTCGACTGTATTTTTTGTGTGTGTGTTACCTCATAACTTTTTACTGGGTAGACCGATTTCGATATTTATTTTTTTATTTGAAAGCTGGTAGTTCTCCTGTGGTTCCATATATAAAATTTGATCAAAGTCAAGCCAACAGTTTTTGAGTTATTCTTAATAACTTATATTGAAGTCGGCTGTACAAAATTTATAATTTTAAATTATGTCTAAAAAATATGAAAAAATCTGCGGTTGTAGACACCCCTGCCAGGCGTGGCAACTATGGCCTAATCCTCCTTATGAGGCAATCTATGGGGAGGTTTATGTATGGGGAGGTATATTACATAATAAGCCTTCCTCATAGATATCATCATAAGGGGGATATTTAGCATAGTTGATACGCTTGGCAAGCGGGTCGGCAATCGCAGTTTTTTATCCTTAGTCTTTATTAGGAAGACGATGCTACCATCTTCTGATATCTTTCCCCCTATCACCACTCGGTAGGGGAATATCTCTAAAAGATACTTTTTTTATAGAATATAGGTGACAAACGAGCACACAGTTCTCCTGATTGTAAGTGGATGCCGTGGCACATAGATGCTTAGAAAATGCACATGCGTAGTCACTCCTGAAGACTAAGATAAAATTCCTCGTTTCCAGTAAAAAGGGTCTCCTGATTTCTATACTCACCACGCCAAACACAGCAGCTTTACGCTGCTATTATACCCTGGTATTCTGTGAGAGCATGGTCTTACCCCGGTAAAGCCGATCAATTCATGCCACAACTACTACTACTCCATAAAATGGCCTTTGTACTATGTGGGCTATGTGCCTGTGTTCAGCACTGAACTTTTTTAGGGTGAATTGGATGATTGGTATCAACTGGGATCAAACCCAGGTTTCTCGCGTTCTGTGAAATTTCAAGAGAGCGCTTGACTTGACGGTGATAAAAGTAACCATTACGTTATTATGAATATTTAACGCCAAAAGCTCTTGTGCCATTAAAACCAAATATAATTTATTAAAGGCGTTGATTTCATATATTAATTGTATCCAATTAGTATGAGTTTTAAACTCATTAATAATACTTATCGCATACAGGTCTCGATTAAAAATAAATTACTTTGCTAAATTTATTTTTAATTTTCTAAAATAGTGGTAACTGACTTGGACAAAAGCCACTCCAATAATTGCCATTGCATAAATGTAAAAACTGCCCGCTGGGTTTTTTGCTGATTCTTTCCAGGACAGAGGTTCTATTTCAAACCAGCGGTAATAGTAAAAAGTGAATTTCAATAAGAATTACTTATAATCTATATTGATTACAATATATTCTATTCTATTCTATTACAAATAAGCATCAAAATGATCGCTAGATAGAATTCTGTTACCATAATACTTTATAAGCTTCTACTATTCGAAACTAAGTAGGTCGAGTTCCCTGTCGCGTTCTGCGATATGTTAATTTTGTGCTTGAAGTGTTTCTACCTACATCGTTAGGGAGCGCCCCTTCACACCGCATTATTGCCACAAGTGCAGCTGCAGTACAGGAATACATGCATTAATGAACTCGTGATTTAAATGAGAATATCTATATGCATTACACTGCTCAAAATAAATTTGCATTATACGTAGTAAAGCCGCGCTGCAGCTAAATTATGGTTGTAAAACGAATGAGTCGGTTTGATCGCGGAATGACCACGCTCTCAATAAGACTACGCTAAATAAGCCAGCCTAGCAAATTCATTTTAATAGCTTTAATATATTAGATTCCCGGGAAATAACTCTGATTCTATGTATTAATAAAATAAGTAATTTTGGTTGAGTTGAAATTATTTTTGTCCGTACTATGTAAGATCAGGTCACTGTATTTTAATCGGTTGCAGTGAGATTGCACATCTGTCTCAATAAGCATGGGTGTTGCACTTAAACGTCGGGACTATAAGTTAAAATATACCATAATATACTATTTTTTAATTTATATTATACAGATTGTCTGTCAATGACTTCATCAGGCCCACTCGAATTGCTGACGTCCATGGAGAAGAGAGTTTTGCGAACCGAGCGCTGTGTAAACTGCACATCCGGCAAGGATCACTCATACCTGATATCCGTCCGCATAAGAGGTCAGCAGAAGGTCAAACAGGGAAGGTGCATGATCCTCCACGTCTGAAATCCAGGTAGGGGAAGTAACCAGTTATGTAAGACCATATACCAAAGCAATAATATCGCCCCGCATGAATGGTTGAACGTGAACCGAGCCATTTGGCATGATGGGCGTTAAAATCACCAAGAATCACGATCTCTGCGGATGGGATCTGCTGTAACAAGGATCTGCTGAACTATTTGGACGTGGTCGATGAGTCGGTTTGTTTCGGCATTACCGCAATGGGGACCTATAGAGGCACCCGTAGACATGTCGATGGTCGTCGCTGTCTACGCACAGCCATAGGATGGACAGGTCCGTGCCTTCAAAACTGCCGAGGCGTCGAAAACAGATGTCCTCCCTGACGTATACACAAACTCCAGCCCGGGGCACAAAGGAGTGTTCTAATTTGTACCCCGGGTAGGAGAGATATGAAGTATCAGCCGGAGAGGACACCTGAGTCTCGGTTAAAAAGAGCTAGGGCGGCTTCGCCATCTCTTGATGGTAGTGGATAACGTTAAAGTTGGAATGAAGTCCCTGATGTTGCAAAAATTCACGGATAGCTTGACATGGGTCGCCTTGGTCTTATTGCTCCGCTTGCCCCAATTAGTATTAGTCTCGAGCGGAATTTAGCCCCCCCCCCCCCCCCTAGAATACGCGGAGAATCCTTAGCACCCACGCTCAGGAGTGGAGTATCTTGCTCGTGGATGCTCAGTGAGGGATTCTCCAAGGGTGCTGGTACCCCTCCTGGGTTAGTATTTCGTTTAATTCCGCTACCATGTTCATTGGTCCTTCTGCCACCTGCACTCACCAAGCGAAACGCAGAGGAAAAACTCTACTTCACGCTGATATTCTGTGAGGTCGTAATACCACCCCGGTTGGAGCCGGCCTATCCGTGAGACAGCAAAAGCTGGCGCTTAGCTCTGCCTCAGTTAAACTCATTAAAATATAGCTCGCGAGCTATATTTTAATGAGTTTAACTGTAACAGATATACATCGAGGATTCGCCAAACCTCATTTGCCTAAACCCATTGTGGTCGAATTTATATCCCTCGTTAAGAAGGAGAATATATTAAAAGCTGTTACGAATTATAACAAAACTGAGAGTGAAAAGAAACTTAACACATCGCTTCTGAAATGTGATTGTCCTTCAGTACCTATTTTCATCTCTGAAAGTCTCACTTTCAAGGGTAAAATATTATTTTTCCTCGCTCGTAACTTTGCTAAAACACATGGATATGCTTTTTTGTTGGACATCCTATGGAAATGTATACTTGCGAAAGAAAGAAAGAAGCCTACAAATAAGAATTGATGAAGAAGCGGACCTTGCAAAAGTAAAGGAATCCAAAATATGACTATCACTGCAGTTAATAGTGTGGCTGTATATATAAGAAAAATGTTTTTTGCTTCAAATTATTCAAATAACGTTTTATACCAGCCTTGATCATTTATTATTTTATTTTGTTGTACACACACTATATTGTAACTTTTTAATAACTCTACACTCTACATGCAAATGATACTCCTTTATATTTATAACTACACATTATACAACTACACACTTACTCAATACACAACCAATACTTACACAAATTTTCTTTATTTAAACAATAACTTTAATCTCAATTTAGTACTCTCTCTGATCAATTTAACTTACCTAGAAGAACTAAGTGAAACAGAGCCTCAATGTCAGATAATTTATAAAAATGGATGAAGATACAGTTGACGAACTTGTTCAAATTTCTGTATCTGAATCTGCCATATGTGAAGTTGAGTAAACTAAACTAATGCTACACGACCAACCGAAAAGCCTCATCATTCTTAATAAAAATATTCACAGTATTAATAAGAATTTTAACGATTTCACAGTATTAATGAAGTGACTTGAGGTTGACTATGATATTATTATTCTGACAGAAAGTTGGCTAGGTTCTGATCACGTTTTGCCTATTATAAATGGATATAGGAGTCATGCAACAACAAAACATGCATTGCAAAATGATGGAATCGTGGTATATGTCAAATCTGATATCAAAATTACTTTTAAAGAACCGACATTTCCAGAGGGAAATTGCCTTATTATGAAACTTGGTCTTGAAACTGCAATTATAGCGATATATCGTTCACCATCGTACCGTAATTTAGACTCCTTTATTAATATGTATCTTAACTGTATTTTGTCTAAATTATCAACTTTTAAATATAATTGGTAAAACCAATTGGGCATACCTTAAGCGCATAAAAAATACGTATAACATGATTATACGGAATTTTTAAAGTAGTTTAAATACATTTCGACAGCACTATCGGCTTCAACACCCTCGAAATCCATGAAAATGATACCCATCATGAAAAAATTGATAACCATTACAGCTGCCCACCTTGGATTTACATTTCGACAGCACTATCCCCTTCAACACCCTCGATAACCATGAAAATGATACCCAAGATGAAAAAATTGATATCTATTGCAGCCGCCATCTTGGATTTACATTTCGACAGCACTATCGGCTTCAACACCCTCGAAAACCATGAAAATGACACCCATGATGAAAAAATTTATATCTATTGCAGCCGCCATCTTGGATTTACATTTCGACAGCACTATCGGCTTCAACACCCGCGAAAACCATGAGAATGACACCCATGATGAAAAAAAAGATATCTATTGCAGCCGCCATCTTGGATTTACATTTCGACAACCCTATCGGCTTCAACTCTCTCGAAAACCATGAAAATGACACCCACGATGAAAAAAATTATACCTATTGCAGCCGCCATCTTGGATTTACATTTCGACAGCACTATCCCCTTCAACACCCTCGATAACCATGAAAATGACACCCAAGATGAAAAAATTGATATCTATTGCAGCCGCCATCTTGGATTTACATTTCGACAGCACTATCGGCTTCAACACCCGCGAAAACCATGAGAATGACACCCATGATGAAAAAAAGATATCTATTGCAGCCGCCATCTTGGATTTACATTTCGACAGCACTATCGGCTTCAACACCCTCGAAACCCATGAAAATGACACCCATGATAAAAAAAATTGATACCGATTGCAGCCGCCACCTTGGATTTACATTTCGACAGCACTATCGGCTTCAACACCCGCGAAAACCATGAGAATGACACCCATGATGAAAAAAAGATATCTATTGCAGCCGCCATCTTGGATTTACATTTCGACAGCACTATCGGCTTCAACACCCTCGAAAACCATGAAAATGACACCAATGATGAAGAAATTGGTACCTAATTCAACCGCCATCTTGGATTTACATTTCGACAGCACTATCGGCTTCAACACCCTCGAAAACCATGAAAATGACACCCAAGATGAAAAAATTGATATCTATTGCAGCCGCCATCTTGGATTTACATTTCGACAGCACTATCGGCTTCAACACCCCCGAAAACCATGAAAATGACACCCATGATGAAAAAATTGGTACCTTATTCAGCCGCCATCTTGGATTTACATTTCGACAGCACTATCGGCTTCAACACCCTCGAAAACCATGAAAATGACACCCATGATGAAAAAATTTATACCTATTGCGGCCGCCATCTTGGATTTATATTTCGACAACCCTATCGGTTTCAACACTCGAAAACCATGAAATGTCACCCATGACATAAAAATTGATACTACTTACTTTTAGTACGTTCTACTATTATTTATTCTGTGCTTTTAAAATATTGTAATAAAAAAAATCTCTTATTATTATTATAATCAGGTATTTAAGAAATTTGGATATTCGAATATTGTGTATTTGTACAGCGATCCTTTTGAGCCGCTGCAAACATCCGAAACGATGTCCACTCACGACGGCGACTGACCAGTATATAAAAATTACTCTGTGCGTCGAACTGAGTGAGTGAGTAAACTACTCTGTGGCTTTAGCTCCCTTTACAGAATTAATTTACATACAAGGCTACCTAATCAACGAAAATTTTGCCATTTTGGAGCCGAAAAAAATTAATTATAGCTAAAAAAAAACAAAATGACATTGCCATTTACATTCAGTGGCTTCCCACATGATAGATGAAGAGATTAAAAAATAGATTGAGTTAAACAATTGATATTTTCAAAAATTAGAGTGTTTACAAGCCTTCCGGACTTGATTTATCCACACCATAAGCCACTAAAACCCCTTTTTTATTTAAAAAATAGCAATTAATCGATTTTAAAAAATATTAATAAGTTCAACAATCCTTTATCTTTCTAACAATGTGCTTTTTATATCATTTATATATATAATATGATTGCTAGATACGATTTTATTCGATAAAACGTTGGAATCTTAATTTTTAGGCGATAGTAGAACATACCTTGCGCTTTCTTAAGCGCTTAAGGTATGCAATAAAAACATATCTATTATAGGTGATCTAAATATAGATATTAGACCAGAAAAAAGAGATAAAAGGGCTAATGATTCTCTTAATTTTTGTAGTAGCCATGGATTATTACCTGCCCACTCTTCCCCAACAAGACAAAATAAAACATGTCTCGACCATGTTTTGCTCAAAACAAAAAAAGCAGCACTTACATTGGTGATTACTTCTACATTAATTGACCATCAAACAGTACTCCTGTGCTTAAATCAAAATGAAATTAAAAAGTCATCCTTAAAACATACAACCAAATTAAATAATGAAGCATTACTTACGGATATAGTTAATATAGATTTTGAACTAATTTATAGATCATATGATGCTAACTTTTGCATAGAATTTTTAGTTACAACTTTAAAAACTGTGATAGAACAAAATACAGTAATAATTCAAACATCTAGGTGATTAAAAAACATTAAACCATGGATTACCCCTGGCCTAATACGATGCATGCGTAATAGGAACCGAATGCATATGAAACCAAAACGCTCACCAGAAAACATAATACTTAAACTCACATATACACGATACAGAATTGCAATAATTTACTAAAAAACTTAAAAGAGAGTATGAAAAAACACAATTAGAATTAGCAGTTAAAAACAATAAAAAATATGGGAAGCCATTAAAAGTATAACACACCCGTCTAAACAGAAATCGTCGTCTAAAGAATTATTGGGAACTGGGTGTATTAAAGACTCTTTAAATAATGTTAATAATTTCTTTGTAAATGTAGGGAAAAAAATCTCAGAAAAAATTGATATCAGCAATTGCATTATACAAAAACAAGAATTATTACAAATTAACCTTGACACACGAAGAACCTCGTTAGTATTATTATCTACTGATGTTGAAGAAGTAGAACGTGTTATAATAAATTTAAAAACAAAATGTACAGTTGGTTGGGATAAAATCTGTAATAACTTTCTTAAAAAATTTCGGCATATCCTAATCCCACCATTGACTTACATCTTTAATCTATGTCTCAAGAACGGAATTTTCCCTAGCTATTTAAAAAAAATCTATAATTCACCCGATATATAAATCTGGAGATAGAGACCGTGCGAATAATTATAGGCCTATTTCTGTACCTCCGTCTATCTCAAAAATATTAGAAAGCCTAATTAATATCCGACTTGTAAAATACCTAGAGCATTTTAATATTCTATCAAACTGTCAATTTGGCTTTAGGAAGTCACGGGGTACATGAATTACAACGATGCGGTACTTGAATTAACCGATTATATTATCAAAATCTAGACAAAGGCAATAAAACTTTTGGAGTTTTTCTGGACCTTGCGAAAGAATTTGACACGGTCTCTATCCCCATACTGCTAATAAAACTTGAAAAAATCGGTATACGGGGCACACAACTAAAATTATTTGAAAGCTATCTAACTGGAACACTTCAATATGTTACAATAAATAACCAATTTGGTTCTGATGTGCCTGTCAGTTATGGAGTACCTCAGGGGAGTATCCTAGGACCGGTTCTATCCTCGTGTACATAAATGATCTTGAGAAACTCAAATCCTTCCATGACAAAACCATATCATATGCTGATGATACAGCACTCCTATTTGCAGCAAGTACATGGAAGGAAGCCTTTGATAATGCTCAAACTGGGATTGACACTGTCTCAGTTTGGTTGCGTAATAACTACTTATCTCTTAATATTAACAAAACTAAATTCATCGCCTTTTCCATGACCATTAACCCTCAGTCAACAATTAACTATAAGTTAACTGCTCACACCTGTTTAAATTTAACGAAACCTTTAGGATTACCGTGCGCCTGCTTACCTTTATCGAGAACTCACTGTGTCAAGTATTTGGGTATTCTTATTGATTACCAATTGAGCTTTAAAGAACATTTAGATGTATTAACGTTCCGAGTCCGAAAATTAATATACGTCTTTAAAAATCTGAGACATGTAGCTAAACCCGAACTAGAGAAACAAATATACACTGCTTTGTGTCAATCCATTATAACTTACGGTATAACAATATGGGGTAGAACTTCAAAAACTACATTAATTCCCCTAGAAAGAGCTCAGAGAGCAGTTCTAAAGGTTTGTACTTTTCGATCCATTCTTTATCCGACTTATGAACTATATAAAAACTGTGAAGTTTTAACAGTCCGACAATTATTTATTTATCTTACAATTTTTAAATAACACATGCTGTTAAATTTTACCTCATCTCAATTAACAAAGAGAAGACCGGAAAAAGTGTGCCATACTGTTACCTTTAAACATTCCTATAGTTCAGCCGTTCAGAGAATGCGTTCCTGACACGTCGCGATTAAACTGACGACGTAACTTTGTAATGGCGTTGCAGTTACGATAAAAATATTTTTGCTGGTTGTTTACCGTTTTAACAGTCGATGAGCATTAAAACAACATGATTATATCAATAATCATTGAATGTTATAATTTTGTGCCAAACTGAGTGTCAAATAACTTGGTAAAC
>JAVANC010000007.1:29269621-29343297 GCA_033319125.1 Parnassius glacialis
GTGCCGCGCGGCCCACTCGCGTAAAATGTACTCTGTGACTCGCGCAGTCGGCCCCCTACGAAGCGGTTGCGTGCGGGAATCCAATCATTTTAATATTTTGATTCGCTTTTATTACATTTAGTAGGTATTGATTAAATTTATACCAAAATAAAAAGTGAATTTTAAAACCAAACAAAAGTAATTTTTAGAACTAAACCATTTTTATGGTATATTCAGTAGGTACTAAGCTGATAAATAAATATTGTACATTTAACTATCCAAACAGCTTAGTAACTTAGTTCTTATAATTTTCAGTAAAATTTTAAATTAGTAATTCTGTTTAACATTTGAGCAATAACTTAGTACAAGTGCACTTTTATTTTTTTTGGGGTATCTATAAAGTTTTCCTCATCTGGTTAGGCAATATAAATATATAATTGTAACAAACATGGTAAACGTACATAAATATCAATAAAATAAAATTAATACACAAAAAATACATAAATATATAAAAACCCAACCAGATGGAAGCCCTTGGCAGAGGAGACCAGACGGCCGAGGGTTAGGGGGAAACGGAAAGAAATCGACGGACGATGCGGGCGGTATCGAGGAGCACCGCCTTCTGCATTTGAGCTTGGAGCGGTCCGTCACGGAGTCCCGGTCGCCTCAGATGACCCGAGAGGCTGACTGGATTAACCCATTCGCAGAGACGACTACAGGTATAATTTCGGCCGGCAATCCACCCCACATGTCGGTCACCTCGTGAGCAGGTCCAGATATTTAGTCAGCTTATCTGTTTCGGCTTTCACGAGGTTCTCGTCATAAGGAATGGTAATGTCGACCAAAATATCCTTGACTGTGCCCGGTCCATCAGCACAATATCAGGCTTATTCGCAAGAATAGTCCTGTCTGTGATGATGGCCCGGTCCCAGTAGAGCCTGGCGCGGTCATTTTCGAGCACGGCTTCCGGCAAAGTACTTATAATATGCAGTTTCCGATCCACGAGACCGTATTTCAGAGCGAGCTTCTGGTGTAGAATCCTGGCTACTAAGTTGTGCCTGTGCAAATACTCAGAGTTAGAAAGCGCCGACACAACCGGAGATGACATGCCTAAGTTACTCACCGGGATGGCGACATGCTCGACAGACGTCAACGGTGCCAGCCTTTAGGATGTATCTCCGATAATTGTTGGTCTTAATAACCTGATCCTGTATCGCACAGACAATACCTCGGTTTCCCCAAAGAGGTCACCGAAACGTACGCCAGTGAGGCAGCGCAACTGAGTCTACGAAAGGTTCGTGTAGAACCTTGTAGAACCTCCCTTGGAGCTCCTTCTCCTTCCATACGGTCTCCCGGTCGAAATGCTCTGTATTTGCCGGGTCTTGCCATTGCTCGTTACCTAGGATAGAGGAGTAAGTCCTTTATCACAAGAAACAACGTCCTATAGAATGGATTATCCGCTATCGCCAGAAAGTAATTACACAGGCTGCATACTTCGTAATTATGCATGGTAAGCACGCTTAAAAGCCGCGCCCACCATGTTTCCGCGGCAAGTACAGCCTCATTACTGACGCTCTCGGATGATGCATCCTGTGGGACGTCATTATAGTGTGGACTTTTATTTTTTTATTATTATGTTTTTACCTGCTGATGATTAAATAATTAAAAATGTCCAAAAGATCAAGATCTCAACTTTCCAGAAATAGTTCCAAGCGAGGGCATTAAAAATACGTCGTAATGGAGAATTTCATCAGAAACTGAAAACCGTCTTGCAGTTAGAGAGAATACGCAACGCAATTTTGAATTTTTTTAGCTAAAATGATTGAACTAAATTCAATAATTTAAAATTTTAAAAAAATTTGAGGTGTCATCTTTATGGTATGGTTTATATTTGTGGTGTCATGTCGCATGGCACAGATGCGTGATATACGCGGGTGGAACCGCGGGGCACAGCTAGTATAAAATAAGGATGATAAGCGAGCATACAGACCACCTGATGGTGAGTGGATGCGGAGGTATATAGGTATATACATTTATGCTTGATTAAGGATCAAAATGCAGTTGCGTTGTCACCACTGAGGACAAAGGTAGAATACCTCGTTTACAGTAATAAGGGTCTTCGGGTTCACACACCAGAAAAAGAGGGTTCTCTACACTCAGCATACGAAAACCAGCAGCATTAAGGTACAATTTTAGGCTGCTAATTTATGAGAGCGTGGTCTTCCCCCGGTGGAGCCTGCCACTTAGGACATGCACGGAATGATACAGCTTAGATGGTTGTCTTATGCCACCGCCAAATGCACATAAAATAATCTTAACTCCTTAAATTTTGCAACGTTAACGAAATTCTAACGCTTCTGTAGTCTGTCATAAATTTATTTGAAAATACTAACTCGTTATACGACATATTAAAGAAAAATATTGAAGAGCACCACTGTAGATTTCATAGAGCCTTGTCATTTTCAGTGTTCACTGAGCAGAAAAATTAGTTTTTGCTATTTATATCTTTGAGTAACACTTTAAATATAGGAATAGTATTTCACATCAATTATTATAATAATTCTATTCGTAAAGTGGAATGTTCGTATTCAAAATGTACAAATAAACAACTCTTTTAGATGTTCCTGACAAAATTTGCCGTAGATTTTTACGGTTTTACTGTTGGCATATGTGTATAGTTAGCAACAAGCTATTTCCGCAACTTTACTTCTAAAGCGCGTATTTTCCAGGAATATTATAGATGTTCGCGTTTTTTTTTACGTGGTAGAGCCATGCTGCAGCTATATTAGTAGTGTAGTCGTAGCACGAATGGGTCGGCTCGACCGGGGAAGGACCACGCTCTAACAGAATACCAGCGTCAAATATCAGCTTAACACTGCTGTGTTTCGTATGGTGAGTGTAGAGAACCGGAGACACTTTTTACTGGATAAGAGGCATTCCATCTTAGGTCCTCACGGGTGACAACGCATCTGTCATTTTGATTCGCAAACGAAGATAAATGTAGATGTCTATGGGCCACGGCAACCACTTACCATCAGGTGGACTGTGTGCTCGTTTGTCACCCTATCCTATAAAAAAAACAAATATACATGTTTTCCTATTTCGTGTTCGAAGAAAAATATTTGTAAATGTTTCCTTTAACATTACTTAGCTCACTGATCTTGTATACAATTGTCAAATGTATATGTCAATAAAACATTTAATATTATTGTCATTATTATGTAATCTTTTTTAAAGTAGTTCCAGAATACCCTTGATATTACTACTACAGACCCTCGGAAGCGACTTCAGCGCGTCCGAAATGTTTTACCCTGTATGTGGTGAAAACCAGTCACAATAACAGTACGTTGACCGTCTTTTTTATAGGATAATGTGACAAACGAGCACACAGTCCCCCTGATAGTAAGTGGTTGCTGTGGCCCCATAGACATCTACATCTATCCTCGTTTACGAATCAAAATGCAGATGCGTTGTCAGCCGTTAAGAACTAAGACGGAATGCCTCTTTTCTAGTAAAAAAGGGTCTCCGGATCTCTAAACACACCATACGGACCACAGCAATGTTAATCTGCCATTTTACGTTGGTAATGTGTGAGAGCGTGGTCCTTCCCCGGTTGAGCTGACCCATTCGTGCTACAACTATACTACTAATATAGCTGCAGAATGGCTCCTACCAAGTATAAAAAACCAGAAATACATAATTCTTGAAAGCACCATGTCAGGTGTTAGCACTTGGTAAGCTTAAGTAGTAGTAACTTCAAGCTTTTAAATATTACAATGTTAACGCCATATTTATACTTTTGCAAAACTGTCAATAAATATAATTATATGTGATATTACTAACTCGTATGTATTTGATATAATATTTAAGCTTAGTCGCTGTAGATTTTACAAACCCTTGTCATTTTTAGAGTTCACTGAGCAGAAAAATAAGCTTTTATTATCACTTTAAGTATATGAATATTTATTTCATTTTAAGATTCATATCAATAATATATTAATTTTATAAATAAAAGTGGAATATACCTATCCAAAATATATATTATTGAAACGACCCTTTTGGATTTTCCTCCCTATTATAAATAATACTTATTATACACATATATAAAAAAATATACTAAAAAACTAAACTAGTAACTTTATTATCATATAGTCACACTCTCCGTGGTATCGTGCCAAATCGCTGGCTGCGGTTCCCCGCTGAATGGCTATAGTTAGCCTTTGAGCGGGATAGATACTCTTTGAAAAATAACCCTGTATAAGTAGATGCGTGGATTTATTGAAGGTGTGTAGTGTCCACCGTGTTAAAGAGTGTTTGTAAGCGAATCTCCTACATATATAAGTTTGTGGGTTTTGTAAAAAGTGATACAGGGAAACTGAAACGGAAGTGGAATATGATATGTTGATTCCATGACTATGATATGAAAAACTATGCTCTTTGTTCAGCAATGGGCTTTTGACACCCTATAAAAATTGTAGTTCAATAAAATTGAAAGTCCATTAATTATATAATTAACTTGATTGTTTCTCTGATCTTTCACAAAACGACGCTCAATAAATTTATACCAAGACAAATACATCAATTACATCGGTATAATAAAGTTTGAGCCGTATGGTTTTACTCATTTCAATATCAATATTTGACGTCGATGGAAGTCAGTCTTGCGTTAAATTAAATTATTATTTTTGGATAGTATTCTCTGTGATTAGATCGAAGCGAAAATATTTAGGAGCTTTTTATATGGTGGAGCCACGCTGGACCTATATATCACGTGTCTATGTAGATGTTCTTTATTACAAGTACACAGTAACGATCATTGATTAAGAAACAAAATGCAAATGAGTTGTCACCCTTGAGATGAAGATAAAATGCATCGGTTCCGTTTTCGCTTCTCATCACTCATCATATGAAACAGAGTTACATTATGATGCCATTTCATGCTGTTTTTCTATGAGAGCTTTGTTCTTCTCCGATCGGGACGAATGTCGCCAAATGGCTCACTATAAATGTATAAATGCGTAATACAATGATAGAATAGTAGTACTTAAGCTAGTTTTCTTTTTATAGAATAAGGGTGCAGCACAAAAAAGCATTCCGATGCTTTTTGCGCTTGTATTTCTCCCACCCTTATCGTTTAGTAGCGTGGCTCTACGAAATACTGCTTCATTTTAATATGAGTTTAATATTATAGAGAGAATAAAAACAAGAGCTTGTCTGTCGTTAATTCAGCCACGTGTGAGATACGACTTTACAAACAATGTACGGTAAATCGACGTAAAGAATTTGTCTGGACAATTGTCTGGACAAATGTCTGGGACGTATTAGCATTCAAGTAGATTCAATTGAATTCAAGGACTTTCGGATCTGGTCAAACAAAAGCCAATACTAAAACAAATTAAGGTAGAAAGCTGAATGAGGTAACAGAAGAAGGGGAAAGCTATGCTGCAGCTATATTACAGTTGTAGCACAAATGGTTAGCCCGACCGGGGAAGACCACGTTTTCTTAGGACTACCGGCGTAAAATAGCAGTTTAATGTTGCTGTGTTTTGTGTAGTTACTATCCTGAAACTATACGAAAAGATTGTAGAGGACCAGAGACCTTTTTTTACCGGATTCGAGGCATTTTACCTTAATTTTTAAGGAGGAAAAATATGTAGACGTCTATATTACAACATAATATAATTATATTGTATAAAATGACACGTTATTGCAAAAATTCTGAAAAGGAAACGTATTCTTTTTTTTATAGGATAAGGGTGAAAAACGAGCACACAGTCCACCTGACGGTAAGTGGTTGCTGCGGCCCATAGACATCTTCATCTATCCTCGTTTGCGAATCAAAATGCAGATGCGTTTTCACCCGACAGGACTAAGATGGAATGCCTCATTTCCAGTAAAAAGGGCCTCCGGCCACCTGCACTCACCAAGCGAAACGCAGAGGTAAACCTCTACTTCACGCTGGTATTCTGTGAGGTCGTGGTACCACCCCGGTTCGAGCTGGCCCATCCGTGCGACAGAAAAAGCTGCCGCGTGGCTCTACCACTGTTAAATAATGTCATATAATAATTAAAAATAATTTAAATAATAAACTTTAATTTATAATTTATAAATAAATAAATGGAAATTTGATTTCACAGTTATTTTAGAATACACGAAATGACTGTTACAACGTTAATAACGCTTGTCCTCCGGCGAAATACCTATTTAAAAATAATTAAGCGTTTACAGAATTTAAACTAATTTTCTTAAAATACTCCTATTACAATGCTTTTAGAATGATTTCGCGAAAATTACTCTCCTTAATGAATTTAATATTTAACACAGTTAACGAAGGCCGTGTTCTGGCGGTGTAAGAATATCCACTACCCCATATTGTCCCGTGGGCGTCGTAAGAGGCGACAGTGGGGTATTTAAATAGGTGATGGACAGCACCATCTTCCTGTTAACAACTCAAATCAATTGAAAACCTGCGGAATCAATCTATCTATCTATCTATCTATGTCAAAATCCCCCCTATGAGGCAATCTTTGGGCCATATATTATTACATAATATCTTTAACAAATAAGTTTAATAATGTAAGGTAAAACCTATATTGATCCCACAGATAGATACAGGTCTACCTACAAGAGAAAATGTGGGAAGAGAAGTCCTCTACCGAGGAGGAACTGCCGTGGGCCGACACTGATGCGGCCGCGAATGTGTGTGGATAATGAAAAAGGATATAGGAAGCAACGTCTTCAAAATTAAAAAAAAAAAACTGTGGTTCTGAGCATTCCCAACCCCGGTGGTTCCACCAGCGCCCTAGCTCCAGCGGTAATAATGCTTCCAGAGTGCTCGACTTTACTTACCTATGGTCTCCGCGCACCAAACGGAGCGGTCCGTTGCATAGATGGAGTTAGAGGCCGCAGTGGAAGGCATCACTAGGCGTGAAGTGAAGCACCAACATTCCGGAAGTCTCAAGTTTGTAATCATATCCTAGACGGCCCCTGCTATTACATTAGATTTAATACACCACAAATTCTCGCGAAAGAATATCAGCTCCTGCCAAGGATGATACGCGAGGCTATTGAAATTTAAAAAACAAACATCCTAATTTCCATAGCGAGGGAGGCTGGGTACTCCCACCTGCTTGGGATCCTGTAATTTAATAAAATTAAAACTAAGCCCAAGCATATCACTGCAAGACTTCAAGACACAGTAAGTTCATTCTGCGTAGATCGGACCAAAATTAATAATTAAAAAGCTGAAGGTACTCCGGGCTAACTCTGACATGGGGACGTCAACTTCCTTAGTCTCCCGTAACCATGGGTGCTGTAAAAGAACCGGAAACGTCAGGAGTTAATAAAAATAAGTTACTTAAACGTGATAGAATCCGTAAAAGTAGTTTTTTTTCAATGTGTAGTGTACGCGTAAATATAACAAATCTATAGGCGTACCTCGTGTTTTGGTACGCCTTACCTGAGAGAGAGAGGCGGAGGAGGTTTCCTTTTCCAAGAAGGTGCTATAAGTATATAAGGAGGTGCTATAATACAATCCTGAGAGGTAGTAAATAAAAAACATGTAGACCTTTGACAAAAGAAATTTTAATTATTTCGTAGATAAATAAACTTTTCATTTCACTCATAACCATCGCGAGCACGCCAGACGTAATAGCTTTGAATAGAATATTATAGAATATACTATAATAGAATGGAATGGTAAGGTATGGAATGCAATGAATGAAATGGAATGGAATATAAGAGAATAGAATCTCTTCATTTCTAGAGAGATAGAAGATACGAGAAGAGAAGAGAAAATAATATAACAGTTCAGAATAGATCAGAACATCACATAAAAGAGGAGAGTAGAGTAAAAAGAGTTAAATAGAAAATAATAAAATAGGGTTATATTCATTAGAGATTATAAATTATTTTATAGAAAGTAATTTTTACTTGGAATAATGGTTCGTTTTGGTTGGTTCGGTTTGGTTGGTTCGGGTTAAAAACCTTTGTCCTGGGAATAAGAGTAAAATACCCTCACCAGACATAAAAAGGTTTTATGTTAGAACGTACAAGTAAGAAATTAGTTAATATTCCACTTAACGGTTAAAAAAAAACTACCGCAGCTTATGCACAAATCCAAACAACTGCAAACAGAGTACCTGTATGTATAAAGTCGGCTTCCTCTTTTGCATTAGCCGGTTAAATTGCACAATAGGAAATATCTTTACTGCTGCAGGTAGGATTTGCTTTAATTTTACGCTTCTCAGGCTAATTGACGACACGCAGTTTATTGACGTGACACTAGCTAATGCCGTGCAGTAGCTATATCAATTATTTTACCATCGTAAAATATATGGTTATATCAATATTTTTTTCGGATGCCGTAAGATTTCTTTGGCATATCTCATAGTCACCTCTTGCAACACCTGCGAGGCAAAATTGGTTGACGGTTTCTTACACGCCGCCACCACTCGGCAAATTTAAAAGTAAATTGAGTTATAATTAAAACATGTTTTTCGTTTGTTATGTATTGTTTAACAAAGAAAAAAAAACAAAACAATTAAAACAAGAACACTGTATAAAGCACTGCATGTAATAATAAAACCCAGGAATTATAAGGATGTTATTTTATAACCGAAAATGTAAATCCAAATAAAATAGAACTGAGAAAATATATATCGAGTTTTAGATTCAAACTAGTATATTTGGCTGAATTGACTCGATTCCAATTTCAATACAATATCTATGTTTATCAATGAGTTTCTTATATTGGAATATTGATGTCTAGCAGCGATAAAAAATGTGATCATAGATCTTACCTCCAAAATCAATTTCTGATATTATTTTATTGGAACGAAGTTCTTCATCGGACGGTTCGGATAGAAGCTAGTAGACAAAAAGTGTAAGATTTTTTCGTCACTACCCATTGTGTCAAAGTGTCATCCCCTCGCACTTTAGAAATTTTATTTTATTTTAAATGTCGGTCCATTTTAATAGACGCTAGTTATTCATTTATTTGTATTTGTTAATCAGTAAAATAATACCTACGTTTATCAATAATAATATACTACTCGTTCCAACCGAGTGTTCCACGACACTCACGCATTTTTTTTTTACTTCGGTGCTTAACATAATTTACAGTCTTCCATAAAAAAACTACGGATCGTTGCATAGCAATTACGACAAATTGGAAATGACATATGAAGTACGAAAATGGAAATAGAATTTAATTGGCAATTATGAATGAATTTATTTACTTGAATAATGTATATATCCGTTCTAAATTCTATTTTTGAGCACATTTTGCTTATTTTACCTTGTCAGACGTACAAATGTTAGAATATAACATCTTCAAAAACATTTTATTGACAATTAGGGATGTGCTGAATATATTTTGATTCAAATGTATTCATTTTTATTGGGAACGAATGTACAACACCGCATCCCTAAAATTTATAACAATTTACGTACGGACAGAGTTTAAAACTGTAAGAGTGAAAAGCCGCGAGTGAATGTCCGCCGCGCTGCCCCAACGAGTGTACGCATTGGGGCAGCGCGGCGATTGTTTCCTTGAACTACTGAGAACCACTGAGAAATGAGAAGAGGCGTAAGTGGAACGTATATAGGCTGTAACCAAATAAAAATAAATGAAATAAGTAATTATGTATAATTAGTTGCATTGTACTAAACGCGTTTAAAATATCTTAGATTAAAACGGAATTCGATCCAAAAAGAAAAATCAGGCAAGAAACGTTATTCCAGTTTGTTAGCCGTAAAAATATTTCATGTTTCCGCCCGCTTACCGAATTTGATAAAGTTTTATGATGTCATATTTACTAGTGGAGCGTGAATATACAATGTGTCGACTCGATTTTACAACAAAGTAAAAGGGACAAGAGAACTAATGCCACTGCACAAGTTTCATCATGTATTTTTAAAGAAAGCAAGTAAGGTTGTATTTGTGAGTCCCAAATCTGATTTCAAATCAACTTCCCTTTGGGGGCATAGGTTCTTATCCCACCGACTTCACCATATCATGTAGCACTGGACGCGTGCAAATAAGACAACAAGAAAAACTATTTTTTAAATTACAATTTTATTTCCACCTAACAATAAAATCAATGGGATATCAAATATATAATGTTATTATTTTCTAATAATTAGGGAGTAATTTGTATGCAGTGCTGCTCCAATACATTTTGGCTTTATCTATAATTGTTAATGTTGGCGGGCCACAGTAGCTTCGAAATATTTATATTTTTCAGACATGAGAGTTTCCTCACAGGTTTTAGACTGCTCCATGGCGCAGTCGTTTAGCAATAAGTTACAGCGATAAGGGTCGCGTGTTCGAATCCCGCACGGAAAAAATATTTTTATGGCCTACAAGTAATTGTTCCACATATGGATGATTGTTCTTTTGTAATTTGTGTAAGCAAACTGCATCTGCAATATGGGAGAAAAAGAAGAAAAAAGTAATGTTTTCCTTTACCAGTAAGCAGGTAGTTAATTCATCGATCCATTACAGCCTATTAAAATTCACTGCTTGTCATAGGCTTCTCGCATTGATTGCTTGATTGAGATTTTTCCATAGTTTCCACACTTGGCAGTTGGACTTGCAACCACAGTTATTTATTTTGAGTATTTTTCAGGAAGGTGCTACTGTCTATCACCTGATTTACTTTTCCTCTGTCGCCTGTTATGGGTGCGTGGGAGTCGCCATGGGCCAACAAGAGGTAGTGAATATTCTTATATATTTTTATACGTTGTAGAGCCATGCTGCAGATATATTAATAGTGTAGTTGTAGCACGAATGGTTCGATTCGACCGGGGAAGTACCACGCTCTCACATAATACCAGCGTAAAATAGCAGCTTAATGCTGCTGTGTTTCGTATGGTGAGTGTAGAGAACCGGAGACCCTTTTTACTGGAAAAGATGCATACTATCATAGTCCTCACGGGTGAACACGCATCTGCATTTTAATTCGCAAACGAAGATAGATGTAGATGTCTATGGGCCACAATAACCACTGACTATCAGGTGGACTGTTTGCTCGTTTGTCATCCTTATTCTACATAAAAAATGACTAATACATGGTTGTCAACAAGCACCTTAAATGAAACAAATTATTGGGTGATGGTTTATTTTTTTTTAGTATTAGTTTCGTAATAGGTCGGTGTTTTAGATTGTAGTGAAATAGTTAAGATCCGTACATTTAAGAACACTTGGATGACGTTGAAGATTACCACTTCACATTATTGTCAAAAGAATCAAAGAAAGAAACATTTATTCGACCAGCACACAACATTAAGAAACGAGAATTTCGTTCAAATTTCAAATTGGTAATTATACAGTTGTGTGATATCAAAAAGGATCCCGACTCAATGATAATCTTTGGGGGTACCACAGCACTGATCTTCAATCGTGACTTTAATTTGATTTATGAACATCGCCTGGATGTTTACGTAAAAATGAAATAGAAAATTATAATTATAATTAATATAGACCAGAAAACTATATTGTTGTACGTCTGGAATGTACGATAAAAGTATTTGCCTTCAAACTATTAGTTCTAAGACGTTGTGTTAAGCATAGAGTATATATTATAATGGAGTATACGACGTAACTCCATTAAATACTTTAACGCGCTGTTTATAGTGTAGCCGACAGTAGATAGTAGGATCAAGTAAGTAACATCACTTGTGTTGCTAGTAGAAAGGTGGTTTTATTATACTTAAAATATGAAAAACTTTTTCATAAATTTTTAAAAGACAAAACAGGAGAAAGTTGGTAATTCGACTGTATTTAATTTTTTAACAAATAGAGGGGCAACCAGCGTGCGGTTCACCTGATGGTAAGTGTCAACTGCCGCCCATGCACAGCTGCAGCACCAGGGGAATCGCAGCTACGTTGTGGGCATTTTAAAAAGGAGTAAGTTAGTTTTTAAAGGTCTCTAAGTCATACCTCTCCTGAAAAATCGCCAGTGGTTAACGATTCTACGAAGATGTCGTGCAAAAAGAAAACTCCTAGTAAATTGCTCAATGGTGGACCGCCAAGCATGAAATACATAAAATAACAGTAATGATATTATAATAGTACTAATATTCCCTTTAAACACTAGTGTTAGGTAGTAAGCTCAATATGCTAGTGTAAGGAGTGGTTTACAACAGTAATCAATTGGCGGATTCGAAGCTACGACGTTTTGAGTTCGCGGTCCGCGACCTGCAACTGCTTAGGCTACTGTCGCTTAAATATGTTATGTTATTGGTTTAATGTGATGTGTCAAGTGTGAATCAATTTTATTAATGTTATCAGTGGTATCACATGAATTTAAAAATGTGAAATTACCTCGTTAGAGTGAACATATAGTGGATGAAATTAGAAATTTAACTATATAAACGACATTGTTATATCCCTTATTCCACTTAAAATAATAAAAAAATTGAACGTAATAATTAATGTAAAAGCCGTCTTCAAAAAACTAAGGTAAATAAAATAATTTCGACTTCTTTTAAGAACTTCAATTGAGATTCGGTGCTAAGAGAAATTAAAGAAAGAATTTAAAATTGGAAGAATGAAAACTCCGACTTGGGAAGCTGTTATATTAAAATTATTTCATTCTTATTCTTTCTTACTTCATTATCTCATTCTGCCTCTTTGGTCTAGTGGTTGTAGTAGTGCGACTGCTGATCATCCCGGTCCCGGGTTCGAATCCCGGGTCGGGCCAAAAAATCAGTTATTGAGTTTTTCTACCAAGAAATTCTCAGTAGCTGCCCGGAGTAGGGAAGTTGGCGGTGTTTCACCCCCGTGCTTCGGAAAGCACGTAAAGCCGTTGGTCCTGCGCCTGATCTCTCTCCGGTTGTGTTGATTTACCGTCCCATCGGGCTATGAGAGTGAGGGTATAGAGAGTGCACCTGTGATTGGGCATACACTTGGGCACTTTAATCCTGTCCTGCGCCGATGGCTAGTCTTCCATGAGACTGGCCGCCGTGGCCAAAATTCGGTCTGGAGGACATTATTTTATTCTTTATTTAGTAAACTGAAGTGACAAACGAAGTTATGGTCCACTGGCTGGTAAGTAGCTCCTGCAGTCCATGGGTGCCTGCAATCAACTTCAAACAATGATGGCTACAGATGCGTTGTCACTTTTGAAGAATGAGATCCCTTGCAGCCTGTAACAATATCTTGTAGGGGACAATTACGATATAGTATTATTTGCTGATGATACCTCTTTAATTTTCAAACTCAAACGGCAAGAAGAAGAAGTTATTGTTAGGTAAAATATGTTTGAAAAAAAAAAGTCCCGCTGGGTTTCTTGTTGGTTCTTCCCAGGACTGGGGTGTTTTCCGAACCAGTGACAAAAAAAATGACTTTCAATAAGTATTATGTAATAATCAATATTGAATAAAAAATATTATATTCTATTCTATTCTATACTGGCTCCTGTATCCCTTCATGCCGGAGTAGCGTATAAATCTACTAATTGGCGGCAGTAATATGGTCACTGCCGAACATAGGCCTCTCCAAAGAAACGCTACAAAGCAGGGTCTTGAGCCACCTGCATACTGATGACTTAGCGCATCTCTTACCAGGTCGTTACTCCATCTAGTAGGGAGCCGCCCTACACTTTGCTTACCGGTACAAGGCTGCCACTCCAGGACCTATCTTCCTTTATCGATCCTTATTTCTCCAAAAAGAGATGATGTATATGCGAATTAGTGGGATATATATATATATGCAATTCAAATTATCTGTGACACAAAAACGCATTTTTCTTACAATATCTCTTTGAATGTAGCATCATAATCTGTGAACAAATAATTTTCTTTTACTTTAAAAAGCACATAATTTGTAACAATGTTGTCACCTAGAGACTAAATTTGTAATATGTGAGAGCGTATTCATTAACATCTACGCAGGATAATTCTATAGTGTTTATGAGACCCACGGCTACGGAGGTATCGTAATAATATTGAACGCGGGAAAGCTCCCTGGTATGTGTATGGTCATGTGTTAATAATTTTGGATTCGTACACGTTTATTAGAATAAATAGTAGACGGATCAATAAATTTATTCATCAAGAAAGAAGAAAACACTTAACGTAAGTGTGAATGTGATTGTGTGAGTGTAACATTAAAAATAACATGTTTTTTGTATGGCTCAATAAGTGATTGCCGTCGCTAATGAACATCTGCAATACCACACGAACTGCAGGTGCGTTGCCATAGAAGGGAGTAGGCCCTTTTCTTGAAGGTTCTTAAGTCGTATCGTTTCCTATCGTTAATCTTAGATACTAAATACATGGACGTAATATGAAGGACGGTAGGTTGTTGCAAATTAACTATTAAGTAGGCGATATACCATCATAGACAGCGCGATTTGCTGGACATATTGCAGTTTGATCTGCATGAAACTACTATTATGCTTGCTTGTTTTATTAGCAGTGTCTTCAACACTCATGTTCAAATACCCTCTTACGTTTTTTTTCTTTTTAGGGCTTCATAACCACTTACCAAGTGGGTTTATAGTCAAGCACTGGCTTATAATAAGTAAACCATCAATTTACAGTGTTGTGAGAAACAAGAAAAGGAATTGTAGGTTTACTTACATTATTTGGAGGCAAGTCTCTAGCAATTAGGTACGTTGTGCCTATTAATCAAGCTATTTTATAACTTGTTGACTTGATAATATTTCAAAATGATATAATAGTCTAGTAAACCTACATAGTATGTAATTAACTTTCTGACTTACTAAGCCCGGATTAGGAAAAGTAATTAAATTATTCTTGGTTTCCGTTGGCATAAATTATGTTTGTAACACTAAAATTAAAGGTCGTGTATTTATCCTATACGTTAAATGCTCCGCACTTCTAAACGCTCCTCTACTGAGGTCTTAGAGTATAAATCATTAGGTTAATAACATAAGCTTTCAGCGAAGAGTTTTCAACCTGTGACGCAACAGCGCGTTTCTGTTAATCAACTTACTAGGTAATAGACTCCTTCACTGACTACTAGGTAGTAAGACCGTCTGGGTAGATAAAGTCTTCTTACCTGTTCCTGTCGCCGGTACAGCTGTGCTTGTGCTGATGTATGCTGACCTGAAGGGGAAAGAAAGCCAGTACGATTACAGACCGTGAGGCAATTCATCTTAGTCTTCAAGTAGCAACTTCTCTGAAACCACCTTTGTGGTTGTAGGGTCTATGGACAACAGTAAATACTTATCATCAGGTGTACTGCAAGTTCGTTTGTTATTTTAGTTTTATAACATGTGAAATATTTTTAATTAAAAAAATATCATTTTTTTATCATATTAATGGAGTATCATCCGAATTTTAGCTAGATTCCAAATTTCAATTTTTTTTAAATCAATTACTTATTACCACCCGCAACGACAAACAAACAAGAAAGTGTCTTAATAAAAACCGGCCATGTGCGAGTCAGATTCGCGCAGAAAGGCTTTTTTTTATAAAATAAGGGTGACAAACGAGCACGCAGTCCACCTGATAGTAAGTGTTTGCTGTGGCCCATAGACATCTACATCTATCTCCGTTTGCGAATTAAAATGCATATGCGTTGTCAGCCGTGAGGACTAAGATGGTATGCCTCTTTAAAATGGGTCTCCGGTTCTCTACACTCACCATACGAAACACAGCAGCATTAAGCAGCTATTTTACGCTGGTATTCTGTGAGATTGTGGTCCTTCCCCGGTCGAGCCGGCCCATCCGTGCAACAACTATACTATTAATATAGCTGCAGCATGGCTCTACCACGTAATGTACATGGCTACTATGTAGGTGTAAAACACGTTTTTAGTGGGAGAGCCTCTTTAATTTTTTATTTATTAATATTTTTATTATTTGTTATTATAGCCGTAATAGAAATACACATTCTGTGGAAATTTTAACTGTCTACCTATTAAGAGATACAGCTCGACGTATGTACGGACAGCGGAAGCTTAGTAATAGGGTCCCCTTGGTTACCTTTCGGGGACGCAACCTTAAAAACGTGGTAAAAAGTAGTTGTAAATAGTAATGTTTGGTAACTAAATAAATTGGAGAGGTCCTCAATTTATACAGTCGAATTTATATTATTATTTTTATTGCATTGTTAACCAGCTTTATACTAATTATCCCTCAGCTTCTCAATCTCAGTCTCATTCAAATTTGAAAAAAAAACTCCTAAGATGACAAAATAAAGGATGACATTTCATACTGGACTTCCCTTGAGTTAAATTTTGATAAGAAGTGCGTGAACCGCTTACTTAGCTCATGGGTGTAGTTCAGATATTTAAACAATGTAATGGTGGCCTGAATCCCTTGCGTTACTTATTTTTCTAAATTTTCAGAAATTGGTGATAATTCGACCGGCGTGTTTAGGTGTACACACATTTTCGACCGGGGAAGGAGAGTAAAATTGTAGCAAAATGCTTTGGTGTTTCGTGTAGTGACCAGAGAAATGGAGACTCTTTTTACTGGAAACGAAGCATCGTATTATAGACTTCAGAGGAGACAAGGCATCTGCTTTTTATTGTGTTATACTATTAAAGTAATGTACTACTATATTTACTTACCATTAGTGATATGTGTGCTCGTTGATTGCCCGTATTCTATAAAAAAAACGATAACAAGAAACACTTTTAAAGTAAAGATAATAAATCAGTTTTGGGCGCAGTTATTTATATATATAGAGGAATATAAATGTATTTATTTATAATATTATATTCATTTTTATTTCAGTTTTCAATCCTTTTTAAGCGTTTTTTAATTTGTACACCTACGTCTAATTCTCGCCATTATAAGTTCACCGATAGGAAATGGCTATAGACTTTCCACTCTTTGTATCTATGTTATAGGGAATGAAATAGAGATTAAAAATAATCAAAATATTTTTATTGTTGACATACACACTGAATTTGAACGTCGTAAATTGTTTTTCGTAGCTCCCTATACCATAGAGTTATTACGTTAACGTTCATCATGTCGCGCGCTCCAACTTTATCATTAAGTTTAATGTAGATGACGATAATCCAGATAATTTGAATAATGTTTACATTAATTGTTCTCCAAGCAGCAACAATTAATATTTTATAATTTTTTTATGATGTTCAACTGTGAAAGTTTTTCGTATTACACAAATAATAATATTCTTTTATATGATAATGGTGACAATCGAGCACACAGTTCACCTGATGGTAAGTGGTTGCTGTGGCCCATAGACATCTACATCTATCTTCGATTATAAATCAAAATACAGATGCGTTGTCACCCGTGAGGACTAAGATAGAATGCATTTTTTCCAGTAAAAAGGGTCTCCGGTTCTCTACACGCACCATACGAAACACAGCAGCATTAAGCTGCTATTTTACGCTGGTATTACGTGAGAGCGTGGCCCTTCCCCGGTGGAGCCGACCCATTCGTGCTACAACCATAATATAGCTGCATGATGGCTCTACCACGTCTAAATGAACACATTTTTTGTAATAATAATAATGTCGTCTCGACCGTATTTCTGTCACAGCGGCCAGTCTCAACGGAGACTGTGTTGAACGGAATTACAGTGCCAGAGTGTATGCGCAAACACAAGTGCACTTTCTATTCCGTCACTCACATAGTCGAATGGTACGGTAATCCTACACGATGGGAGATAGATTAGACGAGTGACTGGGCTAATACTGAAAATTTCTCCACAGAAAAAGTCAATAACTGATTTGTTTCAGACCCAAGATTTGAACTTTTACCTACTTTTGACCACATGGTCAATCGTATTTTTTATCTAAGGGCCGATTTTTCAATCGTCAGATAAAAATTATTCATAAAATATAATAATTAATAAAATTAAAATTACATTTGTATAGATAAAATTTTTCAATTGCTTACACTTATAAACAGTCGGGTTATAATTTATTTGATGGACAAATTTATCTTATTTATTTTAATTAAAAGTATATTTATTTATTTTAATTAAAAGTTTAATTATGTTTCTTTTCTTTCACGTTCTTTTTTATTTACTCCATCTGTCTCATAAATTAATAAATAAACACCTTCACTTTTTGTGAACAAATTCTTGTTTATTAATCCAAGAAACTATTTATCTGAGTCCAATTTCTTAAGTGTGATTTAATTAGAAAAGTACAAGCATCTGCGCTAACTTTCACATCTACTTGCATAATACGAGTGCGCTTTACTGTCTACAGCTGCATCACAACAATCTATAATAAACTAGCTGTCCAGGCAGACGTTGTTCTGCCCTTTTCGACGACCCTTCATATAAAAAATCCGTAAATTCGTAATACAAAATATTCATCGACACTTATCAGGATAAAAACTATCCTATCTCTCAAGTTGGACCAAACTGCACACAATGTGCGAAATTAAATTGAAATCAGTTCAGTAGTTTAGGAGTTCATAGCGGACAAATAACGTGACACGTAATTTTTATATATAAAGATTATATTGTTCTTTGGCGTTTCCCTTAGCAGGCTCTTTACTACATCCATGAAAATGAGATGAATTCTCTTTTACCACCACTATACGGTAAGTCACGGTAAATTTTTTAATTCACTAATTTCATAGTCGTACATACCAAACAGAAATTCAGTTATGGGATTTGCGGCAGTCGCGTAAAATTTCACAATTATTTGCGCTCTATTTCTTATGTTCAAAGGTTCCAAACTCTTTTCAATATCACAACAGCCGTTATTAAAAAGACCGTGCGTCTATCTACGAGTACATCCCTTTATATTAAGAACGCGTATTTCATCGGGTACATATTTACTGAAAGAGCTATGCAATCCATCTACGATGAATGAAGAACACGTATGTCAGTGAAAATACTTGTGCACTTTCATTCCAAGATAAAACAATTGATATTGGATGCACCGCGGTGAGATACATTTCTCAATTCATTGGAATATTTTTATGCATTTTCAGCGATGATTCTTTACCACATTGACGGATTTCAATCACTTTTGTTAGAAGGAGTTATCATGAGAAAGTCACCAACTTTAAAATTTGCAAAGCCATTTAAACGGCATATGAACGAATCTTTGTTTACCGCGTCAACCGATTTCGGTGATTATAGTATTTTTAAAACGTTGAAGTTAGTTTTTATATTTTTAACAGTTTAATTATTAACAGATCACGCGGTAGTTCTTATGCAATATGTTAAGCCCTTTATTTTACTGGGGGAAATGCATATACGTCAAGGACGGGTTATGTCGGACTCGCATAGATTAAAACCTCATGGTGTTTTACATTCGCTGCATATTGGCCGACCCACGGTAACGTTTCCGCACACATCCACAGCGTCGGCCGCTTAATGGTAGCACCTCCTCGCCAGAGGAAAACTCCTCCACCTCTCCTTTCAGGTAAGGCGCACCAGAACACTAGACATGATTTACTTCGCGGCCACTAACTCCAACTGCGCAGTGGGTCCCTTCAAGCCTAGTGCGCGAAGGCTTTGGGGCCAGGAAAGTCGAGCACTCTGTTGCACTAACCTAGCCAACCCCAGCGGTGGCAACTACAGTTTTTTTTTAAATTTTGAGTATAATCACGAAGATGCTGCTGCCCATCTCCTGTTTCATCTTCCTCTATCGCCTCTTACGGCACCCATGTGCCGATATAGGGTAATGGATATTCTTACGTCGCACCTACACAGTAAAAATAAAAATCAATTCTTTGTATTTTTTTTAAATCCAACTTACAGCATTTTTAAACAATGATCGGTAGCCATTTAAAAGGATGTTAATGATAAATAATGAGTTAGCCAGTAATTACAAATTTGCCAAATATTATTTATATTTGCCAAATGTGTAATTACGCACAAATGTTTTACTTTATTCATTACATCTGACATGTCAAACAGGTAATTAGCTGGATAAATGTTCAAACAAACACATCGACGTGTTGTTGGCTTGGCATGAATCTGCTAAGGAGCTACATAATTTGCGGAAATCACAAATTCGTTTTAAAGCGAATTTCTGTACTTGCTAAAGTTGCCATGACACAAAAAACTAACATACACTAACACAGCAGGCAGGTTTCAACTGCAGTATTTTACTTTTTAGTTATTATTTGAAAGACGCTCCTGCCTATTTCCTGGTGTGTTTACCTCTCTTCTCTGTTACCCACGGGAAAACCTTTGGTAGTGGATATTCTTACACAACCTGACAAAACATTTTACTGTTGTTTACAGTGCATTACAAAATCATACGACATAAAACCTTTTCTCAAATAAGACCTTTTTTATAGAATAAGGGTGATAAACGAGAACATATTCAACCTGATTATAACTGGATGCTGTGGCCCATAGACATCTTCATTTATCCTGAATCAATATTCAAAATGCAGATACGCTATCAACCTTAAGGATTAAGATGGAATGCCTCGTTTCCAGTAAAAAGAGGAGACCCTTCTGTTTCTCTACACTCACCATACGAAACACTTCAGCATTAATTAATTTTACGCCAGTGTTCTGTGAGACCGCGGTCCCACCCCGGACGAGACGACCTTTTTGAATACATTTTTTATCAATTTCATGCTTGATCGAGGCACCGTGAAATCATATCACTTATAAAATTATCTCTTTGTAGTGGGTAGCATGTGTATTCATGAGATGAGTGAGTAAAGGGTATTACCAAACAGTTCGATTTTAATTTCTTCTCCGTCGCAACACAACCACTACTATTATTTTTTACACCACTTGCGTAGACACTATGGCGGCTTCACATCTAAGGGGTACCTCATTTAGAGCCGGGGTGGCATCAGAGGCAGCTGAACTCAGTAAGTGGTGCAAATATGAGTCTCTGAGAGATGACTACATATTTGTACCATTTGCTGTAGAGACTATCGGTCCGTGGGGTCCACGTGCGGTAAAGTTCCTAAAGGAACTCCATCATTTACACGTGGTAGAGCCATGCTGCAGCTATATTGATAGTATATTTATAGCACGAATGGGTCGGCTCGACCGGGGAAGGGCCACTTTTTCAGAGAATACCAGCGTAAAATAGCAGCTTAATGCTGCTGTGTTTCGTATGGTGAGTGTAGAGAACCGGAAACACATTTTACTGGAAAAGATGCATTCTATCTCAGTCGTCACGGTTGACAACGCATCTGCATTTTGATTCGCAAACGAGGATAGATGTAGATGTCTATAGGCCACAGCAACCACTTACCATCAGGTCGACTGCGTGTTCGTTTGTCACCCTTATTCTATAAAAAAACCACGGGTCCACGTGCGGTGAAGTTCCTAAAAAAACTCCATCCGCGGCTGGTCGTTGCTGCTGGTAATAAGAGGGCTGGTTATTTTCTCGCTCAAAGGCTAAGTATAGCCATTCAGCGGGGAAACGCATCCAGCGTCCTTGGCACGATACCGCAGGGAGTAGGACTATATGATAATTAAGTTTCTAGTTTTAGTTTTTTTTATTATTATTATAATCTATTACATATAATAAAACTGTAAATAGCAGATGTCTGTACATTTTATATTTTTGTAATAAAAGTGATTGAGGGGTACTAAAAATAAGTAATTAAATACATTTCTACCATTTTTAGAATTTTCTGTCTGTCTGTCTGTCTGTTTGTTTGTTAACTTATCACGTTTAAAGTACTAATTTATATCATAAGAATTGTTAAGGAAATTATAAAGTGTACCTTTGGGTTACGTTTAGTCTTTATTTCATTAAAATCGGTTCACTCCATCAAAAGTTATGATAAATATTCTGAAGTATGGGTAGGGAATCTGCTCAACGGTGGCTTTGTTTGAGTCATCAAGTTGATGATAACATATAATAAAAATGATGATAACATGTTATGTCTCTTTCTGTACATTGTATATATATTTTGGTGACTAAAATCATTATGAGGAACTAAAAATAATTAAATAAGTATTTTTTTATAATTTTTAGAATTGTCTGTCTGTCTGTTTGTCTGTTTTTATATGAACGCATCACATCTAAAGTAAACATCTTTTTTTTCAAAGAAATCGTTAAGAAAATCATAAAGCGTATCTTCGAGTTACATTTAAGCTTTGTTTTATTAAAATTGTTTAATTCTATCGAAAGTAATCATTAATATTTTGAAATGTAGATTCGAATTTGTTCAATGGCGCCATAAAATCTCAGAAATAGTAATTGTGTGTAAAAAAAACGTTCCATAATAATTAATATATTTATACTTAAAACATAAAAAGAGATTTAAAAAAGGATGTTTTCTCACACAAAGGACGTAATAGATGGAGCTGTACAAATTACAACCTTTTCTGATTTGCTGTGTTGAGATTTTTCGCCGATGAATCGTATGAAGAAATTTGTATCTATCGAAGCCATACAACGGAACCCGACCAAATATAACAAATTTGCAACGAAATGTCGTGATATTGTATTTATAATATACGCAAAATCAGTACTGCCATTTTAGCGCTTTGGGAATTAGATTTAGCGCTTTTTTAGAATGTATAGCGCGCATTTCGAAATTTTAGCACCTAGCACTTCATCCAGCGCTTTTTGGTGTATTTAGCACACATTTCAAAATTGTAGCGACTAGCGGGTTATTAACTCTTTTATAGCAGCACTGTTAGTCCACATTACCGATATTAATAATAATGACCTTTATTATTTTTTTCCACAAATAGTACATTGCAGTTTATCTTTTTCAAACATATTTTTTCTACAAATCAAAGAGCATGGGAGACGAGTCCAAACTAGGATACCCTGTGCTATGGATCTCCCGGCTTCCCCTTTAGGATGATCAACTTGATTTTTTTACCGACGACTATAACCACTCACACGTCCATGGATACTACGGTATCCAAAATTCCAAAATAAAAGTAGCGTTGTAGTCCTGGATACTATAGTATCCATAGCGTCAAATTTTATAAAACTGACATCTAGGGGCCATATGCGGTCCTTTTTGTGAGTTTTAGTTATGGAATCGATAGCTGACGAACTATTTTACGTATTAAATAAGAGATGGCAGTGTAACAAACCTTGACGAATGAACAAATAATTATCTAACTTCAGTGCTTCAGTCGCCTTTACACTCGGTGTTTTGTGTTTTTGTAGTGTCGTAAGTCATTTAGTTTTATTTAATATTTCTTAGATTATTATACATCATAGTAAACTAGATGATTTGGGCTTTATAATTACGTATACATATCACAGTTCCAAGTGTAAAATCGAATCATATTTTTAATAAAAACTATAACTGTTTAAAAAAAATGGCCATTGTGAAGTCGTCAGCCCAATTTTAATTTTGTTTACTTTGTTTTTCAGTATAATTATATTTAAGCAACGAGTGATAATTCGTAATAAATATAATAATGCACTTTGAGCGGGGAAATCCCCTTCATTGAAGTTTTCTTTCATGGTTTTGGCAACGCATTTATTTTGCTTTATTCAGTTTCAGTCAGTTGTTTAGAGCACAGCTAAGTTAAAAGTTACTTAGAATAGTACTAACTACTGTTGACAGCAATTGCCATAATTATAAGTCGATGTCCTGCGAAGTATTGATACATCAAAAAATATTGCCAGAAAAAAACTTAATGTTGTTTTCTTTATTAGGATTATATTTTCTTGAATTATAAATTATAATAAAAAACACAAACTTTGTTTGTAGTTAATTTAGCGCGAAATCTAGGTCTTTTTTAAAGCGCTGTTTTCATGAAATCTAGCGCTTTTTGTGTTGTCCTAGCGCTGAATGAGTTTTTTTGATCTGGCAGCACTGCCAAACAACCCTCCATTAAGAAGTAACTTTCCTTTCAGTTTTAAGCGCGTTCAGTTCCCATTTACAGTCAGCGTGTTATGCGATGACCGTAAATAAAGCGCAAGGTCAAAATTTACGCGTTGTAGGAGTGGACCTCAGTACTGACTGTTTTGCACATGGCCAACTCTATGTTGCTTTTTCCCGCGTTAGTAGTCCCGGTAACCTTTTTGTGTACACCCCGGCTAAGTATACTTCTAACGTCGTTTACACCGAAGCTCTATCATAAACTACTTAGAACTTTGATGATAATGATTTATTTTCTTACCACTTATTGATATAGTAATGATATAAATCGTTTAATATTCTCTTACCTAAACGACAAATTCTTTATGTAAAATCTATATACGCGAGCTACGCCGCGGGCATAGCTAGTTATTAATATTGTATATAATAAAATATTTATAGTTTACAATATTAATATAATATACGTTGTGAAATATGAGACGATGACAGGAGAACTTCAGTATATCTTTAGCCCCTTGGGAGAGAGTCATCACAGTGTGAGATGCACATTTCTTAGCACTTCAGCGGTACCTCGTATAAAGACGAGGTGAGATCAGAAGTAGCTTAACTGAGTAAATTACGCAAATATCATTGGCAGTCCACCACTGTGCGTTTTACTACGGGTTTTCTTCCACGCACGATTTCTTTGTGGAATCATTTAACACCGGCTATTTATCCGGGCCGGATATTCAATTTAAAAGTTGTAGAGCCACGCGGCAGCTTTTGCTGTCGCACGGATGGGCCGGCTCGAACCGGTTTGGTACCACGACCACACAGAATACCAGCGTGAAGTAGAGGTTTACCTCTGTGTTTCGCTTGGTGAGTGCAGGTGGCCGGAGGCCCTTTTTACAGGTAATGAGGCATTCCATCTTAGTCCTCACCTGCATGTTGATTCGCAAACGAGGATAGATGTAGATGTTTATGGGCCGCAGCAACTACTTACCATCAGGTGGACTGTGTGCTCGTTTGTCACCCTAATCCTATCAAAAAAATTCAAGAAGCGAGCTTTCTCCTTTCTTAAAGGGCCAGCAACGCGCCTTCCATTTCCCCTGTTTTAATTGTTTATGGCGGTAGTCACTTACCATCAGGATAGCCGCATGGTCTATTGCCCATTTTCTATTAAAAAAAAGTGTTTCTCCCGACGATGTTTAGTTAAGATGTGATACATTTATCGTAAGAAATAAAACGAAATATATTTATTTCTTTATCTTCGACTTAAGAGTTTAAAATATCATTTGTCAAATCTCAGGTTCTTTTCAAACATACTACTGTTTGAGAATATGGTTCCTTTGACAGGCGAAGAAACAGCAAAAGAAACTCCTGAGGTATACTCTTCCCTATTATATTTTTTTTAAGAAATGTATTTTAACAATAACATCTCATATAATATAATAACATATATACTTCTCAGTAACTCGAGCCTTTTCTATGATAAACTAAAAAGGACATTAAAATTTGGAGCTTTTCGGTTGACAGCAAACTCCCGCAGATTATATACAGAATGGGTCCCACATATATGCAATAAATGAAACCACATACTTGTTATCGCCTTTGCTGCCGATGTACAAAAAATGAACGTAATTGGTCCAGTAATTAGGCCAAAAAGTAGATTTAATTTCAAGCAAATTTGAACTCTCTATAGAATTGGGTCATTAAGTCAATGATTCAATGAACTTGACTCCTTGAACATTAAAAAGCGACGTTGCCACGCAGTGCAAACTATTGCGACGTCCATAAACAAGCGGCGCGAGGCACGCGGCGTTCTTCAAAGGCAACGGCGCAAGAGCGCGCGCGCCTGTGTCGTAGAGTAGGACACCTGTTATCGATGTGTTCTTTCAAAGGGAGTAATATTCGATAAACAAAAAAATGTTTAGCTTTAAACACTTAGGGCATGGTTTTTTTTAGAATTATCGTGTTCTTATGACAATCCTAAAAACACTACGACCTAAGTATTTAAAACTAAACTTTAAAGCAAGCTAAGTGTGTTCTTGTAGATTTAGAGATATGCAATAAATTATTTTGACATGATAAAAAAAAACCATAAAAACAACCAATTAAAAAGTCATACTAACTTTACCCGTTTCCTAGGAAGTCACAAAACGGTAGTTTCGTAAGTTCAGTTGTACAAAAATAAACTTTTTTTTCTAACAATCAATAACTTTTCCACTGTTATCAAATCAAAAATCAAAATTACTTGTATTCAAATGTCTTGTAGTAGGTAAGTAAGTGTAAAATAATCAACGATACGGGTGCGTTTCGCTGCTTACGCGCTTTGTTTCAAGTGATTTATTTTTCGTAAGATAAATACAATTATTCAAACAATATTTTTACGGTGAAATGGACACTTATTAGTTAATTGATTTTGTGTGTGTAAATAGTGTTTTTAAAAACGTTTATTTTTATTAGTTTTTGACAACATTATGCGGCGATATAACTTTAAAAATTAAGAATTCAATTATATTTTGCAACTAATATGCAATAATATTTATTTCGTTCAGTTCCACTATCCCGAAATAAAAAAGTGGCAGTAAAAATACCTAAACAGTTTAGTAAGTAAGTTTTTATTTCGTCGCACATTGTTAAACGAATCAAAGGCCGTGCCCACAATAACGTTGCCGGCCGCCAACCGCCATGCCACCCGCGTGCAACGTTGCCACTCTTCCAAGGGGTCAAGGTACGTAGTCTAAACAGAGTGTTTACTTTTACTGAATTTATTTTAATATTTATTTTGTTTGAAAATTTCAATTTTTTATTTTACGGGTTTTAATTTAATATTTTATTTTTTTACACTTCTATGGACTAGAATTACTTGTGGTTTCATTTATTGCATATATGTGGGACCCCATTCTGTATATATATATATTAGTCGACTCTTCCTTTATCCACGGGGCGCAAATAAGATGATGGACCAATGAAAGAAAACATTATTAAGGGAAATTTGAAACAAAAAACAGGTAATGAAATTCATCCACAATTCACTACACAATAACTTATTGTGTAAAATATTCGTATCAAAAGGGATCAAGCAAACGTCGAAGCTTTTTATCAGTGAATAAAGAATAAGGGACATTGAAAAGGAATGACGAGAAAATTGTGTATTTGATAAAACGGATCAGCTGTTCTCACAGTTTTGTGTCCGGTTTAGTTTTTTTTTTTATGGAATCGGGGCAAACGAGCATGCGGCTCACCTGATGGTAAGTGACTACCGCCGCCCATGAACAACCGCAACACTAGGGGAATTGCAGATGCGTTGCCGACCTTTTAGAAAGGTGTAAGCTCTTTTCTTGAAGGTTCCTAAGTCGTATCGGTCCGGAAAATTCGCTGGTGGTAATTGATTCCACAAGGAAGTCGTGCGAGGGAGAAAACTTCTTCTAAATCGCACAGTGGTGGACCGCCAATCATCCAGATGGTATGGATGGTAACACGAGTTTGGCTCGTAAATTATTATATTAATATGTGAACGTCATAAATTGTCGTACGTGTTTTTAGTATTTGTTATAAAAAGTAGGATATGTAATCTAGGAATGTAGGAGTTGTCAAATGAGGTCTTTTCAAACGCGCATCTTCTTCTATGACTAATTAGACAAAGTCCTATTACTAAACACGAATGTGTGGGCTGTGGATTACTACATAACAGATAAGACTTATAATATTCATAAGATACCTACTGCGATATTAATCTTGTTATATGCTATAAAGGTGACAAACGAGTACACACTGTACCTGAAGGTAAGTGAATGTTATGGTTCATAGATATCTACATCTATCCTCGAATAAGATTTAAAAGTGAAGATGTGTAGTCACCCCTGAGGACTAATACGAATTACTTGCTACAAGTAAAAAGAGCCTCCGGCTCTCTTGACTTACCTTTCGAAAAAATACATTAATATTATGCTGCAATACTTTGATGTGTTTATAAACATTAAAAGTAAATATGTTAAACTATCTAAGAGCTCATCCTGCCCTTCCTCAATTGCCTGCGCTATCCCCGTTACCACTAATCCCAGCACCACTACTTCCAACACCACTACACTAATAAAGCCACACTACCAGTGATAATACGACACCTCTAAACCTAAACTCCTCTAAACGAAGTATTCTCAGGTGAAGTAGACTCTGCGGTGGCTGACCACTATGTGATCTTACCACGCAATTCAGGGAGGGCGGAAACTGCTCTTCAAACTAGGTAAGACACATAATTTTATTTTATTACAAGGATCTGAGCTAATATTTTTTTATATCATTAATATAATCGATTTCCGCAAAGCAACGTCCGATTCGATTAATAATATTGCATACCTTAAGCGAAAGCGCAAGGTAATGTTCTACTATCGCCTAAAAATTAAAATTCCAACATTTTATCGAATAAAATCGTATCTAGCAATCATATTATACATATAAATGATATAAAAAGCACATTGTTAGAAAGATAAATTATTGTTGAACTTACTTATAATTTTTTTAAATCGATTAAGTGCTATTTTTAAATAGAAAAAAGGGTTTTAGTGGCTTATAGTGTGGATTTATCATGTCCCTGTGGCTTGTAAACACTATAACTTTTGAAAATATCAATTGTTTAACTCAATCTATTTTTTAATCTCTTCATCTATCATGTGGGAAGCCACTGAATGTAAATGGCAGTGTAATTTTGTTTTGTTTAGCTATAATTAATTTTTTTCGGCTCCAAAATGGCGAAATTTTCGTTGATTTGGTTGCCTCGTATATAAATTGTTTCTGTAAATGGGGATCTACAGCCACAGAGTAGTTTAGTTCACAGAGTACCTTTGTATTAAGTTTAGTTCGGCTTCAGTCGCCGTCGTGAGTGGATATTGTTTCGGTTGTTTTCAGCGGCTCAAATAGATCGCTGTACAAATACACAATATCCGAATAACCAAATTTCTTAAATACTTGATTATAATAATAATAAGAGATTTTTTTGTTACAATATTTAAAAGCACAGAATAAATAATAGTAGTACGTACTAAAAGTAAGTAGTATAATTTTTTTTGTCATGGGTGACATTTTCATTCTTTTCGAGGGTGTCGAAACCGATAAGGTTGTCGAAATGTAAGTCCAAGATGGCGGCCGCAATAGGTATCAATTTTTTCATCATGGGTGTCATTTTCATGGTTTTCGAGGGTGCTGAAGCCGATAGTGCTGTCGAAATGTAAGTCCAAGGTGGACGCTGCAATAGGTATAAAATTTTTCATCATAGGTGTCATTTTCATGGTTTTCGAGGGTGTTGAAGCTGATAGTGCTGTCGAAATGTAAATCCAAGATGGCGGCTGAATTAGGTACCAATTTATTCATCATGGGTGTCATTTTCATGGTTTTCTAGGGTGTTGAAGCCGATAGTGCTGTCAAAATGTAAATCTAAGATGGCGGCTGCAAAATATATCAATTTTTTCATCTTGGGTGTCATTTTCATGGTTTTCGAGGGTGTTGAAACTGATAGTGCTGTCGAAATGTAAATCCAAGGTGGCGGCTGAAGTAGGTACCAATTTTTTCATCATGGGTGTCATTTTCATGGTTTTCGAGGGTGTTGAAGCTGATAGTGCTATCGAAATGTAAATCCAAGATGGCGGCTGCAATAGATATAAATTTTTTCATCATTGGTGTCATTTTCATGGTTGTCGGGAGTGCTGATGCCGATAGTGCTGTCGAAATGTAAATCCAAGGTGGCGGCTGCAATAGATATCAAGTTTTTCATCTTGGGTGTAATTTTCATGGTTTTCGAGGGTTTTGAATCCGATAGTGCTGTCGAAATGTAAATCCAAGATGGCGGCTGAAGTTGGTACCAATTTTTTCATCTCGGGTGTCATTTTCATGGTTTTCAAGAGTGTTGAAGCCGATAGTGCTGTCGAAATGTAAATCCAAAATTTTTGTTTAACTTTTGTGTCTATTTCGTGGACAGGGAAACAGATAATTAATTATTAATTATTTAAAGTTAGTATCACGAAGTTGCTGCTGTTCATTTCTTGTTTCTATTCCCTTCTGCCACATTTTACGGTACTTACAGGATGATATGGGATAGTAGACTCGCTTACACCCCCACTATACCTTAAGCCATTCCGTATATTATATGTTACTGTAAAAGCCGCAATTTTTGTGAATCTTAGGTTTTACTTTTAAATCCTAGGATTTACCAACATGAGCTGGTAAATGCAAGGATTGATATAAAATGCGACGATTTTTCGCGCTTTTACCGTTAGAGTTCGGTACATCCTAGGTTTAACCAAAGACTACCAGTAAGTGTTGGTTGGTTGGAAACAAATATATTTATATAAGTAGAAAGTATTTATTAAACATTGAATCATATTACCTGCATAATTTTAAAACATTTTTATGGTGATTTCTGAAAGTAGAATATATAAAAATAAAGAGGCTTGTTTTTTGAAAGTAGAATATAGAAATAAAGAGATGATGTATCGATTCACAACAAATCGATTTCTGAAATATAGATATTTTTTCACAGACTGGCTCATTGAATATTCTTAGCGAAGAAAAATAAAAATAGCGCATAAAGATGTTTTCGAAGAATTAAAGCAATACAATATGTGTATAAAATTGATGAATAAATTATGTCAAAGAACCGAATTAATTGACCCCGACTTCACCTGGTACGAGTCTGTCCTACCCCTAGAGTGTTTTTATAGAGCCGGAGGCGCGTAGGGGGAGCAGCCTCCGTCTGCTGTAACAAATCGTAGGCGAGGAGGGATGCCTGCGATTTGTTACGCAAAGGCCAGCGCCGGAGACGTTGCAGTTTCAAAATAAAAACAGAGGGTGACACAGATAGCGGGGAGGGCTGCACACTGTCCGCAAGTACGATAATGCGCCCGAACAGATCTAGACATGACTATTTTTCAATATTTACCGTGTCTTAGCGGTAAAACTTAAGATTCAATGAGTGAATGCTTGTAAAAGTCCGAAATAAACGATTACCATAGAATATTTCGGACTTTTACCTTATGGACTTGGTAAATCTTAGGTTTTACTGCAAAATCTTAGAATTAACCGTAGTTCTAGCTTTTATAGTAACATATACACCAAATATAAAATGATTCGATCCGCCTGTTAGGTACAGCGATAAATGTAACAACTGCTATGAGAGAGGCCTACTTCTATTGGTCGTCTTAATACAGATTGCCACTTTAGCCTACGATAGATTGGGCTTAATGAGTACTCTGAAATCTAGATGAATTACTCAGATGATGGAAGGAAACACGGAGGAAGATAAACATCGAACGGAACAAGGATTAAGAGTGTATTCGCTTTTGTAATACTAAGACAGTATTGTTTACTGACAACTTAAAATACTTCTAAACGTGTATGGAAATAATTTTAAAAACTTAAATGAACAGCGAACTGACAAAAGTGACTGCAGTATTAATTAGTGCCGACGAGGATCGAAACATGGTTGCTCGCGTAGTAAGTAATTTAAGTTCGAGTGCTTATCCCTTGAGCTACCAAGACTCTTTTTATAAAACTGACTTGTTAAACAAAGTTATAGTACACTCCCGCCTCGAGTGGGGTACTCAAACAAATCCCAAAATATTTTCAACAAAGATTTAAAAACTAAAAGCAGTTCAGTTTTGCTTATTTCGAACAACGGAATAAAAAATATGAATGGACAACATAGTAAAAACAATACAGAAAACACTAAAAAACAACCTTTTTTCATAAAAAGTTCGCTGGCTTTTGAACAATGTAAAGCTTTAAAAAATAAATGAACGCTCATAATATCGGCAACCTAATATTTAAGAGGGTAATTTTAATATTTTTAAGAAGCTTTGAAATCCATCTTGATAAAAATATTGGACTTAAATTACTTGAAAATATTGTTTGTATTTTATATAAAAATTTTATGTTCAGCTCGTAAGTCAACCGATGGACACGAACTTTGGACTAGTTAGTACTTAATAATGCTATTTTTCTGAGGATTCCACGGACTATTACTATTCGTAGTACCATTATTTAACCATTAACGGGTTGTCTACGTGTATATGTCATTTAGTTATTGCAAAAGAGTAACCATTTAAATTTGTATGAATAGTAAGGTTGAAACGATCGAAGGCGTTGTATAAAACTTAATATTTGAGAATAAAACGGGACTGTCATTGTGCTAAATACAAATCAAACAAGCACACACGCCTGTCACCCAGAGGGGCAAGCAGAGACTACGGACTTCCATTGGGCGCGATCCTGACACACCTCTCTCGCCTCCTTTACATCCATATATCTACGCATACATGCTCGTCGGTTAAGAGTACTCCTAATCTAGCCCATTTTCAATGTATCACCGATTTGATCGATAAATCTTCGTCTAGGCCGTCCCTTCCCGTATCTGCCGTTCATTTCTGAAACATAAATTTGCTTTGTCACTCTTTCCTAGTTCATTCTATCTACATGATCAAACCACCGAAGCATTTCTTTTTTAATCCTGGTCACAACGTCATCTTGTAAACCACACTTTTCTCTTATCACACTATTTTTCCGGACCGATACGACTTAGGGACCTTCAAGAAAAGAGCGTACTCCTTTTTAAAAGGCCGGCAACGCATCTGCAATTCCCTCCCTGGTGTTGCAGTTGTTCATGGGCGGCGGTAGTCACTTAGCATCAGGTGAGCCGCATCCTCGTTTGCCCCCTCTCCTATAAAATAAAATAAATAAATAAATTTCTCACAGTGTTTTCAGATTCAGCCCTGTCACTCTCCTTAATAACCGCATTTCTACAGCATTTATTCTACTCTCATGGTTCTTCTGCCAGACCCAAATTTCACTACCATACATTAAAGTAGGGACTAACACAGCATTACGAATTGCCGTACGTGCCTTCTTTGATACATTCTGACTCTTCATAATTGTGCTAAATATTTCACGATATTAATAATTATAGATGTTTTATGATTAATTTTGCCATTATCTTTATGTAATGGTAAATTTATAAATAGAATATGTACGTGTATAATTGATTTTGTGTGTGATGTATGTAGTGTAGAGGTAGGTGTAAGTTATCATAATCATCATCATTACAGCCCTTCACAAGTCCACTGCTGAACATAGGCCTCCCCCAACGAATGCCACAAAGCACGGTCCTGAGCCACCTGCATTCATCGACTTCCTGCATATATTACCAGGTCGTCACTCCATCTAGTGGGGGGACGTCCTATACTTCACCTGCCGGTGCGAGACTGCAACTCGAGAAACTTTTTTCCCCATGGGTTGTCGGTTCTTCGAGCTATATGGCCGGCTCATTGCCACTTCAGCTTACTAATCCGTTGGGCTATGTCGGTCACTCTGATTCTACTGCGGATATCCTCATTTCTAAGTTTATCACGCAGAGAAACTCCGAGCATAGCCCTCTCCATAGCTTGCTGAGCGACCTTGAGCTTCCTAATACGGCCAGCAGTGAAGGACCACGTCTCAGTTCTGCTGGCAACACGCACTGGTTGTACAGTCTTGTTTTTAAGTTTTAAGGTATACCTGACGAGAAGATGTGCCGTAATTTCCCGAACGCTGCCCAACCGAATTGAATACGTCGATTGACCTCTGTGTCGAAGTTGGACTTACCTAGTCGGACTATTTGTCCCAGGTAAACAAACTTGTCAACAACTTTGAGTCTAGTGCACCCAACAACTACCGGCATAGGTGTGACATGGACATTAAACACGACCTTTGTATTGACCATGTTCACCTTAAGACCTATCCGTTGAGAAACACTATTGAGGTCATTGAGCATAGCGCTTATGTCCTCCAGCAATTCTGCCACAAGAACTATATCGTCGGCAAATCGAAGGTGACTGATATACTCGCCATTGATGTTGATACCGTATCCGTTCCAGTCCAGAAGCTTGAAAACGTCTTCCAATGCAGCGGTGAAGAGTTTCAGGAATAGAACGTCACCCTGTCTTACACCTCTCTGCAGTTGGATAGGTTTCGTACTCTGGTTCTCTACCCGGATAGCCATCGTAGCCCTACTGTACAAGCACTTCAACACTTCGATATACAGACAGTCAAATTGGCACCGCTGAAGGGACTGCAGCACCGCCCAAATGTCGACGTAATCAAAGCTTTCTCATAGTCCACATAAGCCAGACATAGTGGCAAATTGTACTCCTCGTATTTCTGCACAATTTGCCGAAGGGTATGTATGTGTTCTATGGTGCTAAAGCCTTTTCGAAAACCGGCTTGTTCGGGAGGCTGAAAGTCGTCAAGTCTGCGCACGAGCCGATTCGTAATGATTTTCGAAAACAGCACGTAGATGCGGCTCAGAAGGGAAATCGCTATGTAGTTTTTCAAGAGAACGTTGTCGCCTTTCTTGAAAATCAAGACCACCACACTTCTGCTCCACGTCTCCGGTGTAATACCACCATGGAGAACGGAATTAAAGAACTTCAAGTACCGGTTTTTCACTCGATTTCAGAAGCTCTGCTGTAATTCCATCCTCGCCTGGGGCCTTGCCGTTTAAAAGGTGCTGAAGAGCTATTCTAATAAAGCTCAGACTGACGTCCGGGATATCATCGGAGTAATGTCGGTTGAGACTCGATCTTGGATCGTTACTCACACTTGCGTGTGGTTCTAACGATGATGTGTTCAGCTGCCCATAGAATCTCTCAATCTCACTCAAAATCTCAGCTGTCCCGGAAATGACGCTGCCACACTCAGTTTTTAGCTTTAACAGTTGGCTCTTTCTAGCTGACAGATCTTTAGCAAAGACTTTGGAGCCCTAATTCCGCTTGATCGCTTTTTCAATACTTGCAGTATTAAAGTTGCGTATGTCCCGCGACATGCATTTGGAGATGCATCTGTTAAGTTGCCTGTATGCTGTCAAATCTATTGAATACTGCAGCTTCATATCCTGTCTAACAGCCATGAGTTAATCTCATGGCTGTTAGACAGGAGAGTGTGAGGAGACAGTTAGAGTGTGATCGGAGAGTTTTTGTGTTATTTTGCAGCGAGTCTTACAAAACTTAACTCCGACCGCATGGATAGTTTCCACGAGCTTGTCATTCATATCATCCACTTCATTGCAATCTTCTAGGCCCTGAAAACGGGTTCGTAGCTCGAGCTGAAATGTTTCGGGACTTTGGATAAGAGCACGAGTGGGACGGAGCGTTAACTTCATTAGACGTGACCTCTCCAACGTTACGTTTAGGTTCAGTGTGCCTCTCACCATTCGGTGATCGCTGCCGGTTTTCACCCTCGCGATCACTGAGACATCATTGAACAGTTGTCGTCTGGTCGTCATAATGAAGTCAATCTCATTTTTTGTCGAACCGTTGGGGCTCGACCAGGTCCACTTCCTGTGAGGTCGCTTCTGGAAAAAAGAGTTCATCATAGAGAGTGCCTTTATCTCCATGAAGTCGGCCAGCTGCTGGCTCCTTGGGTTCCGTTGTCCTATTCCGAATTTCCCTTCTTTCAGCTAACCCTTCTCTCTTGTGCCTAGTTTTGCGTTGAAGTCTTCCATTAACACCGTATAGTGGGTTTTGGACGAATGCATGGCTCTAGAGATATCCTCATACATATCCTGCACCTCCCTATCGGGGTGTGCCGAGGTTGGTGCATAAACCTGTATGACCTTCAGCGAATACCGTTTGGTGATTCTGAGTATAAGGTACGCAACCCAACAAAGGGTGTAAGTGTAAGAACATAAATTAAAAATAAAATCGTACTCACGCACAGCCAAATCCCAACGCAGCGTAAAAAAAACCATAACAAAAACCAGGAAAATAGTGAATATGACAGTATAGATACCAAATCTAATCATTTTACTTTAAATAGTTTATGAATGTGGCGTTCAGAAGTCAATATGATAATCGGGAAATTATCGTCATTTCTAAGATAGACATTGCCATTAATGGTCCAGAAATATTTGAAATCCCTTTAAATAAAATAGATTCGGGAAGCTTATGCAGTTAATTGCTCAGGTACAAATATTGGGGTCTCTTCAAAGGTAGACAAACCGAGATGTTTCGCACGGAGCTAAGATTTGTTCATTTTATTTAATATCTTAAATTTCTTGAGCAAATCCATTTTCTGAAGAGAGGATGCCATTTCTTGTAGAAACGGCATCCATAATAGGTGTATTCTGAGACCCTCCTTTTTTCTGCGTACTCTATAGATGTTCTTTATATTAGACGTAGGCAGATCCGAACCAACGTTTTTAGACAGCGACTTTACCACATTCATAACATCTGATTATGACTTTTTATTAATGATGTCATTATAATGACATTATTATTATACACAATAGTATTTTACACGCGCATTTCACTATTCCATATAACGAAAGCAATTTTATTATTCGATGTGAAAGTTTTTGCACTTTTAATTCTCCCCTTCATTATAACTACGAATGTTGGTAGGTGAGAGAAACTAAGAATGGAGGTGTTTAATTATATTCTTCGACACCTACCTTTCAAGCGTGGTAGGGTCATGCTCCAGCTATATTAGTTGTATAATTGTAGCACGAATGGATCGGCTCATCCGTGGAAGGACCACACTTTCACAGGATACCAACGTAAAATAACAGTTTAATGCTGCTGTGTTTCATATGGTGAGTGCAGAGAACCGGAGACTCTTTTTACTGGAGGACAGGCATTCCATCTTAGTCTTCACGGTGGACTGTGTGCTCGTTTGTTTCTCTTATCATTTAAAAAAATACCTCTCCGTGACAAAAAAAATAATTGTTTTATATAGCCCTGTTGTCTTGTCGTTAGAAAATACTGTAACCCATATCATCCCGCAGGTGTCGTTAGGGGTGACTTAGACCATATAAAGCAGATGTGCAGCAGCATCCTTTTGATAGAAAATCAATAAAAAAACTGTGGAAACCAATCCACCTGCTATGCTTGAAAACTACATCAAATATACCCCCATAATTTATTTTTGGGGAAGGCCGGTGATCACCAGTAGAATTATGATATACTGTAATAAATTAATGACCCATTGACGGTACCAGGCTGCCACTCAAGAATCTCTCTTCCCTATCAGTTGTCGGTTCTTCAGGATATATAGCCAGCACATTACCACTTGAGCTTATTTGTCCGTTGCATACGTTTGTTACTATAGTTGTACTGCACATATCTTTATAAATAATTACATCATGCCCTGCGTGAATCTCCTAACAAAGTTATCTCTATAACTCGCTGAGTCACCTTAAGCCTTCTCATACGGCCAGAGGTGAAGGGACACGTATTAGATTCATATGTTATCGTTGGAAAACTCGCTGGTTGTACTCTGGTTTTCAAGTTTTCAATTATGAATAGGTGACGAGAGGATGTACCGTAACCACGAATGCAACCCAGTCCAGTTGGACCCGTCGATTGATCGGCGACTGGATCGAAGTTGTACTTTTTTATAGCATAAGGGTAATTCATCCATCCATGTAAGTGAATGCTGTACCCCATAGATATATACATTTATCCTCAATTAAGAGTCAAAATACAGATGCACCGCCACCCCTGAAGACTGAGGTGAAATGCCTCATTTCCAGGAAAAAGGGTCTCCGGTTCTCTACACTCACTATAAGAAACACGGCAGCATTGAGCTGCTATTTTACGATGGTATTCTGTGAGAGCGTGGTCCTTCCCGGTCGAGCCAACCCATCGTGCTGCAACCATAATATAGCTACAGCATAGCTCTACCACGTTAAGAATACTTACTTATTCGGATAGTTATTTATTTTTATTTTTGAACCTAGTGTCCCAAAATTACTTCCACAATAGGTGTAAAACAGACCTTACACATGAAAATTGATGAGTAAGGAAGGCTGAGCAGTGGCAGCCCCGTAACGGCAAATAAATTGTAGTACTGTGATTAAATTTAAATTACTATAATTCTGCAGGATTTATGAAGTTGGCACCTACAGTATAATGCCAGTCTTAACAGAGACAAGCCGTCTAGGCAGGACAGGATTATAGTGCCCGAGAATGTATATGCGCAAGCTCAAGTGATCTCTCCATTCCATCACTGTCATAGTCCGATGGGACGTTGTCCGACAGGAACAGAGAGAGAGTTTACGCACAGGACCAACGAATTTACGTGCTTTCCGAGGCCAACCCCTAAAACTAATAACTAATTTTGGCCCGACCCGGGATTTGAAACCAGGACCTCATGATCACCTCGATCACGACCACTCGACCAACGAGGCAGCCATTGCCCAATTACATTATGAACTGATTGACACCAGGTGGTCATACATGTAGGAAGTCGTTAAATGCAGAAGGATCTGCAGCGTGCTTTGTTCAGCAGAGGACTTATCAAATACTTAATTATGATGACTTTATAAAAGGGTTTCACAATATTATAATGTTATAATTCAAAATCCTGCATGTCTCATTTGCGTGTTTGATCAAACGATAATATATAGCGACACATCATTTTATACATACATACACCATCCCGCAACCCGACCCTTGTCACACCGACAGACAGTTCACGGTCATTGGGTGCTGTTGATGTAAAACTAAGTGGGAATGTGTGTTTAAGTATATTTTGACAGTTTACACGAACGGATATTACATAACTTAAAATAATCGAGAATAAATAATTATAAAAATTGCGTGCCAAATATTTTGTATTTAAGGAATGAAGCAGAAAACTTATGACGTACTTAAAGTTTAAGTCTTCTTCATCATCATCAGCTCGTAAAGATCCACTACTGGAAATTATCCTTACCCTATGGGAGACTTGCCTAAAGGGGCTACTCGGGCGGCTTTGAGTCCATACAAACGTAGTCCTCTGTTTTCTGCCTACATGATTACCTACCACTGTTATATTCCTATACTTTTTTTTGGAATGAAGTTGGACGGTAAGGATTTGGCGGATGGGGGTAGGTGAAAAAAAGTGTATTTGTGTGATTTTTCCGTCACGACTCCTTCTGACGTAGTGTAAGTAGAAGGCAGAAAGCCTTGGCGGCTATAAGGAAGCGAGATGAAATAATATCCATCTCCGTCACACTATTTCATTATTTTATTATTTTAAGAACTAGAAAACTTAAAAATTGCTGAAATTACCCAGCTACATTGTCATTATCAGATCAACCATACAGCAATTAAATTTCACAAACATAAAATTAAAAAAGACAATTTTGTAGATATAGCCATAATATTTAATATTTTGTTCCATAAAAAATTATAAAGTAATATTTAAAATAAAAAAACATATCATTTTATTCACTTAAATACTTGTTAGTCATGGAATAAATGCTGTAAAAAAAATTAATGAATCCAATTAATCGAAGTTTTAATTTATACAAATTGAGACTTTCCGGATTAAAGATCGATTATAACGTAGATCACCTACAAAATATTGTGCACTGAACATGATTAGACAGATAATAATATTGTAAAGGCGCCTAAAAGAGTTAATAATGCTTCTGAGTGTTTGTTTTCCCTGGCCTCATGACCTCCACGTTCCGGAGTCGGGAGCGAAGTTTCAGCTATAGCTTTGAGTTTAAAGCTACAGACGTAGGCGCCTGGCATGTGGATGCGCTTTGCCTGAAAAGAAGAAGGAGGAGTAGTCATCTTCTGTGGAGGAGCCGCTATGAGATGGCTGGCGTAAGCCGCTTATATTTGCGAAAACGTTCTCATGGCCCTGAATGCAAAGCATGAATTGTTTCACGTCAGTTGACGTGTAGGGGAATCAAACTAATAACTTTAAACATTAGACCGCTTTATAATAATTATTTATTACAAAAAATAAAAAAAGTCACTCCTTAACTAGTAAATTAGAGAAAGAGCAAATGTCTGGTTATATAATATTCATTATTTTTAGGTAGCATACTCATTGTAGGAAGTATTTCTCGTGCGCGCTTTATTCAAGCGCAATATATGCTGTGTTGAACATGAAATAACTTATGTTAAAGGTTTGTGGACATTAGAAAATAATATATATATGTTTATCATTAGACAGATTTCTGTTAACGAAATTAAAGAAAAGAAGGGAAGGGAAAGGAATATTTTTAAGCAAAAAGGGCCATAATTTAAATTAGTCATTGAATTCAGTAAATCAATTTAAAAAAATATATTAACATTTGTATATGTACTTAATATCTCTCTTAAAAAGATTAAATATATATTCTACCATATGCATATTCATCAAATTAAATTGTATAAATTGCGCGTGCACTTAAATATACATTTATTGTGGCATTGGCCACAAGGACTTCAGCCAAAAAGATTATATCAAACTTGACGTTGTAAAACGTTACTTACTTACTTACTTACTTATCTTCAGGCTCAATCCCTGACGGGGTAGCCAGAGAGAACAGATTTCCAAGTGTCACGATCCTTACATAACTTTTTCGCTTCTTTCAGATTCATTATCTTCTTCATACAAGCACGTCTAGGTATCCGAGTACTCTTGACCCTCCCCTCTTCGAGCAATTTGCTCACATGGTCTTCGAAAGTTATTTTCGGTCTACCTTGACACCTTTTAATATTAACTTTCGCGCTATATATTTTCTTCACCATTCGGTCTTCACTCATTCGCTCAACGTGCCCAAACCATCGAAGCACGCCCTTATCAATTTTTGTGATAAGGTCATCTTTCAAACCTGCCATATTGTGAATCTCTTCGTTTCGCTTTCGGTCGGCCATGGTAACGCCGCACATTTTACGAAGAGATCGCATCTCCACTGCATTCATCTTGCTTTAATGCTTCTTCTGGCATAAACAGGTTTTGCTGCCATATAACAAATTCGGTACCAACACTGTGTTATGTATTGCAAGGCGTGCACTCTTCACTACGCCTTGCCTTTTGACTAACGCAGTCAGGACACCATTGACTTTGTTCCCGGCAGCGACACGCCTGTCAACATCTAAATCACATCGTCCATCCCGGCTAAAAGCACTCCCCAAGTATACAATTTTATTTGCCTGTTCTAGACATTCCTGATTTACCCATATTTCACACTTCGTTCTCTCTTCGTCCCTTTCAAATACCAGAACCTTAGTTTTATTAGCATTTAAACGGAGACCTTTAATTTCACATTCCTCTTTAAAACACGTGACTAATGCCTGCAGTTCTGCCTCTGATGGTACAATAAGCACTGCATCATCAGCATACACCAGACAATTTACTTTAATGTCACCCAATTACACACCCAAACAGCTATCTTTCAGCTTCTGTAAACAGCTGTCGAGATACAGTATGAACAGCCAGGAAGACATGACACAACTCTGTTTAACGCCAGTTTGGACGCTCAACATGGGTGACAGGTCATGCCCTACCCGCACACAGGCTTTACAGTCACAGTAAAGTGACTGCACAGCCCTTAGCAATCGACCATCCACACCGTACCCCGGCAACGGTTCCCACATTTTCTTCCTTACAACCTTATCAAATGCTGTCTCAAGATCCACAAAAGCACAGAAAATCTTCTGGTTAGCAGCCAGAAGCTTCTGCGTGATCATGCGGAGAAAAAACACTTGATCCGTGCATTCTCTTCCAGGTCAAAATCCGCATTGTGCCTCCCATATAAATCTTTCCGATTTCTCTTGCATCCTACGTGTCAAAACCTTCGAGTTAACTTTACTTGCTAAACTGGTCAAGCTGATCGCCCGATAGCACCCGCAGTCAAAATGTGAATCTTTACCTTTATATAAAGGCACAATGACTGCGGATCGCCAATCATCCGGGACATCCCCCGTCCGCCAGCACAAATTGCACAGCAGATGAAAGCTGTCCCAGACGCGAGGCCCACCATACTTGACCATTTCAGCAGTAACTCTGTCTAGTCCCGCAGCCTTACCACATTTCAAACTTCGAATCGCACGTTCAATCTCTTTCATACTGATGACCTCAGTGTCATCGAGGTCCGGTCTGGCGTGTCACGGCGTCATCGTATTTTTATGTAAAACGTTACACAAAATAAAAACCAATTAACAAATTTCCTCAAACTGATGTTGATACATTTTGAAATTGGTAATTTCATTAAGCCAAATTGTCTCTTCAAAGATAATAATCTTTGGACAATACAAAACTTTCCTTGAGAGTTTTATGATTGATACTCGATTAAATTAAGCCTAATTTCGCTTCCAGTCAATCATTTTACCCATAATCGATTTTGCAGATATGTGTTACCCAGATCTGGCCCAAGATCTTCTGAACAAGCTAAAACGCCTTCTAAATAACTGTACAAGATTTATTTTCGGGCTTCGTAAGTATGACCATATTTCGCAATCTAGATCTAAGCTAAATTGGCTTATTATCTGGCAGAGGCGCAATCCCAGTATATTGCTTGTTCTTTTTTCTATATTATATGACCCATCTTATTTTCTTATTTTTAGAGTACATTTCACTATCTCTCTTCACCTTATGATAGGGCTCTTCGTTCTTCTTCTAACAACAAAATCTGCACTCCTATTCACTTCACCGAGTTCTATGGTAACTCCTTCATAGTTTAGGCTACACCCCTTTGGAACTTCTTGCCCGATGACATGAAAAAAGGACCAAATAAATATGCTTTTGAAAAATTGGTCTGTTGTCATCTATTAAAGACAACGCTTTTTACACGAGTCGTCCATATAATGTATTGCTAAAGAGACGTATGTATATTCAAATCATTTGTTTGTACTAATTATATAATATTTATATAATTATGTTTTTTGTTTGTGTACATATGTATGTAATTATTTGTATGTTTGTATGTATAGGTTATATAAGTATAGTTTATTCATTAGTAAAGTGTATATATTATATAGTTACTTATAATTTTTGTTTCGTGTTCTTTTATTCTATATTACCACACCTAGGTCAAATTCTCACCACTCCATGGTGTGATTGGTAGAGAATGCCTCAAGGTATTAAGTCCGCCCTTTGTAATATCTTGTTTTCAGGAATGTTAAATAAATAAATATGATGGTAGACGACGCACTTGACCATGTATTCCTCTCGTAAATATAAGGAAGCCCTTCCCAACTATTGAACGTATAAAAGCTGTAGCTTTAGTAACTTACTTATTGTTTTAATGCAAATCAATAGATATATTATATTCATTACATCATAATATAATAGTTTACTTTTATTTGGCTGTGGTATTTTGTAGATTTCTGTTCAACTGTTTCAATAATTTCAGTTCTGACTTTTGCTTTTCAAGCAAACGATTCAATGTGGCTAAAGGTAACGCTGAATCTGTGAACAATACGTGAGGTAAAGTAGTACTTTGCATCGTATAATGATGTGATACGTTTAGTAACGTAGCATACGTGTAGTATGGTGTGTGCAATTAATGTATACTTTAAAAATGTTATAAAACCGACACACGTAGCTATAATTTAATATTAATGACGTTAAAGTAAACTTTAAAAAAACAAAGATCTAATTTTCCAATCCTATTTAACAGTGGTAGAGTCACGCGGCAGCTTTTGCTGTCGCATGGATGAGCCGGCTCGAACCCGGGTGGTACCACGGAGGTTTACCTCTGCGTTTCGCTTGGTGAGTGCAGGTGGCTGGAGGCCCTTTTACTGGAAATGAGGCATTCCATCTTAGTCCTCACGGGTGACAACGCATCTGCATTTTGATTCGCAAACGAGAATAGATGTAGATGTCTATGGGCCGCAGCAAACACTCACGATCAGGTGAACTGTGTGCTCGTCTGTCACCCTTATCCTATAAAAAAAATCCTGAGATTAAAGTTATTGGTAAGATAAAATACACCATAAACCAATTTAATATTAGACATGTATATTTAAAATAGTTCAATTGTTTCACATTCATATTTCGACCGGTTATCCTTTATTTTAAGGGACTTTATTGTGCCGACGATTGAAAACTCAGCCGAAAAAGAATAAAATCTTTTTTATCTTCTGTAAATGTTTAATTAATGAAGTTTGAAACTATTAAAATAAGTGAAAATTATGTTATTATTTTTGGTTTTATTGAAGTTGGATAATTTATTTTTACAGTTAAATGATTACACAATTTTGAGGGAAACAATAACAACAAGAATTCCTTCTCAATAGTTAGATTTAAATGATCATCCAAAAGGTTGGAAGTTTTCTCTGAATTTAAATCGGACCACTCTTGAGGCAAAGCCTATAATATCATCATCACCACTGCTCAACATAGGCTAACCAAGGAATGCAAAAAATCACGGTCAGAGCTATTCTATATATATAGCTTTAATTTCAGAACTTTGTTAGCGCGACTTAATCTTCGATATGTTTCGCTTGGGGCGCGACGACAGCGCCGCCGTAGCACTACTGAGGTCATTAAGCATAGCGATTAGGTACTCCAGCGATTCTGGCATAAGAACTATATCGTCAGCAAATCGAAGGCAGTGATGTACTTGCCACCATTTCAGTAGCTTGAAAACTTTTTCAATTAAGAGGTGAAGAGTTTCGGGGATATACCATCATCCTGTCTTACACTTCTCTGCATTTGGAAAGGTTTCGTACTTTGGTTCTCTACTCGGATAGCTATCGTAGCTCTAATGTACCAACGCTTCTTCACTTTGATATACCCACAGTCAACTTGGAACCGCTGAAGTGACTGTTGCAACGTCTACATTTCGACGGAATCAAAGGATTCCTCATAGTCCCCATAAGCAAGGCAAAGTTGCAGATTGTACTCGTCGGACTTTTGTAAAATTTGGCGAAGGGTATGTATATGATCTATGGTGCTAAAGCCTTTTTTTAAAACCGGCTTGTTTGGGAGACTGGAAGTCGTGAGTCTGCGTGCGACACGATTCTTATTGCCTTTCGAAAACAGCACGTAGACGTGGCTTAGAAATTAAATCAGTCTATAGTTCTTAAACAGAGCGTTGTCGCCTTTCTTGAAGAATAATATTACCGCACTTCTGCTCTATGCATTCGGAGTAGTCCCAAAATTATTAAGAGTGTGATCGGAAAGTTTTGTGTTCTTCTGCGGCGGGTCTAGCAATACTTTACTCCGACCGCTTGGTCAGTTTTCACAAGCTTGTCATTCATTTCCTCCATTGCATTGCAATCTTCTAGGAACTGAAAATGGTTTCGTAGCTCGAAATGAAAGTATTTGGATCCCTGGATCAGAGCATGAAGGAAACAGAGCATTGACTCCATTAGACGACACCTCTCCAACTTAACGTTTAGTTTCAGTTGGGTTCCGTTGCCCTATTCCAAATTTCTCTACCCCCAGCTCACCATTCTTTATTGTGCCTAGTTTTACGTTCAAGTCTCCCATTAACACCGTATAGTAAGATTTGGAGGAATGTATGGGTTTAGGTATATCCTTATACATTTCCTCCACCTCGTCATCAGGATGTGCCGAAGTTGGTGCCTCACAATCGTTACTACGCTGTTTACGATAGACTTGTGGACGATAAATTTGACCTGTTTGTGAAAGATCTTAACTTATTTTATTACTGGGAGAGTCACTCTCCCGGGAATGAAATAAGTTGCCGCATTCGGTAATTACTGATTCATCCCCCTCTCGTCGGACCTTTCTTTTTTCTACGTAGTAGGGCCATGCTGCAGCTATATTGTGGTTGTAGCACGAATGGGTCGGCTCGACCGGGAAAGGACCACGCTCTCACAGAAAAGCAGTGTAAAATAGCAGCTTAACGCTGCTGTGTTTCGTATGGTGAGTGTAGAGAACCGGAGACCCTTTTTACTGGCAAAGAGGCATTCCATCTTCGTCCTCACGGGTGACAATGCATCTGCATCTTGAGTCTTTATTGAGGATAGATGTAGATGTCTATGAGTCACAGTAACCACTTACCATCAGGTGGACTGTGTGCTCGTTTGTCACCCGATCCTATAAAAAAAACCTCAGATAATCCTATAATATCTAAGCGCAACTTGTTTATTTCTTCTTTCAGCTTCAGGATCTTCTCATTAGTCCTCAGAATGAGTGCGTTGTCTGTTTCTAGGTCGTGTCATCTTAAGTTGCAAGCGAACCTCCACTGGAGATTCTTAGCACCCCCTGCCCCGCTATTACCATGGTCACCACCGTAGCCAGGAATGGCGGGGCTACCAGGATCTGGGTGCCATCTCTTCTTAACTTTATTTATGGGAAGTATATTGCCATAGTTGAATAGAATAGATTCAAAGGCTTTCTCATAGTCCACACACGCCAGACATAGTTGCAAATTGTACTCCTCGGACTTCTGTACAATTTGTCAAAGGGTATATACGTGGTCTATGGTGCTAAAGCCTTTTCGAAAACCGGCTTGTTCAGGAGGCTGAAAGTCGTCAAGTCTGCGCGCGAGACGATTCGCAGTGACTCTCGAAAACAGCACGTAGACGCGGCTCAGAAGGGAAATCGGTCTGTAGTTCTTCAAGAGAGCGTTGTCGTCTTTGTTAAAGAACAAGGCCACCGCACTTCTGCTCCACGCCTCCGGTGTAATGCCACCATGGAGGACAGAATTAAAGAGCTTCTGAAAGACTTCAAGTACCGGTTTTCCACCCACTTTCAGAAGGTTCGCTGTAAATCCATCCTCGCATGGGGTCTTGCCGTTTTTAAGGTTCTATAGAGCTATTCTAATTTCGCTCAAACTGACGGCCGGGATAGCATCGGAATAATGTCGGATAAGACTCGCTCTTGGATCGTTACTCACACTTACGTGCGGCTCCAACAGTGACGTGTACAGCTGCCCATAGAACCTCTCAATCTCACTCAAAATCTCAGGTGCCCCGGAAGCGATGCTGCCACACTCGGTCTTCAGCTTTAACAGTTGGCACTTTCTGGCAGACAGATCTCTGGCAAAGACTTTGGAGCCTTGGTTCCGCTCGATCGCTTCTTCAATACGAGCTGTATTGAAGTTGCGTAAGTCCCGCCGAATGCATTTGGAGATCTGTCTGTTCAGTTGCCTGTATGCTGTAAAATCTGTTGAAGAATGTAGCCTCATCTCCCGTCTAACAGTCATGAGATTAAGAGTGTGATCGGAGAGTTTTTGTGTCCTTCTGCGGCGGGTCTTGCAGAACTTAGCTCCGACCGCATGGACAGTTTCCACGAGCTTGTCATTCAAATCGTCCACTTCATTGCAGTCGTCTAGGCACTGAAAGCGGTTTTGTAACTCGAGCTGAAAGGTTTCGGGACTTTGAATTACAGCACGAGGGGGATGAAGCGTTGACTTCATTAGACGAGACCTCTCCAACTTAACGTTTAGATTCAGTGTGCCTCTAACCATTCGGTGATCGTTGCCGGTTTTCACCTTCGCGATCACTGAGACGTCACTGAACAGTTGTCTTGTGGTCGTCATAATGAAGTCAATCTCATTTTTGTCGAACCGTCGGGGCTCGACCAGGTCCACTTCCTGTGGGGCCGCTTTCGGAAAAATGAGTTCATCATAAGAAGTCCCTCTTTCTCTACAAAGTCGGCCAGCTGCTGGCCCCTTGGATTCCGTTGCCCAATTCCAAATTTCCCCACTTTCAGCTCACCGTTCTCTCTTGTGCCTAGTTTTGCATTGAAGTCTCCCATTAACACCGTATATTGGGTTTTAGAGGAATGCATGGCTCTAGAGATATCCTCTTACATTTCCTCTACCTCCTCATAGGGATGTGCCAAGGTTGGTGCGTGAATCTGTATGACTTTCAATGAATAACATTTGGTGATTCTGAGTATAAGGTACGCAACCCTCGTCGACAAATTCACAATTTGTACAACGTTGTTAACGAGAGACTTGGTTATTGTTGATTATGCTTTGTAATACAATTTGAAAGGACTCTTATAAGCATTCCATATTAGTCCTCAGAGCAAAAAACGTATGTGCATTTTTCTAAATCGATCATGGATGTAATCACACAAAATTTACTTATCAACAGGTGTATAGTAAGCTCACTTTGTCAACTATACTTGTATAAACACAATGTTGGTATCGTTATTATCATCATTATTACAGTTCATCACAAGTCTGCTGCTGAACATAGGTCTCTATAGATTGTCACAAAGCACAGTAATGAGCCCACCTACCTACACATCTCAGCAGGTCGTTACTCCATATAGTGAGGAATCGTCTATTCGATTGATTGATCGGAAAATACAGGCAACCTTTTTTTTAGATGTCGACCTAGTAATTGCAAGACTATTTTGTGGGAACCACCAGTTATCGTGTAGTGGCGGTTAAGAATATCCACTACCCAATATCTTCCCGAGGGTGTTGTAAAAGGCGACAAAGGGAAACAGGCAGAAGATGCGCAGCAGCATCTTCCTGGTAACGGCAAAAATACAATAAAAAACTGCGGTTGCCGACCCGCTCCCAAGCGTGGCAACTATATATACCCCCCATGATGAAAGTTACGAAGAGACGGCCCCCAGTCCCCGGCGGCCCCGCTATTCCTGGCTACGGTGGCGACCATGGTAACGGCGGGGCAGGGGGTGCTAAGAATCTCCGGTGGAGGTTCGGTTGCCACCTACGACGACTCGACCTGGCAACATAAAACGCACGCACTCTCAGGACTGATGAGAAGATTGTGGAGCTGGAAGAAGAGATAGACAAGTTACGCTGGCATATTATAGGATTATCCGAGGTCCGAAAAGAGGGGGAGGACACGGTAATCCTCGAATCCAGCAACTTGCTCTATTACCGTGAGGGCGACCATCTGTCCCAAGGAGGTGTCGGATTTATCGTCCACAAGTCTCTCGTTAACAACGTTGTACAAATTGTGAATTTGTCGACGAGGGTTGCGTACCTTATACTCAGAATCACCAAATGTTATTCATTGAAAGTCATACAGATTTACGCACCAACCTCGGCACATCCCTATGAGGAGGTAGAGGAAATGTAAGAGGATATCTCTAGAGCCATGCATTCCTCTAAAACCCAATATACGGTGTTAATGGGAGACTTCAATGCAAAACTAAGCACAAGAGAGAACGGTGAGCTGAAAGTGGGGAAATTTAGAATAGGGCAACGGAATCCAAGGGGCCAGCAGCTGGCCGACTTCATAGAGAAAGAGGGACTCCTTATGATGAACTCATTTTTCCAAAAGCGGCCCCACAGGAAGTGGACCTGTTCGAGCCCCGACGGTTCGACAAAAAATGAGATTGACTTCATTATGACGACCACACGACAACTGTTCAGTGACGTCTCAGTGATTGCGAAGGTGAAAACCGGCAGCGATCACCGAATGGTTAGAGGCACACTGAATCTAAACGTTAAGTTGGAGAGGTCTCGTATAATGAAGTCAACGCTCCGTCCCCCTCGTGCTCTAATTCAAAGTCCCGAAACCTTTCAGCTCGAGTTACAAAACCGCTTTCAGTGCCTAGACGACTGCAATGAAGTGAACGATTTGAATGACAAGCTCGTGGAAACTGTCCATGCGGTCGGAGCTATGTTCTGCAAGACCCGCCGCAGAAGAACACAAAAACTCTCCGATCACACTCTTAATCTCATGGCTGTTAGACGGGAGATGAGGCTACATTCTTCAACAGATTTGACAGCATACAGGCAACTGAACAGACAGATCTCCAAATGCATTCGGCGGGACTTACGCAACTTCAATACAGCTCGTATTGAAGAAGCGATTGAGCGGAACCAAGGCTCCAAAGTCTTTGTTAGAGATCTGTCTGCCAGAAAGTGCCAACTGTCAAAGCTGAAGACCGAGTGTGGCAGCATCGTTTCCGTGGCACCTGAGATTTTGAGTGAGATTGAGAGGTTCTATGGGCAGCTGTACACGTTACTGTTGGAGCCGCACGTAAGTGTGAGTAACGATCCAAGAGCGAGTCTTATCCGACATTATTCCGATGCTATCCCGGCCGTCAGTTTGAGCGAAATTAGAATAGCACTATAGAACCTTAAAAACGGCAAGACCCCATGCGAGGATGGATTTACAGCGAACCTTTTGAAAGTGGGTGGGAAACCGGTACTTGAAGTCTTTCAGAAGCTCTTTAATTCTGTCCTCCATGGTGGCATTACACCGGAGGCGTGGAGCAGAAGTGCGGTGGCCTTGTTCTTTAACAAAGGCGACAACTCTCTCTTGAAGAACTACAGACCGATTTCCCTTCTGAGCCGCGTCTACGTGCTGTTTATGAGAGTCATTGCGAATCGTCTCGCGCGCAGACTTGACGACTTCCAGCCTCCTGAACAAGCCGGTTTTCGAAAAGGCTTTAGCACCATAGACCACGTATATACCCTTCGACAAATTGTACAGAAGTCCGAGGAGTACAATTTGCAACTTTGTCTGGCGTGTGTGGACTATGAGAAAGCCTTTGATTCCGTCGAAATTTGGGCGGTGCTGCAGTCCCTTCAGTGGTGCCAAGTTGACTGTCGGTATATCGAAGTGTTGAAGTGCTTGTACGGTAGGGCTACGATGGATATCCGAGTACAGAACCAGAGTACGAAACATATCCAATAGCAGAGAGGTGTAAGACAGGGTGACGTCATATCCCCAAAACTCTTCACCTCTGCATTGGAAGACGTTTTCAAGCAGCATTGTAAGACGTTTTCAAGCATCTGGACTAAAAAGGATACGGTATCAACATCAATGGCAAAAACATCACTCTCTTTCCATTTGCCGACGATATAGTCCTAATGGCAGAATCGCTGGAGGACCTAAGCACTATGCTCAATGACCTCAATAGTGCTTCCCAACGGATAGGTCTTAAGATGAACATGGACAATACAAAGATCATGTTTAATATCCATGTCACACCTATGCCGGTAGTTGTTGGGAACACTAAGCTCGAAGTTGTTGACGAGTATGTTTACCTGGGACAAATAGTCCGACTAGGTAAGTCCAACTTCGACCGAGAGGTCAATCGACGGATTCAACTCGGTTGGGCAGTGTTCGGGAAATTACGGCACATCTTCTCGTCAGGTATACCTCAAAACTTGAAAACGATCTTGTACACCCATTATGTGTTGCCAGTGATGACATACGGAACTGAGACGTAATCCTTCACTGCTAGCCGTATGACGAAGCTCAAGGTCGCTCAGCGAGCTATAGAGTGAGCTATGCTCGGATTTTCTCTGCGTGATAAACTCAGAAATGAGGATATCCGCAGTAGAACCAGAGTGACCGACATAGCCCTACGGATTAATAAGCTGAAGTGGCAGTGGGCGGGCCATATTGCTCGAAGAACCGACAACCGATGGGGAAGAAAGGTTCTCGAGTGGCGGCCTCGTACGGGCGGACGAAGTGTAGGACGTCCTCCCTCTAGATGGAGTGACGAACTGGTAAGATATGCAGGAAGTCGATGGATGCAGGTGGCTCAAGACCGTGCTTTGTGGTATTCTTTGGGGGAGGCCTATGTTAAGCAGTGGAATTGTGAAGGGCTGTAATGATGAATGATGATGATGACCAGTTGTTTGTCCCTCAAGCTTTATGGTTGTCCCATGGTAACTTCAGTGAACTGGCTTGCACTTGTTTCTTTACGAGTATCCTCGGTACAGGTTTTATCGCGCAGAGAAATTCCAACCTAGGAGTAATTAAAATATCTTTTCCGTCGCTCTTTCTAGTGAATTTGAGCTTTTAAAGTGCCACGTTTCAGTTTCCTAAGTCATCACTACGTATACTACGTGTTGAACTGATTGTGTCATTTTGGTACGATTAAAGGCAAACCCATTCTACTATTAGGGAATACTTTGAATCTCTGTTAAAACGATATGGAATGAATACACTTGAATCATTGGTACATAAACAAGTTACCTCTTTCATTTGAAAATGCAATTTCCTTAGTACATATCAGTCTGGCTTCCGCTCGGGACACGGTACAACCATAGCATAAGTTCAAGTTACAGAAGACTTTAGAGATGGCATGGAGAGGTCATATTTGACTGTTCTTGTCCTTATTGACTTTTCAAATCCATTCAAGTGTGTTCACGATTTACTCCTTGAATTACTTTCACGACTAAATTTCTACTCGTCAGCACGGAGCTAATTTTCCTCTTATCTTCGCGGTAACCAGCAAGCTGTTCGGTCTGGTTAGGATTTTTCTGACTGGTGCGATCTGTCTCTAGGTGTTCCACAAGGCGGTATTCTTTTTCCTCTTTTGTTTTCGGTGTTTATCACTCTTCTAACTACCCACCTTCAATGTTCTTACCATCTCTATGCTGACGATCTTCAGTTATTTTTACAACTGTCCTTGGCTGAAATTGATACTGCTATTGCAGCTATTAATCGTGACTTACAACGTATATCACACTGGTCATAGCGCTTTAGTATAATGGTAAATCCCAATAAATGACAGGCTATTTATTGTCATTGGTAGTCGTCGATTGGTGTCACAAGTAAACATATCTGAACTACTATTAATTTACTATGAAAACCGAAATGAGTAGATCCGTAGCCAACAAAGTTGAGTCAACTTACTTCATATGTTTATAGTTATTTATATATACATTTATTGAGATATATATGTGTATAAATGTGTGTATTTATTTATATATTTTTTTTATAGGATAAGGGTGAAAAACGAGCACACAGTTCACCTGATGGTAAGTGGTTGGTGCGGCCCATAGACATCTACATCTATCCTCTGTTTCATATCTAAATGCAGATGCATTTTCACCCGTGAGGACTAGGATGGAATGCCTCATTTCCAGTAAAAAGGGCCTCCGGCCACCTGCACTCACCAAGCAAAACGCAGAGGTAAACCTCTACTTCACGCTGGTATTCTGTGAGTTCGTGGTAGCACCCCGGTTCAAGCCGGCCCATCCATGCGACAGCAAAAGCTGCCGCCTGGCTCTACCACTTTTAAAAAATACCATATATGTATATGAATTATATATATTATATATATATGTGTATATTTTATGTAGAAATAGCTTGTAGTGCTATTGACTGTCCTGAGCTTTTAACTCAACTACATCTTAGCTGTCCTGCCAAACCTCTTAGACACAACAAACTTTTAAGTCTCCCGTTTGCTTCTACAAATTACAGACAAAATACATTTATTTGGCGAGGGAGCAATAGTTTTAACATGCTAGCCTATGAGTTTGACTTTGATTTGTTTAACACTAGCGATGCGTCATCCAAGCGAATACTTAATAATGCATTTTTTAGCTCTAAGTGAGATATTGATGCGTTTGTTACAAAACTAAGGATTTACTTCTTTTATATTTGTATTTATTTTTTTTTTCTCTTTTTTATATGTATAACCCATGTTATATCAGATAAGCCCTCATTTGGCATAAGTATTTTAGTATTGGATAATCTTGAGTGTTGAATCTTGTTTATCACTGTTGTAAATTCACCTTTGTATCTATTAGTGTGGACCTTTAATTGGCTTACTGTAGTTATTAATATTATCTTACCTAATAATGATAGCTGTTGGTCTTCCAAATAAAATAAAATTAAAAAAAAATTAAAAAAATGTGTTGCATGTATATAGTTGAACTGAATTATATCATGATAACTTAACTGCCCAAACTCACTCGCTGTTCTACCCAAGGTTAGCTGGTAGAGAATGCCATATACCATTAAGCTCTCCTTTTGTACATATATTAGGTGCAATAAAGAATAAATAAATAATGAAATAAATTGCGCAAATTATTCCATGATATTTTATATACATCTTTTCAAAGCATATAAAATTATTCATTCATTCACTCAATCAATACGAATGTCGATAAAATAACAGTTTCGACTTATTTCAATGGTTTTTTTTTTCAAATAATGGTGGGAAACGTGTACTTATTTGGGAATTACAACAAACGAGAATGTTACAAAAAGTATGTGACTTGCTTTACTTGTCGGAAAGTGATAAAGGATAAAAGATCGAAAAGGGATAAAGGATTTGTAATTTTGACGGGGATATGTTAGCCAACTATCACTTCTTTCACAATTTTTCGCTGCTATTATATATTTAGATTCTAACAACCCATCGCGGATTATATTTGCCAGAAAAGTACACAGTCGACTTAATGGTAAATGGATTGTGTGGTCAATGGACATCTACATCGATCATCAATAAATCAATCAATGCTTTGTCACTCCTAAGGACTAAGATGCTGCGCTGTCGGTTAAAATATTTCGAATTTTTTACTATACTAAAAATTAAAAAAACGACCACAACATGCTGCCATTTACAGCTCGTATTTGATATGAGCGTGGCTCTTTCCTGATCAAGCCTATACTAGACATTATAAAGCTGCAACCATAATATAGCAACAGCGTAGTCCTGCCACGTACAAAAACGTAATTGACAAAGTAGCTTTAGAATGGATGTACATATGTAATTTCAGAAATCTTGTAGTCGCAGTGTATCTACTATCCCAAATCATCCCGTGGCCGTCGTAAGAGGGGACAGAGATAAACAAACCAGGAGCTAGGCAGCAGCGTTTTCTTAACAACTAGAAAATAAAAAGCTGCGGGTGCTAACCGGCTTGCTAAATGTGGCAACTACGCCAAATTTTTTATTACTTATTTATTGCCCTGTAAGGCAATCTATGCAGTAGACCTATGTTTTATACAACGGTCAAATTCGTTAAAATATTCAATAAACAGCGCTCGGCATTCACAGTGCAGTAACGTCATACGCGCACTACGACGAGTACAATGAACTACTTCTCTATGCATAGGCGTAAATTATGCAAGTCGTGTGTGGCAACTCTAAACAATAAACTAAAGAATTTTGTGGCGCGGCTCGTAATCATCAAACAGCTGCATGCATTTGAAGTGATCTTCATAACCACAAACATAATATTACTAGGTAGTAGAATTCCTTTTCTATTAAGGAGTTATTACGTTTGTGTGCTATGACTGTGCTTGAATTGTTTTATTCCGCTCTAAACAGTATGGAGATCCAGTGTAATTACAGGCCATGAGGTACTCCATCTTAGTCCCCAGAGATAACAACGCAACAGTAGCCTTCTTTGTTTGAATCTGATTCGCACGCGCGCGTATGCGCGCACACACACACACACACACATACACACACACACACACACTGGCATGCGCGCACACGTACGCACTCGCACGCAGAGAGATACAGAGAAAGAGAAACAATCTCGAGTTTCCTTGCCACGCTGGTTCAAAGTGACTTCTCGTACACATATAAGCAATGAAAAACGTCCGATTCTATGAAGTGGGACAGATATGAATGAATAAATAAATTAGTCATCATATACAAAGCAATTAAAAGCAGAAAAAAAAACAATATACGCAAATTCATTGGTATGCAGTAGCGAAAGCTGTCAGCATTTTGCTGTAGCCTTATCGCCCCAGCCACAGCGCTGATATGACGTCGGTACTTCAAATTTGCCAAGCAGTTGGCGAACATGCTTTTGATAGCATAATATTAGGTATTTACCTGTGAAACTGCTGTTCTACAGTGCCGGCCATTTCAAATCAAAATAAGGATTGTTTGGCTCAGAAATCTATATTCTAATTTATTTTATTTTTAAAACATTGAATTCTTTTTTCAAAATTAATTATTTTTTTATTGATTAGCGTTTGAATATTTTTCGTCATCATGGATACGTTAAAATTCGAGTAATTGCGGAATATGAGCACCGTTGTGGCAGCAGCGCGTCACAAGCGGCACGCAATATTAATGACGTTTACGGAGCGAATACTACAAACGAACGCACTATCTGTTATTGGTTTACTCGCTTCCGTTCTGGAAATTTTGACACAAAAAAGGAACCCTATGGTCGTCCGAAAACTTAGGTTGACAATGAAGAATTAAAGGCGATTAGGGAAGCTGATGACACTCAATCTACGGCTGAATTAGCAGCAGCTTTCGACGTTAGCATCAAAACAATATTGGTCTATTTTCGTCAAATTGGTAAGGTAAAAAAGCTTGACAAATGGGTGCACCACAAATTCAACGATCGCCAGCGTGAAGTTCGCATCTAAATGTGCCTTGTCCTGCTCAACAGGCACACAAATAAATTTTGACCGTATTGTTACCTGCGACGAAAACATGGATTCAATTTGACAATCGCAAGTGCCCCGAAAGTTGTTCAGCACCTTAAACAACGCTCCTAACGAAAACTTACCCCTAGAGAAGTGATGGTCACTGTTTGGTAGTCAAGCGCCGGTGTGATTCAATACCGCTTCTTTCTAAGCGGGATGAGCATTACTGTAGATGGGTACTTTAAAGAACTGAGCAAACTGATGAAGAAGCTCGCATGTTCCCAACCAGCTTTGATCAATCGCTCGTCTCCGCTACTCCTACACGACAACTTACGACGTGATACTACACAAGATATCGTTTTGTTTAATCTTACTAAAATTCTTTCTCTGTTAAATTTTTACAAAAATTGCAAAAAAAATGTTTAAGCCCGAACTATATAAAATAAATATTCATTGACATAATTAATGTCTGTTGACAGAAAATAAGAATGGAAATAAGCTTCAACTAAGCTAGGGTTTAGAGTAAAAAGCCTTTTAATGTGCCGACGAAATAATTATAAACTTATTTCAGAGCATATTGTGTAGAGTCAAACCTCCATTGTACAGGCATTGGCACTTCGTCGGTATTTAATCCCTTTGTTATTTTAATTGAAAGATATCCTTTGTTTATCCATAGTATTTTTTGTAAAAAAATATTTCAAAAAATGCATAAAAGAAAGCACTCATTTAAAAACGTGAACTTTCAAAATTTTCAAATGCATTTGTAAAGTGAAAACTTCTTAAGAATCATTGTGATTTGAACACGATGAATGAAATAGAATACAGTATGCAGTGTTTCCTAATAACTCGGTCCCCTTTATTTGCGGTGCTTTAAACATAGTTTATATAACTCATGACTGTTAAAATGAACCATTAAAAACATTTATGACATAAATGAAATTAACCATAATGAATAAAATTATCATGTCCAAGCCATCCATAACAATCCAAGATTTTACAACTTACCGACTTATATTAAATTTGTAGTGTTTAAGCCATTTACACACCATCTTGAAAATCCAACAATTTTTGTTTGGTAAAATAACTTTGCCTATAGAATGAGGTAGATAGCGCTACAGAGAACAAAACAACAGATATCCTTGCAGTAAAATTCTCTCAGAAATGTAATAGACCTACTATGCCCAATTGTGGGACATAAATATGCTAAGTTAGTTTACATTTCTATTTAATAATTTAAATACCCTTTTCTTCTTTGGTCGGCACCGCAGCAATAGAACATTAGTATAGCCGAAGTATTTCCAATATTGACTGCACGTTTGCCCATTGATTCCTTTTGTAGTAGTGGATAAGTCGATGGCGACAATGAGGCGATGTGTGATGTTTGTCTGTAGAGAACTTTTTTTAATCACAGGACAAGACTTTCTTGAGAACGCAAAACGCCATTCAAGGCGTATTAGATTAAAGGTGATTACGTTAAAAAATAAATTCAATATACATTTACTTATCCTAGAGTTTCATTGTATTTTTTTTATTTTTATTTATTTATCCTTTATTGCAACACACCAACTAGGGGTTACAAAGGGCGGACTTAATGCCCTATGGCATTCTCTACCAGTCAACCCGACGAAAAATGGAATAAATAAAGATGTTGGCAGGTGCAAGTTAAGGACAATAATAAAACATAAGTTATAAAAGACAGTTCAGCTATAATAAATAGATTACACAATACAAAAACTACCTAATTGCATTATATAAATACAGTATACATAACCAACACACATATGTAAATATATATACACATACACACAACACACACATATATACATAAATAAATATAAATATATAAATTATAAATACACATATAATATATTAATATATATAATATATTATATATATAAAACGGGGAAGGCAATTAATTGTTGTTTACCTCTAAATAATGTTGTCGCACCAATCTTTTAAACAAAAGCTTATTCGTAACTTTCTTGACATCAGCGGGTAAAGCGTTCCAGAGGAGAATAGCCTGGACTGTGAAGGAAGAATTAAAAAATTTTGTTCTATGTTCTGGAATACTAACTTTAAGTGCGTTAGAAGGACGAGGTTCACGGCCGGAAATAGAGTAGAGAAAATTGAAGTTTTCTTTAAGATATGGCGGAGAATTAGCATCATTTAAGATGGAAAAAAGTGTCAGTAAAATTCTGGAGCAACGCCTTTGACGTATAGTGAGCCATTTAAGCTTAGAACGATAGGCAGAGATATGGTCGTATTTACGTAAATTAAAAATAAATCTTATACAATTATTGAGAAGGCGCTCCAACTTGTTGAGAAGATTTTGCGATAGATCCGGATAGCACACATCAGCATAATCAATAATGGGAAGAATGAGGGAATTTACCAACATAAGCTTAGTTTTGAAGGGCAAGAAATTTTTCAGACGATACAGGGAACGCAAGGCAACAACAACTTTACGGCTTATTTCAGAGATTTGCAAACTCCAGTTCATAGTTTGATCTATATGCAAGCCAAGATTAACTATTGATTCATTGAAAGGGATAGATATACCATTGTAAACCACAGGTTCAAGGTTTCTATAGTCAATCCTAGCCAGCATCCTTGAACTGCCTACAATCATTGCTTTGCATTTCAACGGATTTACCGAGATACCATGCCTGTACGACCAAACTCGGATAGCATCAAGATCATCGTTCATCAGTCTTATGACGTTATTGATGTCGTCGATACTAGATTGTACGTATAGTTGAAGATCATCTGCATACAAATGGTGCGAACACTTGATAACAGAAGATATGGAATTAATGAATAAAGAAAACATTATAGGAGAAAGTATGCCGCCTTGCGGCACACCAGATTCGATGTCAGCCCAGCCAGAGAACTGTTCTCCAAGGCGGACGGACTGTTGGCGGCCGCGAAGATAGGATGAGATCCACTCCAAGGCTGAGGATGAAAATCTAAGATGAGTCAGAATAGAGAGGAGGATGTCGTGATCAACTGTGTTGAAAGCATTTGAAAAGTCAACAAGCACCAGCACTGTCACTTTCTGTTCATCCATACCTCTTCTTATGTCATCAGTGACCTTAATTAGTGCAGTGATGGTACTGTGACCAGACCGAAACCCTGATTGAAAAACATTCAATAGGTTATGTTCTTTTATGAAACAAGAGATTTGCTTATACACACAGGCTTCAAGAACTTTGGACAGGAATGGGAGAACAGAAATTGGTCGATAGTGAGAGGGTAGTGTAGGATTAGGAATTTTGGGAAGAGGTCGAACATAAGCTTGTTTCCACAAAGTTGGGTATTGACCTGAGTCCAAGGAGTAATTTACAATATGTGTTATTGCTGGGAGAAGAAACTCAAGTAACATATTCACCATAGTCTTGCTTATGTCATCACAACCCAGAGCCTTGGAATTAATAGCTGATAACGCCTTAGCAACATCATCTTCGGTCACAGGAGAGAATTCAAAAAAGGGAATGGAGAGTGATTCCATAGAAGCGATAGAATGTATCGTTTGGGATTTAATACTAGGATCAATAGGAACAATGACAGAAAAATGACGATTAATGTCATCTAAATTAAGCGAAGGACCTAGCTCTGCTAACGGAGGCTTGGTAATACCTAGGGATCCAAGGAATTTCCACATACCTGCGGTCGAATTATTAAGGATATTATCGTGAATGTAGCGGCGTTTAGCGTTTCGCACCATCTGATTACATCTGTTTCTGCAAGCCTTAAAACTAGTCCAATTTTCCATAGTGCGTTGCTTCTTAAACTTCTGAAAAGCTCGGTTTCGTCTCGCTATTGCCAGCCTTACGCCTCTGGTCATCCAAGGTGCAGGAGGACGCTTTACTCTTATTTGGTGTACAGGAGCATGAACATTATATAAATTGAGAACAATACTATTAAGGATTGAGATTTTATCATCTATTGTACATGCTAAGCCAAGAGGTTCTAAATCAACACGGGAAGCGTCGCTCTTAAGTTGATCAATGTTCAATTTGGAAAAGTTGCGTAAATGCAAAATAGAGGGTTTATGTTTTGGAGGTTTCAATCTATAAGAAAAGTAAATTAAGTCATGACGTGAAAAACACGGAGCAGAAAGTTGTCCATGCTTAACCACGCGGTCGGGAGAAGAGGTAATAATAAGGTCAATCCATGAATCATCACTGTCGATGTTGTGGTGGGTTTCCTTTAACGGAAGAATGCAGAAATTGACTGATTCCAAGATTGACCGAAGTTTTTGGACGCGAGAGTTATTTAATAATAAATTGGTGTTGAAGTCACCCATTATTATGTGGTGTGTATATTCGGACCCAATCTTGTCAAGAGCAGTTTCGAGATCAAGGAAATAATCTACAGCCGGCGGACAGTACACTACCCCTAGTATCGCCTTAATGCCCCTGATGTCAATTTCAAGAAATAAGAACTCTGCAGAGGCAGAATAGGGGAATGGAGAACATAGAACAATCTTATAAGGTATTGTTGCTTGTAGATATATTGCAACACCTCCACCTCCCCTTCCTATCCTGTCGTTACGAATAAGCACGAAATCTCTGAGTGGATACAGGCTAGACAATAAGGATGGCTTTAGCCAGCTTTCCGATACTAATATAGCATGAATTAAATCAAGTGAGAATGATTGTTCAAATTCAGAAAAATGACCCGGAATGCTCTGGGCGTTTATGTGGCAGACGTTAAGGAATTTACCACAAGGCAAAAAAATATTATTTAAATCATCACGAAGAGATGGCAAATTATCATCAGACGTATCACAACAAGAGGTAAACGAAGTTTCTGATTCTTGAGCAGAATAAAATGATTCATCGCCTGACATTACAAAATTATTAAATAAAGTATATGTAATAAATTACCTAAATAATATAATTAAATACAACTTAAAATAAAAATATATAAAACAAATTGTAAAGCCTAATAAAGTACTAATAATTAATTTGCAAGTATTATTATTATTTCACCTTACATTATCCCATCAGCCACATTTTCAAAAACTTTATTGAATAAAATATGAAATAAGTATATCTCTTATTTCATATTATATATTATAATATATACTTATACATTTGCTTAAGGAACACTACTACAATCTTTAGTAAATAAAGTTATTTCAAAATGTTGACTCTAACGATTTACCTGATAAGCCTTTAAAAGCTTGTCGTCGTCAACTAAAGATTATCATAAGTAAGCTCTTACTTAACGTACGTTCACATTGTCATAAATGTCTTTATTTAAACTATATACTATTAAGTACTTATACCTACCTACTAATATTAAAAATACAAAAGTGTGTCTGTCTGCTTGCTCTTGTTTCATCCAGTGAAGGAGTAGTCAGTTTGAGGACGGAGTGCACATTTGATGTTTTTAAATTGCCACTTAATCTTCCAAGCGTAGAAATGCCATCGCGCAATATCAGAAGGAGTAGCGTTCGTGGTACTCTAAGTGCACGAATTGGTACAAGCACTCCGTAATGGCCTTAAAGCGCAACCTCCAGGGACATTCGCAACAAAGAGGTTCTGATGGATGATGTTGTTGTTTTGCTCTCAGACAACTTTAGACAGACATTGCCAGTTATTGGGAGACGCAAATCGGTGGATAAAATTAACACATGTTTTTAAGGCGTCACTGTACTGGTCTTGGGTGGAAATTCTAAATCTGACAGGTAATATGCGTAGTACCAATAATCAGATACCTATGTAAGTAGGCATCCAAAAATCGAAGAAGTTCGACTAAAAACGGAGGCAGATGTAAACATTGAATTTTCACATGAATTTACAACCAACCTTTTATATAATGCAAATTTGTATAATGAGATAACTTATACGAGTATATTATAAGTAGTGGTCAGCGAGTCAAATATTAACTCATTGATTTGGCCTTTTGATTTATTTTATTGATTGGCCCGTGACAGCAGTGGGCCTGCCTCGTCAATTTCTTTTTAGGAAGGGAAGGCGAACGAGTATACAGCTCTCCTGATAGTAAGTAATCACAGTCGCCCATGTACATCTGGTACAGCAGGGGAATTTCAGGTGCGTCACAAGCCTTTAAAAAAGGTGTAGGCTCTTTTTCTGAAGGTCCATAAGTTGTATCGGTTCGAAAAACCACCAGTGACAGTAAATTCCACAGTGTGTTCGTGCGAGGTTGAAAATTTCGCGCAAATCGCACGTTAGTGTTTCGCAAATCATCGATGTGATGAGAATCTCAACTCCTTGGAAAACGGGCATACCTTCGCATAAGATGAAGTAAAAAGTTGACTTCCTAGCTAGTGATGCATCAAAATTGTGCAATGGTACCAGGCTACAAATCACAGACTAGCAGAGAAACATTATAAAGTTCGGAAGGGAGAGTGTATTTGATTCTTTAATTATTTAAAATTAAATTGGATTACAATGAGGGCTACAAATTCTATGCTCACCAGATGTCGCTAGTTGAGACTAAGTTTAACTTATTTGTTATGCAGTAAGAATAGTTACGATATAAATGTAAGTTTTTTGGTTCATAGTAGTTTAAGATATCGCCCTTGGAAAAACCCTTAACATGAATTTTTAAACGCGAATCACTTATGCCCACTTAATTTATCTACTTCTAGGAATATTCGTAGTGTTGTTTGTCCATTTCTAATCTAATTAATACAATGTACTAGCTTGTACCCAGAGCGTTACTGCCGCAGAAGAAATAATTGTGGAAATATCGTTTAAATTTTGGTTGAGTTGTTTTGTTAACTTAGTCATAATAGATTCATTGAAGTTGAAGAATGCCATATAATTTGTTATTGTGATACGCGCGCTACCTATTGTAAGTTAATTGTACTATGCTTATAACCTTCGCGCAAGTGCAAGCAATAAGTTGACAAAGGGTTACCGCAACCTAATGAACGGTATGGCGTGCATAAAATACGAACAAACAAAAATTAATTTTGATATAACATTTCAGAAAGAAATATTAATCTCTACACTTTTCTAGCAGATTAACTCCCCCTTATATGAATTCTGTCAAGTATTTCACCTCAAATCAAGTATAACACCTTCGTAAGTGGCGCCACTCTAGTATCAGTAAAAGTCGTGGATCCTTTATTGGCGAAGATATCGCGTAACATTCACACATTGACCAAACGGCAACATATCCATGTTGCCGTTTGGTCTCGCCTGCCGAGGGCTTCCATCTGGTTGGGTTTTTATATATTGGTTTTTATATATTAAAAATCTATCAAATTTAGAACCTCCTTACTTTTTGAAGTCCCCTAAAAAGGTCATTTGTAAGCCCTCCAAAGCTGTAAAAACAGTCACGAATATGTATTATACTCTATATTATTTCACTCGACATAATTGCGTTTCTCTCCAACCTTTACTGAGGCGTTTTATTGCAACCTTGGGACATTAACCATCGTATTTCCATATTTTTAACATATAGATACATTTTATTAAGTTTATTACTTTTTAAACATCAAAAACAAACTGTGCAGTAGACTTTTTGCTGGATAGGTCTGTGTAAATTACCTCATGGCAACGATGGACTTTATATACCAGCTGGAAAGGTGGACGTTGTTCTGTCCTATGAAGGTCGCTTTTCGCGATAAAAAAACCTATATTTCAAGTTAGAGCAAGTAATTTACATTTAAAAATTTCATTTAAATCGTTTGAGCGGTTTCGGGGATTAACGTGAACAAACATTGTGTCACGGGATTTTTACTTATTAAGAGTAGTAAAACTTAGCAGACGTTATGCAATCTTATTGGTTGAACGATATAGATGTTAATATCCCTCAGCGCTATCTCATGGTGAGGTGCAACAAACTTGATAATATAAACACCTTAGTTGAAAAAATACATATTTTAAGAGCCGACATTCATTGGTTTAACGGTGTTGTAGGCTATTAATCTTATAAAGTTTAAGTTGTTGTCAGGAAGATTTATGAAACAACGGTGGGGACAAACGAAATTTAATACTAATGAAATAAATTAAATATTGCAACGTTGCTCCAATTCACTTTAAACTATCCTACAGATCTATGAAAAGGGCTATACTCTATATAGCATTGGATTTTTTTTCTTTTAAAAAAAAAACGTTTACGAACGTTACGATTTTCTCCTGTATCGTGGAGGCAGTTTACAAACACAAATTGCACAAGGACAAACATCCAGACTCGGAACAATTGTTTGTAGGCCATACAAATACTTGTTCCGTGCGGGATTCGAACCCGCGCCCCCCAGCGTAGCAATTCATTGCTAAGCCAATACGCCTTTCTCTGTAGGATAATCCGTAACGAAGATATTCACATCAAAACAGAATTAACGAGATATACCACTTAATTTCTAACCTAAAACGGCCAAACGTCTAAAATAACGTCGCTCGAGTTGGCACTTTTGTGTCAGTAAGCATCGATTTGATCGATTAGGGGGTCCCACTAAATTGACCTGAATGATGGATCGACGATCTTGCGTTTTGTTGCAATTTGTAAAGGGGAGTAGTTGATTACTACAATGGACTTGTGATGGGCACTAATCATACTAATGATGAGCACAGCTCTTTACGTCGTGGCTCTGTTAAGGTAAAATATATTATGAAAGGAATGTATCATTAAATGTACGAAGAAATCTTTTCATAGAAATACTAGAAAAATATAATTTCAGCCCCTTTCAACGTTTCCAATCACCTTACTTATTTTATTAGTAAATAAATTACTTTCATGACATTTTCTTACAGTAATATTTTGATACTTATATTAACTTTAAAAACTTATGTATAAAGATTTTTTTATGGATTAAGGGTGACAAAAGAGCACTCATTCCATCTAATGGTGAGACTTTACCGAAATGAAGTGGCAACGTGGTTTTGGGAAAATCATTATTTGCTAAAATGTCACCTCGACTTTTTAGGCGACTGACCACGGTGAGTTTTTACTGACGTAATTTAAATTAAAAAAATAAATATATAATACAAACATTTGAATAAAACATTAATAATATAATCTAATATCATAATATTCAGGGTAATTGAATATATTTAATTACAACAAAATCTAGTTAATTACGATTATCTGAAACTGTGCAAAATATTTAATAATATTTAACTTTACACATTCAATAAGTTTAACAAATAAATATAGATACAATAAAAAAGCCTACTACAACATATTAATAATATAGTCAAATCTAATAGTAATGATATAATATAATGTCACTTCATCATTTCTTTTTTAAGAAATTAATAATATTGCATATTATAATAATTTCAAATTTAGTATTTCTAATAAATTAATGATTTTAAATACAATATGAATAATCTAAATACCTTAATAATATTATCTCATAAATTTACGAATTCAATAATTAAGTTTTAAAAGCAGTATAATCTGATTTTAAACAAGATCGTCTAAAATTGAATGAGCGACAAAATAAACCTAAATATTAAACGTATGCCGTGTAGTGGCGGTCAAGAATATCCACTACCCTATATCCTCCCGTGGGTGTCGTAAAAGGCGACAAAGGGAAAAAGGCGGGAGATGGGCAGCAGCATCTTCCTGATAATAGCCAAAATTACAATAAAAAACTGCTGTTGCCAACCCGCTCGCCAATAGTGGCAACTGTGGCAAATACCCCCCAATGATCAAAACAACAAACAGACGGCCCCCAGTCCCCGGCGGCCCCGCTATTCCTGGCTACGGTGGCGACCATGGTAACGGCGGGGCAGGGGGTGCTAAGAATCTCCGGTGGAGGTTCGGTTGCCACCTACGACGACTCGACCTGGCAACGTACAACGCACGCACCCTGAGGACTGACGAGAAGATCGTGGAGCTGGAAGAAGAGATAGACAAGTTACGCTGGCATATTATAGGATTATCCGAAGTCCGAAGAGAGGGGGATGACACGGTAATCCTCGAATCCGGCAACTTGCTCTATCACCGGGAGGGCGACCATCTGTCCCAAGGGGGTGTCGGATTTATCGTCCACAAGTCTCTCGTTAACAACGTTGTAAAGATCGGGAGTGTGTCGTCGAGGGTTGCGTACCTTATATTCAGAATCACCAAACGGTATTCGCTGAAGGTCATACAGATTTACGCATCAACCTCGGCACACCCCGATGAGGAGGTGGAGGAAATGTATGAGAATATCTCTAGAGACATGCATTCCTCCAAAACCCAATATACTGTGTTAATGGGAGACTTCAATGCAAAACTAGGCACAAGAGAGAACGGTGAGCTGAAAGTAGGGAAATTTGGAATAGGGCAACGGAACCCAAGGGGCCAGCAGCTGGCCGACTTCATGGAGAAAGAGGGACTCTTTATGATAAACTCTTTCCTCAAGAAGCGGCCTCACAGGAAGTGGACCTGGTCGAGCCCCGACGGTTCGACAACAAATGAGATTGAATTCATTATGACGACCAGACGACAACTGTTCAGTGATGTCTCAGTGATTGCGAGGGTGAAAATCGGCAGCGATCACCGAATGGTTAGAGGCACACTGAACCTAAATGTTAAGTTGGAGAGGTCTCGTCTGATGAAGTCAACGCTCCGTCCCCCTCGTGCTCTAATCCAAAGTCCCGAAAACTTTCAGCTCGAGTTACAAAACAGTTGGCAGTGCCAAGAAGACTGCAATAAAGTGGACGATATGAATGAAACTCTCGTGGAAACTGTCCATGCGGTCGGAGCTAAGTTCTGCAAGACCCGCCGCAGAAGAACACAAAAACTCTCCGATCACACTCTTAATCTCATGGCTGTTAGACGGGAGATGAGGCTACATTCTTCAACAGATTTGACACCATACAGGCAACTGAACAGACAGATCTCCAAATGTATGCAGCGAGACTTACGCAACTTCAATACAGCTCGTATTAAAGAAGCGATCGAGCGGAACCAAGGCTCCAAAGTCTTTGCCTGTGAGAGATCTGTCTGCCAGAAAAAGCGAACTGTCAAAGCTGAAGACCGAATGGGGCAGCATCGTTTCCGGGGCACCTGAGATTTTGAGTGAGATTGAGAGGTTCTATGTACACGTCATCGTTGGAGCCACACGCAAGTGTAAGTAACGATCCAAGAGCGAGTCTTATTCGACACTATTCCGAAGATATCCCGGACGTCAGTCTGAGCGAGATTAGAATGGCTCTCCAGCACCTTAAAAACGGCAAGGCCTCAGGCGAGGATGAAATTACAGCGGAGCTTCTGAAAGCGGGTGGAAGACCGGTACTTGAAGTCCTTCAGAAGCTCTTTAATTCCGTCCTTCATGGTGGCATTACACCGAAAGCGTGGAGCAGAAGTGCGGTGGTCTTTTTCTTCAAGAAAGGTGACAACGCTCTCTTGAAGAACTACAGACCGATTTCCCTTCTGAGCCGCGTCTACGTGCTGTTTTCGAGAGTCATTACGAATCGTCTCGCGCGCAGACTTGACGACTTCCAGCCTCCCGAACAAGCCGGTTTCCGAAAGGGCTTTAGCACCATAGACCACATATATACCCTACGGCAAATTGTACAGAAGCCCGAAGAGTACAATTTGCCACTATGTCTGGCGTATGTGGACTATGAGAAAGCCTTTGATTCCGTCGAAATTTTGACGGTGCTGCAGTCCCTTCAGCGGTGCCAAGTTGACTGTCGGTATACCGAAGTGCTGAAGTGTTTGAACAACAGAGCTACGATGGCTATCCGAGTACAGAACCAGAGTACGAAACCTATTCAATTGCAGAGAGGTGTAAGACAGGGTGACGTTATATCCCCGAAACTCTTCACCTCTGCATTGGAAGACGTTTTCAAGCTGGACTGGAAAAAATACGGTATTAACATCAATGGCGAGTACATCACTCACCTTCGATTTGCCGACGATATATTCTTCATGGCAGAATTGCTGGAGGAACTAAGCACTATGCTCAATGACCTCAATAGTGTCTCCCAACGGATAGGTCTTAAGATGAACATGGACAAAACAAAGATTATGTTTAATGTCCATGTCACACCTATGCCGGGAGTTGTTGGGAGCACTAAGCTCGAAGTTGTTGACGAGTATGTTTACCTGGGACAAATAGTCCGACTAGGTAAGTCCAACTTCGACCGAGAGATCAATCGACGGATTTAACTCGGCTGGGCAGCGTTCGGGAAGCTACGATACATATTCTCGTCAGAAATACCTCAAAACCTTAAAACAAAATTGTACAACCAGTGCGTGTTGCCAGTGATGACTTACGGAACTGAGACGTGGTCCTTCACTGCTGGCCGTATGAGAAAGCTCTGCGTGATAAACTTAGGAATGAGGATATCCGCAGTAGAACCAGAGTAACCGACATAGCCCAACGGATTAGTAAGCTGAAGTGGCAGTGGGCCGGCCATATAGCTCGAAGAACCGACAACCGATGGGGAAGAAAGGTTCTCGAGTGGCAGCCTCGTACCGGTAGGCGAAGTGTAGGGCGTCCCCCCACAAGATGGAGTGACGACCTGGTAAGACATGCAGGAAGTCGATGGATGCAGGTGGCTCAGGACCGTGCTTTGTGGCATTCTTTGCGGGAGGCCTATGTTCAGCAGTGGACTTGTGAAGGGCTGTAATGATGATGGTGATGATGATTCCACGTATACATTAACTACTTTATATACTCGTATGCTAGATAGAAATTTATGATAGTTATAGATGTGCTTCGATTTTTGACATGTATTAAGACCATAGCTGTTTGCTATTCTCAATGTTTAACAATATTACAATGTGTGCAATATTTTGAATTTGTCGATGTAATTGTTTTCAACTTACCCACATTTTTATTTTTCCTTTACGTCAATCTGATTTTGAAATGTTATTGTCAATGGTCTTACAGTAATGATATCACATCACTCAATGATACAATAATTTCGCTCCAGCATTTGTTCACATGTAAACATACGTATCTATATTTAGTCAATCTTGTATTTCTCAGACAAATGAATGTTTTATTCTCATGAGAAATAAATTTCTTAAACCAGAAAACACTTAGTCTTCGACGAACTGAGGCCACTCTTCACTGTTTTTGCTGTTCTATCGGGTGATATTGAAAAGGCATACACTAGAGGATATCGAAAAATTTTAATAATCGTGCTTTCTGTCTGGAGCTTGATCTGCATACTAAATCAGAATTTATCAACAAAAAATCTGATTATAAAAAATGGCTGATAAATTAATATGGCTGTCGAAGTCAAATCACAACTGTTACAAATTCGTCACACCTGAAGTCCGTTTGTCTCTATTCTATCCGGAGACTTGATGGAGAAATTGACGTCATTAGTCTTATACCGCAGAGTATAATGTTTTAATATTTATTCAAAATTCACGCAATATTTATTTACAATTTTTCTATTCGTAAACTTAATATCATTAAACATTAACACAAGCTAAACATGAAAAAATTAAGATAAAAAGCCTTAAATGAATAATACGAGTACTTAACAAAATATACCTAGATATTTGAAGCTGACCGCAGATAAGATTTCTAAGGCTTTTAGATATACGTAGCATTATAACTTAGCATTTATTTAAATAAAAATCATAGCATTTGTCGTCGGATAATTGTAAGAAAAAATAAGGCATCGCATACATAAGTGAGGAATACTATCTGTTACAGACCATACAAAAGCTATACTAAATACGGTCTGCATACTAGTTTAGGTTTTAAACATTTTCCTTTTATTTATAGGATCGGGCGACAAACGAGCACATAGTCCACCTGATGGTAAGTGGTTACTGTGACCCATAGACATCTACATCTATCCTCAATAAAGACTCGAGCTGCAGATGCGTTGTCACCCGTGAGGACTAAGATGGAATGCCTCTTTGCCAGTAAAAAGGGCCTCTGGTTCTCTACACTCACCATACGAAACACAGCAGCGTTAAGCTGCTATTTTACGCTGGTTTTCTGTGAGAGCGTGGTCCTTCCCCGGTCGAGCCGACCCATTCGTTCTACAACCATAATATAGCTGCAGTATGGCTCTACCACGTACAAAAAATAAAATATTTTCCTTATTCTAAACCTGTTTTTAAGAAACTAAATTGACAAATGAACTTAAAGTTCACCTGATAGTAAGTGGTTACTAGAGTCCATAAACACCTGCACCCGTCTACAAACATAAAAACAGATGCGTTGTTATTTCTGAGGACTAAAATGGCCTTAAATACCCCGTAGGTTCTCTTTACACTTTAGACCGGAACACAGTACGAGGACTGCAGTTCGGAGGCAGTACTGGATAAGAGGGTGTTTTATATAGAATGATAGTAGAAGTAGAATAAAGGGTAGATGTAGATGGCCCATACATCTACATCTACCCTAGATTAAAAATCAAAATGCAGATGCGATATCAATCTTGAGGACAAATATGAAATGTCTCATTTTAAGTATAAAGGTCTCCAGTCCTCTACACTCACTATACCAAACACAGCAACATTTAGTTGCTATTTTACGCTAATATTCTGTGAGAGCGTGGTCCTTCTCTGTTCGAACCGACCCATTCATGCTACAACTATAATAAGTCTACTGCGTGGCTCTTCCTCGTACACTCCTTACGCAAAAGGGGACTTAAGCAGAAAATAAGTCTTAGCACCTAGTAAACCTAGATTTAAGGAAATATTCAGATCTAAAATATTTCCGTTGAAATTTCATTCCAAGTTACTTAAGAATCGGCGAAAATGAAGTGACTATGTCAACATAATGGGAGTTAACACGCAGTGATAACGTTGCAGTCCGTTGTTTTTTATTTTGTTTTAATGGATTTTAATCACAGCCCTTACATCTATTTCTACCCATTTATTTTCCTTTAAACTACTGTGGTGCAGCAACTTTTAATTATTTGTGTCATTTTTTTCTTTAAAATATTACCACTCTAAAGAAAAAACGACTTAAGAGCTAAATTGATTTATTTGAGTTATATTTATATAAATTTCACGGCTAAAAGCCGGAATACGATTTATACGGCTAGAACTATAAAATCACAGCAAAAGGAAAATTCATAAGTGTAACAACACTTACGAATTATCCTTTTTACAATAGTGTTCAATATTACAGGAGTTGCTCGAGTAACAAAGTGAATGTCAGTACTTCTTTGTATGATTGTTGGCGCCAAGAATAAGAAAATTTCTGAATGCCCAATGCTATACATCAATAGTGAACTGCTTTCGAGGGTAGAATCTGAAAAATATCTCGGACTTATTCTTGACAGTCAAATTACTTAGCCTCACATAGAGAAAATCCAATCAAAACTTTCTGCACTTACGGGTAGGCTTCGGCATACTGTTCGTTGTTTTCCAAAATCTGTCTGCTACACTGTATATAACTCCTTGATCAAATCTCACCTATGCTATCTAATAGAACTCTGGGGCTCAGCTGCCAAAACAAATTTAAAACAATTGCAAATATCCCAAAATAGAATAATTAAACTGTTATTCCACTTCAACTATCTAACACCGACAATTATAATATATAATAAAACTGGCCTAATGACATAAGCGCAAATGTACAAATACAATACGTGTATTCCTTTAAGAAAAATCCTCAAAAAAATCTCTGTGCACGTAGACGGACACACCTCCTCCTCTTTCTGTTGTTCTAAAGTTGTAGTAGTGTGTATAACCTTGTAAAGTTAGGCTTTCTGCTTCCGATTCATATTTTATCCAGGTTTCAGCCAATATTATTACGTGTATTATACGACAAACGAGCACACCGTTCACCTAATGGTAAGTGGTTACTGTGGCCCATAGACATCTACATTTATGCTCGATTACGAATCAAAATGCAGATGCGTTGTCACCCGTGAGGACTAAGATGGAATGCCTCGTTTCCAATACAAAGGGTCTCCGGTTCTCTACACTCACCATACGAAGCACAGCAACATTAAGCTGAAGTATTTTAAATAGCGAAAAAGAAAGGTGACAGGTGACAACAGTCTTTATTTGAAATATTTTATTTAAAATAACTATTTATTATAATAATATCATATAAATATAATTTATATATTATTTCTATGAAATCAAAATTGTGCGGCTGATCTCGTGATTTATTTTCAAACGGCAAGTATTCGCATGACGTGACTCGGTAAATGTTTTCGACTGAAAGTGCACAGTTTTTGGGAAACTGGACCTTTTCTTAAATTACTATGCGATGAACGGTTTTCTTACACTTTCTCCATATCTGTGATGTTGTAGAAACTGTTTAAAGTACGGGATGTCCATCTCAGCCAGGACGCCTCCGGGGACTGTCTCCCCCTCCTCCCTATTACCAGCTAGAGCCGAGGACATAACGAACATAGAATCATTCGTTACAGCAATTAACAAGATTACAGAATGCATTATACAGGCGGTGACCAATGGCAAGTCTATCACTGCCGCCAAAAGGAGGCTTATTGGCTTGGCTGCAGAACAAATCAGGCGATGTGGGCATAAACTGGCCAGTACGCCTCCAGCCAACACAGCCGAAGCCACGAACATCCTTGACTATGATTTGAAGGCGGACATTGTGGCATGTGTAAGAAGCGAGATGGCCAAATTTAAAGGCCAGATTACAGCTCAACTTCAGCAGCACCAGCAGCAAGAGCGACCTGTCTCTTATGCTCAGGCCGCAGCTACCATCAGTAGAAACAGTGATCGTAGGATGGCACCGCCTACTCCACTCCCTCATACAAAGCCAGCAATTATATTTTCCATGGCAACTGAGGTCCAAACCAGACAGGAGACAGTAGAAGCCCTCAGGAAGAATATATCATACAGGGATTCCAACTACTCGCCCTCTAGGATACAACCCGTGTCGAACAATAAATTGAGAATTGAGTTCGATACCGAGGCTCAAAGGGACGACACACTGGCGCGGCTGCAAAACAAAATAGAGGTAAGGGCTGAGCCTGTTCGCAGGTTTAAGCCAATGTTTATTCTCAAGGGCATATCAAAGGATGTACCATAAGAGGAATTAAAACATATCATGCACAAACAAAATACTGAACTTACCGCGCTTTTTACTAGTGACTGTGATCCTGCTGAGAACCTGAAACTCCGATTCAAACGCGAAAATAAAAATAAAAATCTTTATAATGCTGTCTTTCTTGCAGAACTTAAAATCTACAGAAAGGTGTTAGAAATGTCTAGAGTGTCCATCGACCATCAGCGCGTTCATGCAGCACCGTTTTCACCGTTCCTCCAATGCCACAGATGTCTCCAGTTTGGTCATATGAAAACCAACTGCTCCGTCACAGTCAGTCTTGCGCTCATTGTGCAAGCACAGATCACACAGTTTCTAATTGCCCTATTATAAGCACACCCAACACCGCGAAATGTTATAATTGCACTACACACAATGAATATTTTAAAACTAAACTAGACAATAAGCACACTGCCACATCTAACAACTGTTCGAGACTGCGAACCATGAGGGAGAAAATAGGTCATCGTATCGACTATGGATCTGCATAATAAAAATTAAGATGTCTGCAGTGTAACATAGACAAGTTGAAGCAAAGTTTACAAGAATTACTACTTTTCTTCATGATTGGCAATTACAACATTGCATTAATCTCTGAACCTTACTTTGTTGCGAGTAAGGAAATGAAATCTGTCCATGGCATCAACATCTACCAATTTCCAATAGAAAACAAAATCAAAGCCTGCATACCAGCTAAACCAGAATGCGGGACGATTATAGGGCTATCACAGTATTCCTCTCCTACATATCTATATCTATAAACACTCACGCCTGTCACCCAGAGGGGTAGGCAGAGACTATGGACTTCCATTTGGCACGATCCTGACAGACCTCTCTCGCTTCCTCCACATCCATATACCTACGCATACACGCTCGTCGGTTAAAGGTACCCTTGATTTGGCCCATTTTCAACATATCGCCAATTTGGTCGATAAACTTTCGCCTATGGCGACTCTTTCCGACTCTGCCGTTCACCTCTGCAACATAAATTTGCTTTGTCACTCTTTCCTCATTCATTCTTTCCACATGACCAAACCACCGAAGCATTCCTTTCTTAATCCTGGTCACAACATCATCTTGCAAACCACACTCTTCTCTTATTAAACAATTTCTCACTCTGTCATTCAGATTCATCCCTAACATACTCCTTAAGGATCGCATTTCTACAGCATTTATTCTACTCTCGTGCTTCTTCTGCCACACCCAACTTTCACTACCATACATTAAAGTAGGCACTAACACAGCATTGTGAATTGCCATACGTGCCTTTTTGGACACATTCTGACTTTTCACAATAG
>JAVANC010000007.1:29343397-29426933 GCA_033319125.1 Parnassius glacialis
ACCACAGTTTTATTGTCTGCCAGATGTAGGTCTTTAATCTCGCTGACAAAATGGTAGGAATCCTTTGTGTGTGCTCTTGTATGTCCTTTGAGCGGTGAGAGTATTTTCGCTAAGTGTTGAGCCAATTTGTAAGTTGGTGAATCAATTTGGCTCACTATAGGACGTAGTGGAGCATTAGGCTTGTGTATTTTTGGTAACCCATACAACTTCGGTGATTTGGCATACGTAGATATTATCGATTTTACGTTTAGATTTAATCTTTCGGAGTGTTTCTTTATGAGATCACTAGTTGTTTTGAGTGTGTTATTTGTTGGGTCATTTTCAACCTTTTTATAAGTACTTGCATCCGACAAAAGTTCTTGTATTTTAGAATTATAATCCGACGTATCCATGACTACCGTGGCATTTCCCTTATCTGCGCGGAGATTCGTGAGTTCTCGTTTATTGCGTAGGTTATTCAACGCTTTAAATTCGTCTTTAGGTAGATTCGGTTTTGGCGCTGAACTTCGACGAAACATAGACGAAATGCCTTGACGTATCGCTTCCAAATCTTCCTTTCGCATATTGTTTTTTAAATAAACAGTCCTCGACAATACAGATAATTTCTTCGTACGGTAATTTTTTAGGTGTTAAAGCAAAATTAAGGCATTTCGATAATACTCTAATTGTTGCAACATCTAGAGTTTGTTTTGACAGATTATAGACCGCGCTTAATCTATGATCCGCGTTCGTAGTCAATGGTTGCGTTTCGTTCTCACGTTGACTCAGATGTTTGACATTTAATTTGGTCGTTAATTTTGATATTTTACTATATGTTTGTTTTTGCATTCATTATATTTATTAATTTCTCTTTTATTTAACGTTTCGATGCAAACATTATAATCAAATGTCGATAGAACTGCCTTTAACTCACTGAATGATGTGTCTATGGATTTGTTTATGGTATGTAGATCGGAGCATTTTTGTTGGATTACCGTTCGTAACAACTTTTTTCTTGCCTGATTTAAGATCTTAGCGCTTTTTCGAATGTCCTTTTTAGTGGATACTTTGACACAGGTAGGAATGAGATTATTATCGCGACATCTCTTCAAGAAGTTTAATGCTGTTAGATATCTTACGCACTTAGTCATGAGATCTTCTAATCGGCGAATTTTATTTGCAACTATCAGTCCGTACTGGTTCACATAATGATTTCTTATATTTACGCAAACACTACATATTTAAATAAAACTAATTTTACGGATTTTATCGCGTATATTAACTTATTTTACGTTCCCGACGTTTCAAGCACCTTATAGCACCCATGGTCACGGGGGGACTGAGGTGTATGACGTCCCAATGTCATAGTTAAACACGGCCACCTCCCCTCCGCTCGAACACGTACGTACGTGTTCGAGCGGAGGGGAGGTGGACTCGGTTCCCTAAAAAAAATTCAACCCCAAACGGTTCGCGCTCTATGCCATGTTTTATAAAATTCCGAAATTTCGTACTTCTGCTTACATTTGTAGTCATAAAGTCCACAATTTAATGCCTAGATCGGAATTTTTTCTTTTAACGTGTTCCCTAATAATGATGATCCTAAATTACCCTTAAAAGTTTTTCAAATACTATGTGTAGCATTTTACGAGACGGCACTCAACATAAGTTTAATTTTTTTAACTTTATTTATCTGTTAAGTTTGATCACCTGTGGTTAAAAAAAACTTATGGGATCTGTGAGTCCAACCATTTCAAAAGTTTGTCTACATCATGAGGATTCTAAAATATGTGCATACTTTGTACTTAACATCATTACTTCCTGAGCTATAGCCGTCAATGTGTAAAAGTAGGCATTTCATAAAAAATTACAAAATTATTGGCAGATAGTTTTTTTTTTTAACATTGCCTGTCTTTTATTAGGTAAAAGTACATCTGTCATCCTTGAAAATTTTACTTTACTACCTGCTCGCCTTGACGAACTCTAAGCTGCGGTGAGCGAGACAAACAGTGAAACTTGACATGTTCTATTATGTACAGCTGTGAAAATATGGTTTGTACTGTTTTCCATTTGTTAAGGATGCGTAAATTAATGAAGAGAACATGGAGTAATATCTATTTTTTTATTTAAAATCATTTTACAGAAAATGCTCGAACTGGCCGCCTCCGGCCATTATGCAGGCTGTACATCGTTTTACAAAACGATCGTTCTAAAAGTCTTTAATAATTTTTGGTTTAAATAACCCTTGATGCTTCTGTGACGCGAAGTCTAAATTCATCTATTGTTTCAATTGGTTTTTTTATAAACTTGCTCTTTCGAGCAGCTCCAATAAAAAATCTGATGGGTAAGATCAGGTAATCATGGTAGCCACAATAACAGCCCCATTCGCCCGATTCATCGGTCACAATGGGCTTCGTTTAAGTACACCTGTTTAAGTATACTCCTTACTTGGACGGCATAATGTGCCGGACAACTATCATTTTGGATACACATTCGCCGGATGGCTAGTGGCTCATCTTTTAATAAATGGGGCAGCTCATAGCTCCGAGTCGTGCTCTGTTCCAAAGTCCCGAAACGTTTCAACTCGAGTTATAAAACCGTTTCAGTGCCTAGAAAAACTGCAATGAAGTGAACGATATGAATGGCAAGCTCGTGAGAACTGTCCATGTGATCGGAGCTAAGTTCTGCAAGACCCGCCGCAGAAGAACACAAAAACTCTCCGATCACACTCTTAATCTCATGGCTGTTATACGGGAGATGAAGTTACATTCTTCAACACATTTGACAGCATACAGGCAAATCTCCAAATGCATGCGGCGGGACTTACGCAACTTCAATACAGCTTGTATTAAAGAAGCAATTGAGCGGAACCAAGGCTCCAAAATCTTTGCCCAGAGATCTGTCTGCCAGAAAGAGCCAACTGTCAAGGCTGAGGACCGAATGTGGCAGCATCGTTTCCGGGGCACCTGAGAATTGAGTGAGATTGAGAGGTTCTATATAACAGCTGTACACGTCCATCGTTGGAGCCACACGCAGAGTGTGAGTACGATCCAAGAGCGAGTTTTATCCGACACTATTCCGAAGATATCCCAGGACGTCAGCCTGAGAAAGATTAGAATGGCTCTACAAGCACCTTAAAAACGGCAAGGCCCCAGGCGAGGAGGATGGAATTACAGGCGGAGCTACTGAAAGCGGGTAAAAAACTGGTACTGGAAGTCCTTCAGAGCTCTTTGATTCCGTCCTCCATGGTAGCATTACACCGGAGGCGTGGAGCAGAAGTGCGGTGGTCTTGTTCTTGAAGAAAGGTGACAACGCTCTTTTGAAAAACTACAAACCGGTTTTCCTCTGAGCCCGCGTCTACGTGCTGTATTCGAGAGTCATTACGAATCGTCTCGCGCGCAGTCTTGACGACTTCCAGCCTCCCGAATAAGCCGGTTTCCGAAAGGGCTTTAGCACCATAGACCACATACATACCCTTCGGCAAATTGTACAGAAGTCCGAGGAGTACAATTTGCCACTATGTCTGGCGTATGTGGACTATGAGAAAGCCTTTGATTCCGTCGAAATTTGGGCGATGCTGCAGTCCCTTCAGCGGTACCAAGTTGACTGTCGGTATATCGAAGTGCTGAACTGCTTGTACAGTAGAGCTACGATGGCTATCCGAGTACAGACCCAGAGTACGGAACCTATCCAATTGCAGAGAGGTGTAAGACAGGGTGACGTGATATCCCCGAAACGCTTCACCGCTGCATTGGAAGACGTTTTCAAGCTTCTGGACTGGAAAGGATACGGTATAACATCAATGGCGAGTCTTAACATGAACATGGACAAAACAAAGATTATGTTTAATGTCCATGTCACACCTATGCCGGTAGTTGTTGGGAGCACTAAGCTCGAAGTTGTTGATGAGTATGTTTACCTGGGACAAATAGTCCGACTAGGTAAGTCCAACTTTGACCGAGGAGGTCAATCGACGGATTCAATTCGGTTGGGCAGCGTTCGGGAAATTATGGCAAATCTTCTCGTCAGGTATATCTAAAACTTGAAAACAAGACTGTACAACCAGTGCGTTGTTGCCAGTGGCGACCTATGGTACTGAGACGTGGTCCTTCACTGCTGGCTGGATGAGGAAGCTCAACGTCGCTCAGCGAGCTTTGGCTATACTCGGAGTTTTCTCTGCGTGATAAACTTAGAAATGAGGATATCCGCAGTAGAACCAGAATGGCCGACACAGCCCAACGGATTAGTAAGCTGAAGTGGCAATGGGCCGGCCATATACCTCGAAGAACCGACAACCGTTGGGGAGAAAAGGTTCTCGAGTGGCGGCCTCGTACCGGCGGACGAAGTGTAGGGCGTCCCCCCACTAGATGGAGTGACGACCTGGTAAGATATGCAGGAAGTCGATGGATGCAAGCAGCTCAGGACCGTGCTTTGTGGCATTCCTTGGGGGAGGCCTATATTCAGCAGTGGATTTGTGAAGGGCTGTAATGATGATGATCATGAAGTCCATATCACACCGATGCCGGTATTTTTCGGGAGCACTAAGCTCGAAGTTGTTGACGAGTATGTGTACCTGGGACGCATAACTCGAGTACGTAAGTCTAAGTTTAACAAGAGGTCAATCGACGGATTCAATTCGGCAGCATTCGAGAAATATAAGACACATCTTCTCGTCAGGTCTACCTTAAAACTTGTATACGAGATTGCATAACCAGTGCGTGTTGCCGGTGATTACTTATGGATCTGAGACGAGGTCAAAACTGGCCGATAAGGAAGGTCAAGGTCGCTCAGCGAGCTATGGAGAGGACTATGCTCGGGGTTTCTCTTCATGATAAACTTGAAAATGAGGTACCAGAGTGAGCAACATAGCCCAACGGATTAGTAAGCTGAAGTGGTAATGGGTCGGTCATATATGTCAAAGAACAGACCACACATGGTGTAAAAAGGTTCTCGAGTGACAGCCTTGTGAACTGACAACACGATAAGACATGCAGGAGACCGATGGATGCAAGTGGCTCAGGACCTTGTTTGTGACATTTATTTGGGGAGGTCTATGTTCAGTCGTGGACTCTTGTAGGCCTGTAATGATGATGAACCCTCTCAAAAATGAGAGGTGGCCTGTGTTCTACAGTGGGATGCATTTAAACTGTAATTTCACTTCTACTGTTATTTTCCTATAAGTAAATTAATAGAATGAGGTGTTTCTTTGCATAAACTCTTTATGATAAAGATGTTCAGAATTAATTAACCATGGTAAATAAATCCGTTCCTACTTATCGTTACACTACTACACTAGGAAAGACCCACCAACGATAATATGAAACGAGTTTTTGTCTCGAAACTAGGCACCCTCAGATGAAGAAACTCTCTAGTAACTGACCACTGAATTAGCTAAGCTTAGAAGAGGTGTAGTGTTTGGATTAGTGGTGACGGGGATAGTGCATGCAATTGAGTGAGGACGTGAGGGTGATCTTCAAACGTGGTAAAACATTATTTTCTATTATTACGTCGATGTTAGCTAATGGAATTTATAACATCTTTAATTTCTATAAGTTATTAACGATACCATAAAATACCTTTATAACATACATACATATAATCACGCCTCTTTCCCCTAGGGGTAGGCAGAGACCACTGCTTTCCACTTGCTACTATCCTTACATACTTGTTTCTATTCGTCCACTTTCATTATTCCCTTTATACATGCTCTTCGGTTTAGGTTAATCTTGACCTGGCCTTTTTTCAAGATGTCCCCTGATTTGGTCTAGAAACGTCCGCCTAGGTCTCTTCCAACACTTTTATTCACACTCGCCTTATACACCATTTTCGTCAATCGTTCTTCATTCATTCTTTCGACATGGCCAGACCATCTCAGCATACCTTTCTCAATTTTTGTCACTACATCTTCTTTTAGACCACAACGTTTCTTTATCTCACTATTTCTTATCCTATCACTCAGTTTAACTCATATCATATTTCATAGCGCTCTCATCTCAACATCATTTAATCTGCTTTCATATTTCTTCTGCTATACCTAATTTTCACTTCCGTACACGAGTGTCGGAAACAACCACGCCCTCATGCATAGCCAAACGAGCCTTGTTAGGACACCTTCCGACTGCTCATAAAGGAGTGCAAATCTCCATTCACTATGTTTCCTGCATTCACTATTCTTTCGATATCACTCTCACACTTTCCATCTCTCGTAAACTTTTAGAACATGAACTGGTTTATTTAATATTTATCGTATTTCGATGCACAGTGAACAGCGAATGTATGATGAAGCCGGAAAAATATGCTATGTGACTGTCACTAAAGCCCCTACGCTATTAATGAATTCCAAAACTTAAGCACTAGTATGTACAATTATTCGACAATGTAACAAAGGCCGTCTCATTGTATATGAAAGATCGCTCTGAGGTTCTAGGAGATTTTTGATTTAATTAATATATGCATGTTTGCTTTGAAATGCTTTGTGAAAGCTCCTTATACTAGAAAACTTAAAACGTCTTGTGGCTTCTGATTTAATGCATGTTATTTTAAAATAATATTTCTCTGTACAAGTAATTAGAACTTTTTTTTTTAAATAATGCGAAGTAAGTTTTATATAAAGCATTTTTGTAGCTCCAGTCTCTGCTTCTGTGTATTCATAAGTAAGCCTCCTATACCCGACAACCCTTCATCCATCTATTAATGGCTGTCGAAATTCCATTGATTGTACTCCTCAATAGATTGCCTCATAGGAGGATATTTTCTATAGTTATTTGGTTCCGCGAAATTTTTAAAAGTATATCTATATTAGTAGTATAGTTGTAGCACGAACGTGTCAGCTCAACCGGGGAAGGACCACGCTCTCACAGAATACCAGCGTAAAATAGCAGCTTAACACTGCTGTATTTCCTATGGTGAATGTAGAGAACCGGAGACCTTTATTACTGGAGAAGAGGCATTCCATCTTAGTCCCCATGGGTGACAACGGATTTGAATTTTGATTATTTATTGATGATAGATGTAGATGTCTATATTTCCATAAGGACTGTGAGCTCGTTTGTCATCCTATTCTTTAAAAAAGCCATATCCAATTATAATCCTTTCTGCGCAGATTGGATTAAAACAGTAAAAACTTATTTATTTTTTTATTTATTTATTTGTCACACCAACAAGATATACACTACAAGCTTTCTAAGAGTAGACAATAAATAATTTAATGCTAAGTGATACCTCTTTTATAAGTGTAAACTACATGGATATTGAGCGTCATACTCACATTACTTTTTGCTTTATAAATAGTTATCTTAAAGGGAACATTACAATAAAAACAATACAAATCAGATTTACAAATACACAGTTCTTAAACATTACGTTTTGCTTACGAAAATATAAAACAATACCAAAATTTCAATGCCAAAGAATTAGAATGTTATTATATAAAGAAAAAAAATGTTTATGAATAAATAAAAGAATGAAAACAATGTCAGTGTAATGTCAATGACAATTTCAATTAGAATTATTAATTAAAAAAAATTAAAATACAATTATTAAGATTAAAATTATTTGATACAGTAATAAAAAAAGAAACATTAAAAAGTAACACAATAAATATATAAAAGATCGTTTATGAGTTGAGACACTACCCTTTTAAAGCGACAGAAAGGGTCTGAGAAAATATCCAAAGTTTGTGTTTTTCGACGTTTTTTCGAAGAACATGGACGATCTTTGAATATAATTTGTTCACTCCCGGTATTACCAATATCTTTGTTATGTATCTCGTTGTAACTCTTCATTAATCTGTTTAGAGGAGCATAATGGCCTAAATGCGACCGTGCTAACTTTGTGACGAATGGGGTCTATTTCTTATACCTGGGCGATCTTCTGGAAATAGAAAAATTAATACGAGATATAACGTCTGGAGCGTCAATGTAGCTATTTATCATTTTGTAGAGGAACAAGATGTCCGACATCGCTCTGCGCTCAACGAGAAGTTTCATATGAAAGTATTTCAAACGATCATTATAACAAGGCAAGAGTTTTGCTAAATTACAACTGTACGTCAAGTGCCAGAGGAATCTTTTTTGTACACCTTCTATACGCTTTTTATATACGTCATAGTGCGGGTTCCACACCACGCTGCAGTATTCTAAGCTACTACGCACAAGTGACGTATAGATTGCGATTTTCGTGCTCGGATTTTTAAACTCCCTACAGTTACGTAAGACAAACCCCAAGGTCTTGAAGGCTTTTTTAGCAATGCTATCTATATGTAAATTAAATCGTAATTTGGTATCAAGAATTACACCCAAATCTCTAATATTATCAACCTCTTTTAATGGTACATCGTCAATAAAATAATATCTAGTAACTGAGAACTTTTTTCTAGTGAAGCTTACTACGTGGCATTTGTCAATATTCAAGCTCATACCATTAGATTTGCACCATAATAATAGATTGTCCAAGTCATTTTGAAGCAGCAATACATCCTCTAATGAATTTACTGATTTAAAAAACTTCAAATCATCGGCGAACATGTAAAACTTAGAACTTCGGAAACACTTACCGATATCATTAATAAAAACGTTGAACAGCATGGGACCCAGATGGGATCCTTGAGGAACTCCGGATAAGGCAGTAAAAAGCTGGATTTAAAACCCCCAGCTACCACCACAGATAGTCTATTCGTTAGGTAAGATCTGAACTAGCGCAAGAGATTACCGCCTATACCGACACATGATAATTTGTGCAATAACATATCGTGACTGACTTTATCAAAAGCCTTACTAAAATCAGTGTATATGACATCAAAAGACTGCGCATTATCAACACCTTCGGCCAGGCCTTCAACGAAGGATATCAGATTTGACGTGGTGGAGCGGGCTTTCATAAAACCGTGCTGTTCCGGCGCAGTTATGTGTCTTAGATGCCAAGACATTAAAGGGCACAGTAGTTTTTCAAAGACTTTAGCAAACACCGTAATAATTGATATTGGCCTATAGTTTTTCACTGAGTTTATATCACCTCCTTTGTGTAACGGTATAACAAGAGACGTTTTCCAAGCGCTGGGAAACGTTCCAGAACAGAGAGATTTATTAATTATCAAAGACAGAGGTAAAGCTAGAGCACCAGCAGATCTTACAGCAAAGATAGATGGTATTCCATCTGAGCCAGCGCCTTTAGTGGAGTCAAGTCTCTTTAAGACTCTAAACACTTGGTCTTTAGTTACTGAAATACCAGTAATAAAGTTAGAGGCGGGGGATTTATCTGCATAGTGCTCGTCTGGAATGGATAGTTTATCAATATTGTAGACTGAAGAGAACTGTGAAGCAAAGAGTTCACAGATATCCGGGTCAGTAGAGGCAAGAGTAGTTCCAGAAGACATTTGGGCTGGGTAGGTACTACGACTGCCTCTTTTGTGCTTAATGAAACTCCATAGTAGCTTAGGATTTCATTTCAAAGATGTCATTAATCGTAGCAAATAAGTTTTATAATTCTGATTAAGTAATTTCGTACATCTATCTCTAAGTAGTTCAAAGGTCAATAAATCCCGAGGGTTGTTAAATTTACGGTGTTTAGATCTGTATTTATATTTTTCGTTGATTACTTTAATTAACCTGTTTGAAAAAAAAACTTGCTGAAGGTTGCCTGGATTAGCGATTGCGGTCTTCGGGATGTCACAACTTAGACATTGGAACTGCTTCTTTATATCACTTAAAATTTTCTGATCTTAATATAAATAAACGGATTTTTTTTGAAAAAACGCAAAACAACTTGTCGACTCGTTACATCTGTAATAAATCAAAAGAAAATATTTAAACAATGCAAAAATTGAGTTAAAAGGAAATTGAAAACCTTCTAAAAAGAGACGCTTAAGGTTTGGTTTGTTTCCTTATTATTATATCAGTAGTGGTCTATGACTTGTATGCTATTTGAAATGTAATCGAAACGTGTTTTGAATAAAGGAAACTTGAAGCGGAAATAAGGGAAAACATTTAATACGTCGTTAGGATCATCAATCATCATCAACATCAATGATTTATCTTGTTATAATTTCCTGAACATGAAACTGATTTATTGATTTACAATGATACAATTTAAAGCAGTCGCAAGGGCCCCTGTACTAGGTTAGTAACCTGTATTACTGGGTACCCCACTCATCCACCAAGATAATATAATATCAATTAATAAATAACAAAAAAGGCAAGGCATGCGCGCTAGCATTAGGGAGTAATGTAATTGTGTGTGTGTGTGTGTGTGTGTGTGTGTGTGTGTGTGTGTGTGTGTGTGTGTGTGTGTGTTTGTAGGTATGTGAGCAGTGCTTTAACATTTGGTGGGGCTGTTCCAAGTATAAAAGTAATAAATTGTTTACTTTCCTTGTAGTTTAGTGTTAATAAAAATTGTGTTACTACACGTTTGACTTTAGTCCACGTCAAGGGGTTATAATGCAATCTGCTGTTAAATTTATCGTAAAAAGATATAGATTAGAATGCGTATTGTTTTTGTTTAAATTTTGTTTATTTTGTGGTATATGGCACATTTTGGTGCCCCTACGTTTTGGTGTAAGATGACGTATATAAGGTAAATATCGATAAGTGTTTAGGATGCAATTCAACATATAAATCTGGCGATTGCTAAGCAATTTATAAGACTTATGTAGTTCAAAAGTTGAAAATCGAAACGGTTTAAAGAACATTACCTTAATAAGAGATCTCTGAGCTCTTTCTAGTGCAATTACACGTGTTTTTGCTGCACTACCCCAAACAGGCATACAATAACTCTGTACCGATTGCGCAAGAGCTTCGTACGTGGTAATTAGGGTCGTTACATTTGCAACACACCTGAGTTTTTGAACATTCTTGTTAGTTTTATTATGCTGTCAAGGATGCTTTCAATATGCTGACTCCATGTAAGATGCTAAGCAATAGTAACACCGAGATATTTGATGAAACTAGTCCTGGTGATTTTATGACATGAGCAATTACTATGACTATTTAAATAGGGATTATGGCAGGTATGAACTGTTTGATTAAAATTAGAATCAGGTTGTGTATTTTTCCGTATAGAAAAGGTATGAATTAAGTTTTATTAATATTTAGGGAACAGAGCAAAAGCTTTAAATAAATGGAGCAGATAGAGCAACGCGCACTGGTTATGCAATCTCGTATTTTTTTTATATAGAATAGGGGGCAAACGAGCATGCGGCTCACCTGATGGTAAGTGACTACCGCCGCCCATGAACAACCGCAACACCAGGGGAATTGCGGATGCGTTGCCGACCTTTTAGAAAGGTGTAAGCTCTTTTCTTGAAGGTTCCTAAGTCGTATCTGTAGGTATCTTGAAAATAAATTATAATATTTGCATGCAGGTATATAATAAAGCAGTCTTGTCTTAACTCCCGTGTTTGATTGCTGCATCCAAAGAATACAAAATAAACATGGCGCAGTCGGTAGGATACTTAGGTACTTGTCTCAAAAAAAAAATGGATGCCGCGATCCTCTAAGTCCTCCACCCACCCTCGGGATGAAGGTGGGCACGCGCAAGTGCATCGTCCCGTCCCGTGCAGGTACGATCGCAGTTGTTGGAACTGCGGTTTGTCACACGAGAAATACAGTTGTCCCGCCTATGGTCAGCAGTGCCGTAAATGTCATCGGATGAATCATTATTCGCGGATGTGCAGAGTTTATGAAGTAAAGGAGGACTCCACCGATCAGGTAAATATCAATTACGGTAAGGACTGGTTGGTGAAGTTAAAGATAAATAATAATTTTCTAATGTTCAAGCTGGATACTGGGGCCGATGTGAACGTTTTGCCTAAGAAGTATATTCAAAAAATTTATATTACTGAATCAGAGTTAGCATGTACCGCAATAAAATTACAAGGTTATTCAGGCAGTAATATTGAAGTTATTGGTAAATGTTACTTAAAAGTTAATTATAAAAACGATGTTTACATTTTAAAATTCATTGTTGTTGATGTAGATTCACCTCCTATTTTAGGCAGAACATCGTGTGAGGAATTAAAGTTACTAAAGAGAGTTTTTTCTATTAGGGAGAAAAAAGAAAATGAAATAATAAATGAATTTTCCGACGTATTCGTAGATATGGGATGTTTGCCAGGAAATTACAAAATTCAGGTGAGACATGATATTAAACCCGTAATACATGCTCCGAGAAAACTACCGCTAGCCCTTAAAGACAAAATTAAAAATAAATTAATGGAAATGCAAAAAGAGGGCATCATTGCAAAAGTAGAGGGACCCACCGACTGGGTCAACAGTATGACTGTTGTTAAGAAGCCTAATGGGGACCTTCGAATCTGTCTTGATCCTATTAGGCAATATTGAGCAATTAGGCGCGAACATTTTAAGCTTCCTACTCTGCAAGAAATAACTGCCAATTTATCGGGGGCAAAATATTTTAGTACTCTCGATGCCAAGCAAGGATTTTGGCAATTAAAGCTTCATGAGTCTAGTACAGACTTTTGTACATTCAGTACAGTATTTGGTCGGTTCAAGTTTTTGCGCATGCCATACGGTATATCGTCGGCATCAGAAATTTTCCACAAAAAATTATATGAGCATTTTGATGATATCGAAGGAGTTATTTTATTTGTAGACGATTTGTTAATTTATGCAAATTCTAAAAAAACACACGATGAGAGACTTCGGTCGGTTTTACAAAGGTGTCGGGAAATATCGGTATACGGTAAAGCTGTATAGCTTATGTTTATACCGTAAAATATCAATTTAAATATTGTCAAATTATTATCAAATAAATAAATAAAAAAAAAAATTAACATTAAATTAAATTTAAAAAAATGTAAAATTGGGTTAACGGAACTCACATATTTAGGCCATAAAATAACAAAGGATGGAACATATCCGGATGATTCGCACATACTAGCTATAAAAAATATGCCCACACCAACCACGGTAAAAGACGTCGAACGGTTCTTAGGTTTAGTTACGTATGTGAGTAATTTCATACCGAATTTTTCGGAAAAAACGTCTGTGTTGCGTGAACTGTTAAAGAAAGAAGTAGCATGGCATTGGGATAGTAATCACGATCAATGTTTTAAAGAAATAAAGGAAAGTCTAAGTAAACCTCCGCTTTTAAAATATTATAGCTTACAGAAACCAGTAAAAATTTCAGTGGATGCAAGTAAAAATGGATTGGGAGCCTGTTTGATGCAAGACGAGTTACCGGTATGTTATGCTTCTAAATCACTAACTAAAACGGAGCAGTCATACGCGCAAATTGAAAAAGAATTGTATGCATGTGTTTTTGCTTGTGAAAAGTTTTACACGTATATTTACGGCCGCACGGACGTTACTATAGAAACAGACCATAAACCGTTAGTCAGTATTATTAACAAACCGTTAGCAAGCGCTCCTGCAAGGTTGCAACGAATGCTTTTACGCCTCCAGCCGTATGAATTCAAGTTGTTTTATAAGCCGGGTCGCTATCTTTACGTCGCAGACGCACTGTCGAGGGCAGTCGCACCGGACAAGCATGAGTCGACACAGCCGCGCGATCATCTCGACGCGCAAGCGCAGGTGTGCGCGCTCACCGCGAGCAATCCGTTGACGGACTCGCACTTCTTATCTATACAGAAATGTACCCAGGAAGATATAGAAATGCAAGAACTTATTAAAATAATAAAACGAGGTTGGCCCAGTCATAAAAGTAAAATAAAAGACATAATAAAGCCTTTTTGGGATTGTAGGGATGAATTATCAGTTAACTTTGATATAGTATGGAGGGGTAGCAGGGTAATAATACCTAAATGCATGAGATACGAAATGATTAAAAAGATTCATTTGGGCCATCTAGGGATTGAAAAATGTAAACTCAGAGCTCGAGAAATTATGTACTGGCCTAATATGAATACTTAACTTGAAGATTATCTGTCACATTGTCATGCTTGTCTAACTTATAAAAAACAGAATTGTAAGGAACCGTTAATGCAACATGAAGTACCAAATAGGGCATGGTCTAAAGTAGGAATAGACGTTTTTCACTTCGAAACAAAATCGTTTGTCCTCATAATAGACTACTATAGTAAATTTGTAGAATTAATAAAAATTCATTGCTTAAAGTCAGAATTAGTTGTTAAAAAAATTAAACAAGTTTTTAGTAGACACCGTGTCTATGTATATATACCCGAAATAGTCATGACCGATAATGGCCCTGAGTTTGCATCTAACACTTTTCGTGAATTCTCACATGATTGGAAATTCCAGCATGTGACGTCATCGCCGAGATATCCTCAATCTAACGGCCAGGTCGAGCGTGCCATACAAACAATTAAAAATATGATGAGAAAAACGGCTTATGATCTTTTGCGAGTATTTATTGTCTATCAAATCTGATGTTGTGCCGGGTTAATAAAACGTAATAAAAACTAGTTTTGTTAATAAAGCTAGTATATTGCACTCATAAAAAACGAAAAAATAAAGAAACATGAGCATTCTATTTAAAATGCAAGCAGTCCGTGCAAACACTAGTGAGAGTTTATAAATGTACGTTGAGACGTGAATTCAGAAACCTTTTTATCTATTCTCGGATCGAGGGATGTGTCGGGAATAATAATAACAAGAAAAAGATCTTTCCACTCAAGAAACTATTCCTCAGTACAATAACTACATAATATTATATCTATGTAATAGCTGATCCGACATACGTTTTTCAGCCCTTTTCAATAGATGGTGCAATAAGTTTCACCCCGGACTTTTACAGTGTACGAGTAAATATAAGATTTATCTATACTATTATAAAACTAAACACGACGTCATTCTGAACACGCCTCACGCAAAAACCTGTGAATTTTGTATTTGGAAGCGACTTTCACTGGCAGATAGCTGATGTTATACGTAGTAACTTAGATTACATTTATTTTAGAAAAAGAATTAGGGCGCCGCACAAAAAAAAAGTACAACCCATGAAATCTAATGGCAATGAAATCCACACGAGCGAAATCGCGCGTTACTTAACACGTTCAATGTCCGGTTTTTAAACACAATAGTAAGACAATAGCAGTAACCTATATGTAGTGTACGGGACAGCGAAAGGGTTGATAAATCGAAAACAGTGCCTTATATTCATATGTACATCATATTATATTGTAAATATCATCCATCGTCTCGGTGGAGTTGTTCAAATTTTTTACGATCATTAAAAAACCGACCAACAGTTTGTTTATTAATAGTAGTCATTTGGAAAACTACGTACTTAGCCCAGAAGAAGTGATATTTCTCACAGCTAAGCAACTCCTTCAATTCAACTATAAATAAATGAACTATAGTCATAGCGGCGATTGCAATAGAACTTACTTGTCACTGTAAAATAATAATGTCCTCCAGACCGAATTTTGGTCACGGCGGCCAGTCTCAACGGAGACTAGCCATCGGCGCAGGACAGGATTATAGTTTCCAAGTGTATGCGAAAGCACAGGTGCACTCTCTATTCCCTCACCCTCATAGCCCGATGGGACGGTAAACCGACACGACCGGAAAGAGATCAGGCGCAGGACCAACAGCTTTACGTACTTTTCAAGGCACGGGGGTGAAACACCGCCAACTTCCTGACTCCGGGCAGCTACTGAGAATTTCTTGATGGAAAAATTCAATAACTGATTTTTTGGTTCGACCCGGGATTCGAACCCGCTACCTCATGATCAGCAGTCGCACTACTACAACCACTAGACCAACGAAGCAGTTAAAAGTTGGTCACTGTGTAATATTGTATGTATAAAGGAGTAACCACAAGATATTACAGCGGTATACTTTGCACCGTGTATGTTTATAATAGATTCTAGAAGGTAGTTCAACAAAGTGTACAGATTCTTAGCACCCCCTGCCCCGCCGTTACCATAATCGCCACAGTAGCCAGGAATAGCGGGGCCGCCAGGAACTGGGGGCTGTCTCTTCGTAACTTTTATCATGGGGGTATATTGCCATAGTTGGCACGTTTGGCGCGAGGTTTGGCAACCGCAGTTTTTTTTTTATTTTTTGTTTTGTAAAGATGCTGCTCTCCATCGTTTTCCTCAGTTTCCCTCAATCGCCTCTTACGATACTCACGGAAGATATGGGGTAGTCGGTTTTCTTACCCGCCACTACACGGTACATTAAAATATAATAAACCTAGCAAGCTAACAGCATAGCAAAGTGGCGAAGCAATCAGATTTGTACCGGTTTCTAACGGTTGCCGTTGAGCAATCAGTTTCAAAATGGGAGGTTCAGATGCCTGGGTGATCAGTAATCGATTGCAGAAAACAGAATTTGAAAATTCGAAACCTTTCTCGAGATAATCGTGGAACAGACAGACAGACAGACAGACGGACAGACATCGTGAAATCAATAAGTGTCTTCGCAAGCTTCGCCACTTAATAATGTATATAATTATATTATTTACTAATTTAATGATCTTTTCTTTAAAATAAATATTACTCATATGCAGTCCCATTAACGAAACATTCAGAATATTTTGCTCGTTAATTATCACATAAAGTCTTTCTAAAAGGGTTTCATTCAAGACGAAGTGTACCAATTTGCGAAAACATGAATGGACGCAATATATTTAGCCGACGTACGTTCTGAGGAAATATCTATTTTGACAGGTGACAACAATTTACATGAGAAAACTCCGCTGAATGCTAGATAGCCGCTTGTCAAGTAACATACTACTTTGTATGCGGCAGGAATGTGAATGTGATTTGTTTGAATCGTTGAATAAAATTAGATTCATAATATTATGTGATAACGCTAGAAAAAATCGTGTTATATACACTGTGTTCAATGAAACAAGTTTTTTATAAGGATACAGAACCCCTTTGTCTGCCCTTCTTGCCTCAGCCAGTATCTGAATCCTCGGAGTCGACATATCGAGTGCCGTGCAGTTTCGTGGTCACTTGGAAGAAAAGGCCAAATTGGCCTCTAAAATTCTTGGCGTGCTCAGCAGAGCGGGACAGTATTTCATGCCGGTACACCGCCTGCAACTTTACAAGGCGCAGGTTCGGCCTCACATGGCATATTGTTCCCATCTCTGGGCAGGGGCTCCCCAGTGCCAGCTCCTTCCACTTGACCGCATCCAGCGCAGAGCGGCTCGAATCGTCGACGACCGAGCCCTTTCCGATCGGCTCGATTCATTGGCACTGCGAAGAGATGCTGCATCCCTTTGCATTTTCTTTCGCATTTACCACGAGGAGTGCTCTGAGGAATTGTTCGGATTAATCCCAGCCGCCAAATTTCACGAACGCACATCGCGACAGAACTCGCGATACCATCCACACCATCTGGATGATTGGCGGTTAACAACTGTACGATTTAGAAGATATTTTATTCCTCGCACAACTTCCTTGTGGAATCGATTACCATAAGCGATATTTCCGGACCGATACGAATTGGGGACTTTTAAGAAAAGAGCCTACTCCTTTTTAAAAGGCCGGCAGCGCATCTGCAATTCCCCTGGTTCCCCTTGTGTTGCAGTTGTACATGGGCGGCGGTAGTCACTTACCATCAGGTGAGCCGCATGCTCGTTTGCCCCCTCTACTATAAAAAAAACATATCATGCCATGGGTGTGGTAAAAGTTGATAAAGGAACACTGAAACATTATATTGGCAGCAGCATCTTGCTGATAACAACTCTAAATAAACCTAGCAAGCTAACAGCATAACAAAGTGGCGAAGCAATCAGCTTTGTAGCGATTTCTAACGGTTGCCGTTGAGCAATCAGTTTCAAAATAGGAGGTTCAGATGCCTGAGTGATCAGTAATCGATTGCCGAAAACAGAATTTGAAAACTCGAAACCGTTCTCGAGATAATCGTGGGACAGACGGACAGACGGACGGACAGACGGACAGACGGACCGACATCGTGAAATCAATAAGTGACTTCGCAAGCTTCGCCACTTAATAATAACAAACTGCGGTTGCCAACCCACCTGCCAAGCGTTGCAACTACGGTAAAACCTCCCCTATGAGGTCTATATTTAGCAGTGGACTATGCATATTATATGAAGTAATGGATAAATGGATTCTCCCGATGTTATAGGTACATTGCAGCACCCATGTTCACGGGGCGACTGAGGTGTACGTTACAAAGTTTTCACTGTCCATGGTTACCTTTACTTTGAAATTTTTGGTCCAATCTACGCGAAAAGTCTTTCTGTTTCATTAAATGTGTAGTGCTCGCGTATATACATATAAGAAGTCGTTAAGAACCATGTCAATGTGTATTTATTATACTAAGGAAACCCAGATAAATAAAAAAAAATCTTTAGAAATATTTTAAAACAGTTTTTTTTATTAATTACAAGCCAGTCCTTGACCACAATGTTACCTGGTGATGAGTAGTGATGCAGCCCTAGATGGTAAATCACACTGTTTTAGCGTAACAAAAGCCTACACTTTTGCCTCGAAGACGCCCAGATTGTATTCGGACGGAAAGATAGACGCCGGCTAATTATTCCAACTTTGCTGTACGCACTACAAAAGTCAAAGCAAACCGTTTGGTTCTTATGCGTGGAATATCGACAATATAGGGTAAAGACCTGGTTGTCCGATGGTGGAAAGGTGGAAACAGTAGTAGAGCCACGCGGCAGCTTTTGCTGTCGCACGGATGGGCCGGCTCGAACCGGGGTGGTACCACGACCTCACAGAAAACCAGCGTGAAGTAGAAGTTTACCTCTGCGTTTCGCTTGGTGAGTGCAGGTAGCCGGAGGCCCTTTTTACTGGAAATGAGGCATTCCATCTTGGTCCTCACGGGTGGCGGCGCATCTACGTTTTGATTTGTAATAGAGAATAGATGTAGATGTCTATGGGCCGCAGCAACCACTTACCATCAGGTGGACTGTGTGCTCGTTTGGTGGCCCTTATCATATAAAAAGAAAAACAAGAATGAATTAAAGCGTGTAATTCCTGCGCACACTCACCGAAATGCATCCCATAGAATACCGAGAGACTGGAATACACTGCGCCTGTGCTCGAGGCTGACAAGATTGGTTTCAACCAAATCACGGTCACCACTGAGCCTATTATCGCGTCTCTCTACTGAGTCCAACGCTGCCAGGTGGCATTCTGCAGCACCAGTCCATGTGTGACAGCAGTACTCCATACACGACCGGACTTGTGCTTTTGAGTATTTTTGAGTCTTTCTCGTTTTAAAATTTACTTTGATCATCACGCTTGGTACGTGGATTGAAATAATTATTTGAATATCCCAAAACAATTGAATGATTTAAAGCATCCAACACAGAGATAAAGGGGTTGCAAGCGCAGACTGATAATGCATAATGCTGATAATGATTGATTGATTATCACCGTAACCGTTAAATTAACAAATGCATACACACCGGTTTCTTGTAATGTATTTCCAAAACAAATTAAGTTTTTGTAGTAATTTTATTAAAGTAATTATTTAAAATAAGTATATTCAAAATAAGTAGAATAGTGTGTAATTATAGTGTCATTGATTAAATAGATTTATTGTTATTTTAATAATTTCATAAATAAGAATGCTCATGTGCCAAATTATCTAATTACTGTGAGATCACAGCGTGGAAACTTTGAGTAATATCCCTTCTGTGAGGCAAGCTTTGGGAGAGGCCTTAGTCCAGTTGTGGACTTTTGATAAGCTGTAATAAATATGTGAATGAATGCTGTTTAATTAAGATGACAATAAGGAATAATTTCCTTAATGTGTATTTGGTTTTTCTCGCAAATAATGGAGGATGAAGTCCAAGAGCAACCGCTATAAATTCGTCGCACTTACCGTTCATTTGTCTCCGTCCTCCAAGTGGACTTCGTTGAGAAATATAAGTCATTACTTCGATGCTTTAGAGCTTATCACGCTTACATTTATAAATATACATATCCTGATTTAATGAAACATAGTAAAGACATATCTTTATTTAAATCTGATAGAAGATTAGACACCGCCAATTTTAGACCAATTTCTGTACTACCAACGTTTAGTGAAATTTTTGAAAAAATAATTTTGGATCCGATGTTAAGTTTCTTTAATATTAATAAATTGCTACATAAAAATCAATTCGGTTTTACAAGGGGTCGCTCGACAACTGACGCTGTAGTTGAGCTTATTAAACATATTTATTGTGCATGGGAGAATTCGGAGGATGCTTTGGGTATATTTTGTGACCTCTCCAAGGCCTTTGACTGCGTTCACCATGAGACATTAATCAGGAAGCTACAGTACTATGGTGTCAAGAACACAGCGCTTAAACTTATTATTTCATATTTAAGTAATATAATGCAGAAAGTTATTATTAATGGTAAAAGTTCTTCCAGGTCACCTGTACATATGGTATATACTAATGCCCTAATGGATGAATGGATTATGGCCCTCGTACTAATGGAGCTCCTCAGGGCTCAACTCTCGGCCCATTCCTATTTCTAGTGTATATTAATGACTTACCTTCTCTTGTAGGGGATAATCATGCTATAGTATTATTTGCTGATGATACTTGCTTGATTTTAAAAACTTAAACGTCAATCATTTAAATGTGACGAAGTAAATAATGCTATATCAAAATTAGTGCATTGGTTCAACGTTAATAATCTACATTTAAACGGAAAAAAAACTAATTGTGATAAATTTACAACAACGAATGTTAAAAATCTGAGAACCAATGTGGTTTTAAATGAGAAAGAACTGAGCCATGTTGAATCCACTGTTTTTCTTGGCATCACTCTGGAGGCAAAACTTCAGTGTGGCCCCCATATGTCCAAACTAGCAAGCAGAGTAAATTCTGCAGCCTATGCTGTAAAAAAGATTAGAGGTCTCAATAGTGTCGAGACCGCTACATTAGTTTATTTCAGTTATTTCCATAGCATAAAGTCTTATGAGATTTTGCTATGGGTAAATGCGGCTGATTTAGAAACTATTTTTGTTTTACAGAAGAGGGTCATTAGAGCTATTTACAACCTTAAACCGAGAGATTCTCTTAGAGATAAATTTAAAGAAGTAAATATATTAACTTTGGCCTCTCAGTATTTTTACGAAAATTTAATGTATGTTCACAATAACAAAAGTAGTTTTAGTAAAAAAAAATTCTGTAAACACTAGGAATAAACACCAGCTAGTGATACCAGTTTCTCGACTCCACAGAGTCAATAATTCATTCAGGGGCAATGTATACGCTATTAAAACAGGGTCCCGGAAAGTGTACAGGCTCTCTCTATTACCAAGTTTAAATGTTTTGTTAAGTTGAAACTGTATAAAAAGGGTTATTATAGTATAAATGAATATATGATTGATAATAACCCCTGGGAATGAGGTGGTCGCTTCCAAGCTGTTTCTAAAATATATTTTGTACCAACTTTTAATGTAAAATATGCTTTTAAAAAAAGTCCCGCTGGGTTTCTTGCTGGTTCTTCCCAGGACGAAGGGTTTTTTTCGAACCAGTGGTAAAGTAAAAAATGACTTTCAACAAGAATTACACATGTGATCTATATTGAATAAAAAATTATTCTATTCCATTAAAATTTTAATGGAATTGTTGAAAACGACAACTACATGACAGATTTATGTTATTTGTAAAGTGATACTTAATGCGCCATTATTGATAATAATAATAATAGATATATATTGGTAAATCCTATTGGGCATACCTTAAGCGCATTAAAAAATTACGTATAACATGATTATACGGAATTTTTAAAGTACCTTTAAACATTTTGACAGCACTGTCGGGTTCACCAGCCTCGAAAACCATGAAAATGACACCCATGATGAAAAAATTGATACCTATTGCAGCCGCCATCTTGGATTTACATTTCAACAGCACTATCGGCTTCAACACTCTCGCAAACCATGAAAATGACACCCAAGATGAAAAAATTGGTACCTACTTCAGCCGCCATCTTGGATTTACATTGCGACAGCACTATCGGATTCAACACCCTCGAAAACCATGATAATAACACCCAAGACGAAAAACTTGATATCTATTGCAGCCCCTTCTTGGATTTACATTTCGACAGCACTATCGGCATCAGCACCCCCGAAAACCAAGAAAATGACACCCATGATGAAAAAATTGATAGCTATTGCAGCCTCCTTCTTGGATTTACATTTCGACAGCACTATCGACTTCAACACCCTCGAAAACCATGAAAATGATACCCAAGATGAAATAATTAATATATTTTGCAGCCGCCATCTTGGATTTATATTTCGACAGCACTATCGGCTTCAACACCCTCGAAAACCATGAAAATGACACCTATGATGAAAAAATTTATGCCTATTACAGTCGCCACATTGGATTTACAATTCAACAGCACTATCGGCTTCAGCACCCTCGAAAACCATGAAAATTACACCCATGATGAAAAATTTGATAACTATTGCGGCCGCCAACTTTGATTTACATTTCAACAACCCTATCGGTTTCAACACCCTCAAAAAGCATGAAAATGTCACCCGTGACAAAAAAATTACACTACTTACTTTTAGTACGTACTACTATTATTTATTATGTGCTTTTAAATATTGTAATAAAAAATCTATTATTATTATTATAATCAAGTATTTAAGAAATTTGGTTATTCGAATATTGTGTTTTTGTACAGCGATCTTTTTGAGCCGCTGCAAACAACCGAAACAATGTCCACTCACGACGGCGACTGAAGCCGAACTAAACTACTCTGTGGCTGTAGCTCCCCATTTACAGAAATAATTTATATACGAGGCTACAAAATCAAAGAAAATTTCGCCATTTTGGAGCCGAAAAAATTAATTATAGCTAAACAAAACAAAATTACACTGCCATTTACATTCAGTGGCTTTCCACATGATAGATGAAGAGATTTAAAAAAGGATTGAGTTAAACAATTGATATTTTTAAAAGTTATCGTGTTTACAAGCCACAGAGACATGATAAATCCACACCATAAGCCACTAAAACCCTTTCTTTTATTTAAAAATAGCAATTAATCGATTTATAAAAATTATGAATAAGTTCAACAGTCATTTATCTTTCTAACAATGTGCTTTTTATATCATTTATATGTATAATATGATTGCTAGATACGATTTTATTCGATAAAATGTTGGAATCTTAAGTTTTAGGCGATAGTAGAACATACCTTGCGCTTTAGCTTAAGGTATGCAATAACTTTATTAAACAACATAAATTTAATTGTGTAACTCCGGTGATAATCTTTCATTTGTTTTTTTATATAACACAGTACTGCAACCTAAGCTGAGACATTATTAATATAAAAAAATATCCTATAATCGATACTGATACATTAGCACTGGTACCGTTACCGCTCTGGCCTATTTTCCACTGTTAACCATAGGCCTCACCCATAGATTTTCACTTGGCGGGAGGAGGGGGGGGGGGGAGGGTTAGTTATTTGCGTATATCTATTATCTTTTGAAAGGTTTAAAATACTTAGTAAGCAAAAATTGTTAAGTAAGGTTTACTACAATACCATACAAGAGTATATGATTGATAATATATACTCTTGTATGGTATTATATAATAATAACCCCTGAAAATGAGGTAAGCGCTATCATGCTGAGTGTAAATGTTTACAAAACAATTGTAAAAATATTATATTGTAAGTTATGCTTTTCAAGAGAAAGTCTCGTTTGGTTACTTACTTACTGGTTCTTCCCAGGACAGAGGTTTTTTCATATCCAGTGGTAAAGTAAAAAGTGACTTTCAATAAGAATTACTGTAATTAATTGAATAAAAAATATTCTTAAATGATACTAATTTTTACGTCGTATCCATAAAAATTAGTTTTATTTATTGTGTAGTCTTCGCGTAAATATAAGAAATAATTATGTCAACCAGTACGGACTGGCAATAGCCAATAAAATTCGGCGATTAGAAGATGTCAAGAACAAGCGCGCAAGATATATAACATCTTTAAATTTCTTGAAGAGATGCAGAGACCATAATCTCATTCCTACGTGCGTTAAAATATCAATAAATAATTAAAAATTAAAAATTTTGTACAGCCGATTTCAATAAGTTATTTAGAATAATTCAAAAACTATTGGTCTGAGCTTAATCAAATTCGATATGGGACCACACGAGATGTACCAGCTTTTAAATAAAAAAATAATCATCGAAATTGGTTCACTCAGTAAAAAGTTATGAGGTAACACACATAAAAAACACATACAGTCGAATTGAGTACCGTCTTATTTTTGGAAGTCGGCAGAAAAGTACATTCGAGGAAGCGCTAAGATCTTAAATCAGGCAAGTAAAAAGTTGTTACGAACGGTGATTCAGATAAAACGGTTCGATTAACGCGATAAAAATTTTGCTGATTGAGAAATGTCAATATATAATTAACTTTTAAGCTAACCTTTGATAATATTGAATACTTTGGAGCACACGGTCAGGGTCCTGTCTTATAAATGGTTCAAAAAAAATATTAATGCTTCAAAATTGTAAAAGTTACACTGCTAAATATTTTATAAATTAAGTCTTAAAACACACCCGTCCATTTTGATAACAATCGTGTTTAACAAATTAATGTAATATCAAGTTTTTAACAATAATGAATAATTCCCAACTCACCTGTCTAAAAACATCTACAATAATGTAAAGTTGTAACTGTTCTGTGTTTCATAAACCAGTTTTCCTGACTTTGTAAATGATTACCTGTCAAGTTAAAACTTTTATTGAACAGAAAGAATGTAAGCTGTAGCAACATTCTACAATTTTGTAAATTTACCAGCATGCCATTTTTGTAATTTTCCATCATGTCAGTTTTTTATTTGTATCAAACAGATATTTTTTTTAGAAAAGTAAAACGCGGGCCTTAATTACAAATTGTATGTTAATTACATACAATTTGTAATTAAGGTCTACGATTTTTATTATATAGGGAACACTATTTTACACCGTAGCACAGTCTAACGAGAAAACTGTGACCGTAGCATAGCTGTTGTGAGATGGCGGCACCGCTTTTTAACATTACTGTAGCAAAATTGTATAGACAACGTTACAGTGACGTCATCTTACTGTACATTACAGCCGCTATCTGACAGCAGCGCTTTTCGCATTCGCTTTTCTAGGAAACGTTAGTTTTAGATAGATTTAAAATGAAAAAGAAGAGATCACGATTTCATTTTGCAACATATTTGTTGTCTCCCTGATATATATTAGGAACTACACAGGGCCTTAGTGATTTTCTGCAGTCCTACTAGTTGTACGCTCAATATCATTTATAAATTATGATTTAATATATAATTGATATTGATAATTTAATGACTATGTTAGATATTATTTTATTTTATGGTATTACGAGTACTTTTAACATTAGTTTTCATTAATTTTTTTTAATCACAATTTTAATTTTTTTTATAGGATAAGGGTGACAAACGAGCACACAGTCCACCTGATGGTAAGTGGTTGCTGCGGCCCATAGACATCTACAACTATCCTCGTTTGCGAATCAAAATGCAGATGCGTTGTAACCCGTGAGGACTAAGATGGAATGCCTCATTTTCAGTAAAAAGGGCCTCCAGCCACCTGCACTCACCAAGCGAAACGCAGAGGTAAGCCTCTACTTCACGCTGGTATTCTGTGAGGTCATGGTACCACCCCGGTTCGAGCCGGCCCATCCGTGCGACAGCAAAAGCTGCCGCGTGGCTCTACCACTGTTCATAACTTAATTTTTTATTTACACTCAGTGTTTATTTTTATTTTTAAATAGATTAATTAGATAAATGTTGAATTGTAGTCAACTATAATTTAAGTGCATGTATAAAGTTTTATTCCTTAAAAATTGCAGAAATAATTTAAATTACACACTAAGTTTGTAAGTTAAATAAAAATATGCCTTCTATTTAAAGTAGCATACGAGTGTTATCGGGTTATTAATAAATGCTAGGCGCTGTCTAAAAAGGATTAATTAAATGTAGATGACGTTAATCTGGATCATTTGACAGATGTTCGTACGTTTGAAACAAGAAACTTCCATAAAATAAAAGAAAGTTGACGTAAGAAATAACTTTTGGAATTATTATTCAAGAAAATATTTCAAATAAATAAAATAAAAAAATAAAAATAAAAATTATTTATTTCGGACAACAAAATCCATAGAATTTATTAGTAAAGCAAAACTTACATCTATGTTAGTAATATAATTTATACTCAATACTTTATTATTAAGCAGGACACAGTCCTGGCGATCATTTGTTTAATCAGTGGACAGTCCCCACTGTCGGCAATCTCACTCAGCACACTGTGGCCGCTGCCGCGCACTCTGTTTAGCAAGGATGCGGTCTTTTTTCTGATTATTGCATCAAAGCTATCCACACCCGCCAGTGCAAACATCGTAGACGCGCTACAGTAGCGCGGCAGCCGCAACAGCGCCCTAAATGCATTATTGTATTGAGTACGTAGGGCACTATAGGCCTTTTTGGTGTAGTTGGTCCATAGGCTGCAAGAATAAAATGACGCACAATATGCTTTGAAAAGCGTGATCTTGACAGCGTCAGTGCAGCGACCAAATCTATGCACCAACATATTCGCCCTGACCGACAGTGCCCTACGTTCTCTTTCAATGTCTTCATCGTCTTTAAGACTGTCAGTCAAAATATGTCCAAGATATTTAAAACTATAGACCCTTTCTAGTGGTTCGTTATAGAGCTTTATAGGGGGTACAACACTAGGACATTTACTGCCAGCCTTAAAAACCATGAACTGTGACTTTTTGGTATTGTATAGTAAACCAAGTGAGACAGCAAACTTTTCGCAAACACCGAGTAAAGCTCTCAGCGCACTGACTGAAGGTGCCAGCAGAACCATATCGTCCGCATAGCTGTTATTGTTCACACAGACCTTGCCGATATGGCATCCGACACGCATGCTGCTGAGCTCTCTAATCAGTGCGTCCATTTACAGGTTGAAGAGCCTCGGCGATGTCAGCCCCCCTTGCCTCACCCCGCACTCCATCCTGTATGGCTCGGAATATTCATTTGCCCATCTCACATGGTTCACCTGATTACTATACCAATATTTAAGCAAAGAACGCTGTGCAATCATAAACGTATAAATGCTGTAATCCCACTTTAACTTTAATCTTGATTACAGCTCTAATGAATCTGAATTAAAATACCCAAGACACATTTTTGTACATGACAAAATATGCATTTAAAAAAAAGTATATACGACATAAATGATTTTCGATTCTTCGCAGTGGTCTAGAAGTTCAGACTTTGAAATGTATAAGCATAATATCTGAATTATAATTGAGCCAGAAGGGTTAAAAATGGTGTGTTGGTTTAAGTGACCAACTGCTGGTTCAGAGTTTTTAAAAGGATGATCATACGTAAATTAAGGGACTATAGGGTGCGGTGCTAATTTACTATTTCGCGACACAGCAAATGCTCCTAAATTTGGGCTACAGAAAGGATGTGAAGGAATGCGTGTGCACTCACCTGGACTTCTGCTAATCTGCCATGTGTCTCAAGGGCTGCGGCCACGATGATTGGATGGCGGCTGCCATTACACATATAAACTTCATAAATAATCGCTAAATATAGCGTTATTTTAAATGTCTATACACATTACTATATCTTTCTATAGTTTAACATCTAAATTACACAAAGGCGGAAGCGATGACGCGAGATTTATGCGATGCGATTGGTTGCGTGTCTTCTGAACTTGTGAGAATCCCGTCAACAGTAGAGTGCACACGATAGGTATAAAAGACATGTAGATAGGAAACCCGAAAATGGGTTTTGCAGTGCTCCTATTGGATAATATACAAATAACTGTGGGTAGAACTGTAATCTCCTACTCGTGCTGGCAGTATAAATTATCGCACAGGTGACTTAGAGGGTTCAGTCGGTAAATCTACGAGTCTAACTGTCGTTATTATGCCCGTTGGGATACTCTACTTGTGTAGGCAAGGAAGATCGTGCTGCTGAGAGGGTGCTCTGTGTTACATTGGAATGGGTGGTATTGCTGTTGGTTTGCATATTTTGGTGTTAACATGTAATTACTTCCTTCACATTAAACCAGTGCGTAATTGTGACGGGGACATGTTACAGTTTTGTCGAATTGTAATTGCTCTATACTGAATTTATAGTGCGTTACGCTATTTTATTAATGATAATAATAAATTTCTTAAGCAAGTGAGCAAGTTAAACATCAGCTCTCACACTTTTGCTATTTTTAATAATCGAGGTTAACAGTGTATGTATTTTTCCTGATGTAGTTCAAAGATCAGAAGTGAGCTCTTGTAGGAAGTTTCGACAAGCTTTTGCTTTTAGCTCTACATTCTAATTTCTAACAATATTTATATTACAGAAACGAGTCATTCGTGTCAAATATAATATCAAATCAAGAAACTCAAAAGGAGATATTTTTAAACACACAGATAACCTATGTAAAATCGCAGATTCACACTGCTGTGTTTTGTATATTGAAAGTAAAGAATCAGATACCCTTTTTACTAGAAACGAGTTATTCCATCTTAGTCCTCAGGGGTGACAAAACATCTGAATTTTGATTGTTAATCGAGGATAAATGTAGATGTCTACATGCCACAGCATCCACTTAACATCAGGTGGACTGTGTGTTCGCTTTTCACCTTTATTCTATAATAAAAAAGTTACTTGGTAACTTTGTACTATTGGGAGAAAAATAGCCCAATTTTTATTTTCTTACCCTTCTTCTCACAAGGTCTTCCGTAAAAGACGCTTGTTGAAGCGATGGCGTAACTTTTTTGAGTTGGAAAAATTTATCCACACCTTGTAAAAACCTTAAAAATATTTTGTTCAATTATTAATTTTTATTTTATTTTTTCATTCAATTTTAATATTTTATTAAATACAAAAATATTTTGATTTTGACTTCGATTTTCAAAAGCTGTGCTTAGGTACTTGCGGTGTTCCTTTAGATGTTTTGTGAGACAAAAGGAACTTCTTTTAAAAAATATCGAATAGAATAGGAAGTAATTAACGTTAAAATTTACGAAATATAACATTTGGCGAACAAAATTATTTTTTTTACTCTGCTTTTATTTCTTTTTATGTAAATCGTAAAATTTCGTTTTGAATCACAGCTGAACATAGGCCATTAGCCTCATAGAATGGATATTTGCGAAAGCTTGACAGGCAGAACAGAATGGAAGTCGTACATTTTTATTATTTTGAGACAAACCTTACTTAACCATTTCGCTGTCCTGTTAAAATATTGTGCCTTTTCTAAAATCTTACAAATCATACTTTTATCAAATTTTCGTCGATAAAGTCTACAATTTGTGAATATGTTCAAAACCGTCTCCGCCATTACATCATATTTCATTAATTATTTTTTAAAAGTACACCGATTCCTACCAACTATGTTTCGAGAGGCTACTGAATTTAAAAAAAAAGCATTATTATTTCTATAGAGAAGAAGGATGGGGGGCTTGGGATCCTATAATATTAAAAAAAAACTTAATCCAAGCCTAAGCCCCACCACTGCAAGACCACAAGACACTGTAAACTCGTTCTGCGTAAAAAATAATATTAAAAAGTTAAAAGTAGTCGGGCTAACTATGACACTGGGACGTCAAACACCTCAGTCCCCTTAACAATGGCCGTTGTAAAGCAGCCAAAACGTGGGGACTTAAAAAAAGTTGAATGCGATAAAATCTGCAAATTATTTTAATTCAAGTGGAAGAAGTAAAAATATTTCCATTCCAAAATTACAACTGCATACGTCCCCTCATATCATGTGCTTTGTGGTCGCGCCGCACTACGGGCTTCCATTAAATATACTCCCGCCAGCTGTGTACAGCAAGTTCGGGCGGTGATGAGGGTCAAATTGTAGCAGTTCGATTGTGTTACACATTTTGTTATTACACTTGTAGCAAGTCGATATATGTTAGTAGCATATTACAAACATGTAAGTTAAATGGATCTATGTGTTCTTACAATTTTAATGAAACCCTCTAGCCTATTTATATATTAATTAATGTGTAGTGGCGGTGTTAGAATATCCCCTACTCCATATCATTCCGTGAGTGTCGTAGGAGGCGGCAGAGGGAAACAAACTAGTAGATTGGCAGCAGTGTCTTTTTACTAACAATTACAAAAAATCTGCGGTTGCCAACTCGCATGCCAAGTGTGGCAACAATAGCAAATACCTACCATATGAGATTATCTGTAGGGGATTATTTTATTCAGCATGTCAGTCCTCAGGGATGACAACGCATTTCGATGCTTTATCAAAGATAGATGTAGATGTCGATATAGAACCAGGTGGACTTTGTGCTCTTTTGTCACATCTTATTTACCTCTGTCGCCATGTGACAATCACGCCACATGACAGTATAAATAGGCTGTCATGAGACAATCTCGCCACATGGCACACTATTTATAGTTAGTAGTTATAGCCTATACGACGATGTTTTTTTTTGATACCCTATAACTCTGGGGTTATATTCTATATGTAAAAATAATACAAACACTCCTAGAAAATGTGGTCCGAAAAATTTCAAAGATATTTTCAAACATAATTAAATTAGGTTAAAATTTGTCACCAGTATGACGAGTTTTGTTATAATTTCTTTCACAACGTTGCCAAAGTCGCTGTGGTGAAGTAAAATAAAATAAGTTGATATGTAGGTAGGCTTCCCCGCAGAAGCTAGTGAAGGGAATGCCACCTAGTCAACAATGACGAAACTTCAGTAGTTTGAGTATCAAAATTACTATGCAAAATTAAAAATGACAATACATCTTATTTAATATTCGTTTCAACTAAAAATATGATGACCTTGACGCCATATTGTGACTTCATGCACACTTTTCTAATACTTATATGTTCTTAAATAAACTAGCTATATGAAAATATTACTAACAAGACAATAACGATAAGAAATACTATTGAAATTTAATTTATGCAAAGTATTTTTGTTAAATGTAATTATCGTCACAATATGGCGCCAAGGTCATCCTATTCTTAGTTGAAACACGTCGTACTACTCCACCAAAATGATCGGGTATGCTACCTAAACTAATAATGAATAAGCATAATGAAATAAGGTTTGTACCTATGGCTAAATTTTAAATTAAGTACTGGGTTAAGGTTATTATTAATCTGAGCCACATTCGTAAACTTTTACTTGACTAAAAAATTCGTAATCTTTATTTAACAATTATGACCGTTATATTAAAGTAAGTGTTTAAAAATTTAAAAGACTAAGTCGGGGTTTGATCGATATCATTAAAAAGTTACGACAACACAACATACCCTAGCGCACTGAGCTGAGGTGATGCTGCCATCGCACCACAAGCGAAACACATCGTAGCCTAAATCGCGCTAACAAAGTTCCGAAGTTAAGGCAGTGTATATAGAATAGCTCCGAACTACCACTTGGAGCGTTGGCCGAGCGTTTCCTTACTCCGGCCGCAGAAATAACAAAATGCGACGTTGTTATATATCACGTAAGGGTGCTTTACGTTAATAATCTTGACTTTGTCGAATTATTTTGTATGAAAAATGAAAACAAAAAAGATGACTTAAAAATAATTCACATGCAAGTAACCAGTTGATTTTATTTATGATATGGTCTCAAACATACCCTAGAGTTATGGAATGTCAAAAAGAACACCTTGTATCTGTACGTCCCCCTTTGGGGCACCCTTCTTTTATTTCTTTGAAGCGATCAAACTATCTTGCTACTCCATAGCAGTATCGTATTTTTATTACGTTGCTTAAAATGGCAGTGGCAGTCCGTATACGTACTCCTACTAGTAAAATACACACTACCTTCCCACATATTGGAGCTGGCTTTTCAAACGTATAATTAGCTGAACAAACGATCCTAGAAACAATTCAAACGTATTGTTGGTTTTTGTGCAACGTCTGCTAACGAGCTTCGCGATTTGCTGAAATAACAAATTCCTTTTACTATATTCACAAATTATATTTCTATTTTTAATTATATTTTTTATATATTTTTGAAATTATATTTCTGTACCAGTTGATGCCATGTACAGAGAAATATCTTAAAATGGTAACACACGTAGGGCATACAACGATTTGCTCGTTCAATACAATAATACATTCAGAATTTTAATTGGGTTGCCGTGGTACTGTAGCGCCTTGGGCACATTCGAAATTTACTAAGTTCGAAACCATAATACGCAAATACATGCCTCCATGCTGAGTTTTATGTGGTTGAGATATCATATCATATAAATTGTACATGAAAAAAATATAAAAAAACTGAAACAATTATGTATAGGTCATGCAAACTTCTTTGCTGTGCGTAATTTAAGCCCGCGGCTCAATAGTATCGCAACTAAACGAAGAAAGTAAAAATATTAATGTTTAAAACATGGACGTATAAATAAGGCGGACTGAATCTTGCTATACAACTCAGCGAGGCACCCATAATAAGTCATCTCGCGTGTACGTATAAGGGTTCACGCACACATTCGCAACAAACGTCGTCCGAGAGAAGTAGTTGTCGTAAGTAAAAACAAAAATCAATATGCCGTCTTGCGTCGTTTAACTTTGTAAAAATCATAGTGGTTTTATCAAAAAACATCAAGGAATCACCTTTTATAGGTGACTCAGTAATTATAATCACTTATTTGAGAATTTTATATCTTAAATTAAAATTCTATTTTTGGAACACAAAACATGAGTCACGTGATCAGTGTTGTTAATTATATTTATAGGGAAAATTACCCGAAATTTGGGAAATTGCTATTTTTACCCACGTCGGCACGGATATGGTAAATATGTGTGATCAAAAACTTCTTAAGGTTGTTTTATGTGTACTTTTTTGTTATAATTTTTCTGAAAAATTACCCGATCGATTATAATGCAGTTATATGCATTTGGTAGTAAGTTAATAATAGGATATCTGCCGGGTAGCATTGGTCATTATGCAACAAAAGAAAAACTAAATGCCAAAAATGCACCGCATTTCTTTCATAAATTAATAAATTAGAAAACTTTAGGAGTTTTACGTTTTCCATCTAACGATTTATTTAATATTTGTTGTACTTGCGAAATGGTTGTACGAAAGATTATTAAGGAAAACATTACAATGTACAATGCAAGACAACAAAAGTATATACTTACAAAAATATTAGAAAAGTTTATTGCCAATAGACGGCTCCGTGGCGTAGTGGCTTAGCAATGAGTTGCAACGCTTGGGGCCGTGGGTTCGAATCCCGCACGGAACAAGTATTTGTATGGCCTACAAATAATTGTTCCGGGTCTGGATGTTTGTCCTTGTGCAACATTATATATTTGTAAACTGCCTCCACGATACAGGAGAAAATCCTAGTGTGGGGGTAACGTATAAAAAAAAATAAAAAAATTACAGGGTTTTTGTAAGCTTGGAATTTGAGCACATATTTGCAGGGATAGAGCACAAGATAAGAGTTATTAAATATATAGCGAAAAAATATTTGGCGATTTGATTTCACCATATTTCTAAATTAGATGGGATTTCAAGAACCTTCGAAAGTAAAAGACATTTTTTTAGAAAAATTATTCAACCAAAAGGTTTTAAACGTTGTTGTTTGTCATGAATATGATAAATAATGGTAACTTTTTATGACTTATTGTCATAAATAATAACAAAGTTGGTAAAAAATTACCTCGCGTACATTCGCTCGATAAAATAAAATGATGTGTCTTACCTAGTTTGAAGAGCACCTCCCGTCCTCTCTCAATTACGTGCACTATCCCCGTCACCACTAATCCCAGCACCACTACTCCCAACACCACTAAATTAGAAAAGACACACCACTAACAACAATACGACACGTGTTTCGCCTCTACACGAGGCATCTTCAGGTGATGTAGACTCTGCGGTGGCTCACCGCTTCGAAATGATATGTCTTTCCTATCGTGGTGGTATTGGGAGTAGTGGTGCTGGGATTGGTGGCTTATCTTATGAGTCCAGAACTAGAGAAGTCTATTGTTATTCTTGGACTGAGACAGAAGGCAAACGTGGAGCTGACGAAGTGTGCACCATCTTAGAAAAATATATCAAGATGGAGACGATCGTAGGTCAGTCAGACATCTTTTGTTTTATAGCGATGCGTGTCCCGAACAAAATAAAAACAGAACTCTTCTTGCATGCATTCATACTCATCTGCAAAATTACAAGAACATTGCGAGCATTCAAATGAATCATCTCTATTTTTATAGGATAGAGTAACAAACGAGCACACAGTCCACCTGATGGTAAGTGGTTGCTGTGACCCTTAGACATCTACATTTACCCTCAATGAAGAATCAAAATGAAGATACGTCGTCACCCGTGAGGACTAAGATGGAATGCCTCTTTTCCAGTAAAATGGGTCTCCGTTTCTCTACACTCACCATACGAAACACAACAGTAACAAGCTGCCATTTCACGCTGGTATTCTGTGAGAGCGTGGTCCTTCCCCGGTCGAGCCGACCCATTCGTGCTACAACTATACTACTAAAATAGCTGCAGCATGGCTATATCACGTATATATATGTATCGGAAATTACAAAAGGAGAGAATAAGAGAGCGTAACGCACTATACATTCAGTAAAGAGTAACTACAGTTCGACCACACCATAACACGTCCCCGCCACTATCAAACAAAAATAAATTCAAAAAATTGTACGGATTAGAAGCGAAAAGTCAAATAAAATAAAATAAAAGATTTATTTTATAATATTTATTTTAAATATATTCTATTTGGCACGATAAAAACTACCAAGAACGGGCTTTATGAAATTCTACTCACAAAAGGTAGTGCTGGGGCGTTTTAAATAAGATAAAAAACTTTTATATATTATACCCCCCCCCCCCCCCCCCTAAGCGGCTGGACCGATTTTGATAAAACTTCGTGTGTGTGATTAAGTTGATTCGATAATAGTTTAGACCGAAAATTGAACCCGGTAGGTGGCCCTATTGTCAAGATATATAAATTACTTTAATATATTTCAACGGATTTAACAGGCGATAAAAACATCATATCTAGCCAAGACAACATTTATCGAAAGTTTACTATAGTTGTTCTATGAATAAAGGATTAATTTTCCTGATTTCTAGTTATTGATCGCAGTGTGCGTAAAACTTTTGTACAGATAATTTGGCGCCGGAGCTTGCCTGGCAAATTGATGTAACCGCATTGTCTACTTAACAAATGAACAATGCTACCGTTTCCTACATACCAAATATATTTTTTTATTTTTTAGAGAATAAGGGTGACAAATGATCACACAGTCCACCTGACGGTTATTACTAAATAGACACCGAGTATACACCTTCAAATCCTCAATTAAGAATCAAAATGCAAATGCAGAATTTGCACTAAAATGATACAAGAGTTGTTTTTTAATGATGTTTGTCTATGTGCATCCAAAATTGAAGGAGGAATACTTTTGTCATAGGATAAGGCTAACAAACAACCACACAGTCCACCTGATGGTAAGTGGATGCTGTGATCATAGACATCTATATCTATCTTTTCGATCAATTAAGAATCAAAATGCAAATGCCTTATCACCACCGAGAATAACCACACCTAATATGGAATGTCTTGATTTCAGTAAAAAGGGTCTGCGGTTTCCTGCACTCAGAATTAGGAACACAATAGTATTGAACTTCAATTCAGGGTAGTGTTCTGTGAGAGCGTGATCGTACCCCAGTCAAGCCGACCTATCCAAATATAGCTGCAGTGTGACTCTACCACGTATGTAGCTGAAACATTATGATTTCTGATTTAATATATTTTACTGATCTATGGAAATAATATCTTCCGACTATTTTCTTCTTCATCATCAACAGCACTTAAAGTCTACTTTTGTATATGGGCCTCTCCCGTTAAAGGGAGGGATTTCCTTAATGGTAATGCTTGATAGACTAAACATATCGCACCTTTCACTTTGTTGATTGTAATTGGTTCAAGTATTTCACGTCTGGGTTAAATAAGATGGTGTATCCACCATCATTTGGAAGCTATAAGATTTTTCTGACATTTATTATAGATGATTCTTCCAATATTTTGAGTCATAATGTACAGGGCCATCAATGTTGTAGAGAATTATTAATAATATCATCTGTGAAGATGTGTAAAATATTAAAAAAATAAAAAGTAAATTAAGAGCTCACATATTATATTTCACTGCTGAGCACAGGGTTTCTGCTTTCAGATTAAGTTAAAAAAACTATTGGTAAATCCAATTGTGACATGCCTATTTGGAATGAAAAAATTACGTATAACAAGATTATACGTAAATTTTTTAATAGTTTTAAATTAAATATACACAAGTTTTCACTAATAACCTTATAATTACATTTCCAATTTTGTAATAATTTTATCTCAAACTTCAATTTAAAAAAGTTTGAAAACTGCCAACAAGCACCGGGGTAGTGGGGTGAACGACTTTCTAGCGTTAAAATGCTCTCGGATGTGATTATGACGATGTGCTCAGCAGTGGAACCTATGTAGACTGTAAACTTACTTTTTTTATTTAACCTCAACTGAATCTTAGTCGTTAGGGATGAAAACGCATTTCAATTCTTAATCAAAGGGAAATGCAGATCTCTACGGGCCACGGAATCCACTTACCCTTACACTTTCGGTTAACACTAAAAGAAAGTTTCCTTATGATATATATTCACTTTGCATAAGATTTTCGTTTATTCCGTTAAGGTGATAAGCGTCGCAAACTTTAATGGTAATTTTTTCTAAGAATCTTTTTTTCTATAGAATAAGGGTGACAAACGAGCACACAGTCCACCTGATGGTAAGTGAGTGCTGTGGCCCATAGACATCTATATCTTTCTTCGTTTGCGAACTAAAATGCAGATGCGTTGTCAGCCGTGAGGACTGAGATAGAATGCCTCTTTTCCAGTAAATTAGATCTCCGATTCTCTACAGTCACCATACGAAACACAGCAGCATTAAGCTGCTATTTTACGCTGGTTTTCTGTGAGAGCGTGGTCTTTCCTCGGTCGAACCGACCCATTCGTGCTACAACTATACTATTAAAATAGCTGCAGCATAGCTCTACCACGTAAAACAAATCTTAATTAGAATTAAATATTTGTCTGCAGGGGTAACAAAATGTCTGCGTTTTAATTCACAATCAAAGGGAAATGTGTGACTTTGGCTTATTGGTCAACTTTATTTCAACCAGTAAATTAAAAATAAATAAACAGAAACAGAAACATTTTTATCCACTATAGATTAAAAATAATACTTATTGAATGTAACTCTTGTGTTTAATTGCCACTAGTTCGAGAAAAAAACTATATCCTGCGAAGAACCAGCAAGAAACCCAGCAGGACTTATTTTTTGAAAAATAACAGCTTACAACCATGTATGTTACACAATTAAAAACATAAAACAAATTAGAAATAGCTTTGTGGCGATCACCTCATTCCCAGGGGTTATTATCATGCCTAAACTGACTCTCTTATCTTTTAAAACTGGGGAGTGAACTACTATTTGCTTCCATAAATAGGTAAAAGTGTAACTAAGTCGGATCCTAGGAAGAAAAGGAGCCGACCTCTTAATAATATAAAAATGTTACACAAACAAATTATTTATTTCCTTTGACGTTGTGTGATAAACATATTAAAAAGAAAACTTGGCAATATACGAATAACAAATCTTGAAATAAGAAAAATTATTGCAAGTTTTTCAACAAAATATATAAAAAAACTCTCCTACGTTTCACTAACAACGCCGACTTGAAAAGTTGCCCAAACCTTGTTATTTGAAGAAGCGTCAATATTATGCTAACGTTGCCTGAATCTGTTAGCAACACTACTTTTTTTCGTCGATTAGTCGAACTGAAAAGTTATATAAGTAAAAATTTAAAAAAGTCCATAGCCCCTTTTTAATAAAATAAGAGTGACAAACGAGCACACCGTCTACCTGATAGTATGTTTTGTATGGTGAGTGTAAAGAACCGAAGGCCCCTGTTACTAAAATGAGGCATTTCACCGTAAATAAAACTAATTTTTAAAAATTTTATTGCGTTTAAATTAAGTCTTGCAGTGGTATGCTTGGGTTTGGATTTAATTTTATTAATTATAGGATCCCAACCAGATGGCAGCACCCATCCATCTTTCCTAATGAAATTAGGATGTTTTTCAATTTCAATAGCCTAGCGAATCATCCTTAGTAGGAATCGGTGTTCTTTTACGAGGATTTGTGGCCTATCAAATCGAATGTAATGGTGAGGACGATCTTGAACATGTTCACACACTGCAGATGTTCCAGGAAGTCTTCCCGAAACGTAGGGAATTAAAAAGTTAAATTAAACGCGATAAAATCCATAACAATTAGTTTTGTTTAATGTATAGTCTTCGCGGAAATATAAGAAATCATCATTTCATCTTAGTCCTCAAGGGTGACAACGCATCTCCATTTCGATTCTTAGTTAAATATAGATGTAGGTGCCAATAGGCCACAGCATCTACTCACCATCAGGTCGACTACCTATGTGTTTGTTTTTGTCTCAAATTCTTTAAAAAAATCTTATGGTGCATTTTTAAATTCCAGAGTAAAAAATTAAAATATATTTCATGCACGTAGTGAGTGCGACCGTATTTATAAATGGGATTCCATAATTAGCTCTCACTGCGGCAAGATTCTTAAAAGACAATAATATTGCAGTTGACACATTTGTGTACAGCGTTATAAATCTGTTAATAATTTCAAACGTTTGGCTTACTTTTTAATAAAAATATAGTTACAAAGATGATGAACATTTATAGATAATGATAAAATGGCAAATATGTCTTAAAATTAATGTTATGAGCTAGATACTCGTAATCAATAGAAGCAGGCATTAATTTTCAAAAATCCATTATCTATACAAATAAATAAAATTGAAGAGTTGTAGTGTTATGCTACTTACATTTTCTTTTTACACTACTCGTATTTTTCCATTCTGTTTTTGATTTTCTGCATTCATATTTTGCATCACTTTTCACGCTATCAGTTATGCTACTTACATATCATTTTACACTATTTTTCCATTCTATTTTTGATTGTCTGCATTTATATTTTTCATCACCTTTATTTCCATAGGATCCTGTAACGTTTTTACACAATAACAAATCATTTTTACTTCGTATTTTCACGCTATCAGCACTTTCTAAATCGCTGTCAATGGAGTCTTACCTTTTTCGATCTTTTATATAGTTCTCCGTAACTCTGCAATTTCGGGTATTGTGCGCGCTGCTGCACAATTTTTTTTCTATATTAATAATATCTCATTTCTTACTTAAATGTTACTGTTTTTAAATTATATGCCTAAAACCAAAAATTTATATTTTTGACAACCGTTATTTATTTCGTTGTCATGTCAATTTTTATTCATATTCGTTACCGGTATGATGTTTTATCTCGATATTTCCACATAAATACTCTTTTGCTCTAGGTCATTTACCAAAAATTTCGTTTTAATTTAAATAATTTCTCGTTCTCTCTAAAAAGGTATAAAAGCCGAACCATCGGAGAATACAGGGAGTCTCGCTTCAGTTTTCAAACGTGAAGCATCTACTAAAGGCCTTATCCCGGGGCCACACTGCCCCGGGATCCTGCAAGCCTCTATCTACATCTGAAGTCGTCGGCGTAGTCTACTTAAAGCTCGGGATCCTGCGGGCTAGGCGCATCCTGCAGGCCAGGCGTATCCTGCAGGCCAGGCGCTGCTGACGTTGAGAAGATCCTCAGCTCTGTGTGTATTGAGGCAAACTCCGAGAAACTGAAGAAGGTCATCTCGGAACTCAATGGCAAGAATGTTGAAGAGCTGATCGCGCAGGGTCGTGAGAAGTTGTCGACCATGCTCGTCGGTGAAGCAGCGCCCGTGGCCGCGGTCGCCGCTACTGCAGCGCCGGCAGCTGAGGAGAAGAAGGAAGAGAGAGTCCAAGAAAGAAGAATCTGAGTCTGACGATGAAGTTATGGGCTTCGGTCTCTTCGACTAAAGCTTGTTTAAATTAATTTTTTTTCTCTTTTCTTTACCTTTACTGCGCCTTGTCCATTCCCTTTTGATTTAATTGCTTTCTCTTTCGTTCTTGACTCATTATTCATCATTCATTTTTTTTATAAAATTATTTTTGAAAGCTGAAACGAGACGAATCCTAACTTTTCTAAACATTTATTAACTGTTAATTTGTATATATGTATAAATATCACCATTTTCACCTTATTATTTCTATTTCTATTAATTTGTTTGTTTGGTGTTTCAGTGTTCTTCAACGTCATAGCGACTAATGCTTGCTTAAGATTAAGTTCTTTATCTTTACCTTCATTTGGGAGCGGCTGACTACTCCCTTAATTTTCTTTATCTTTATCTTCACTTGGGAGCGGCTGACTACTCCCTTAATGTTCTTTATCTTTATCTTCACTTGGGAGCGGCTGACTACTCCCTTAATTTTCTTTACCTTTATCTTCACTTGGGAGCGGGTGACTACTCCCTTCATTTTTTCTCCACGCAGGAGCGAATGACAACTCCTTAAATAAGCCTGAATGTCCTTTCGAAAACACGCTTTTAAAGTGGTGTTTCTTCGACTAATTTATTTTTTTTCCACGCAGGAGCGGATGACTAATCCTTAAATAAGCCTTAATGTCGTTTTAAAAACACACATTTAGAGTGGTAGTCATTGAATGTGAACTCCACCCTTACCTGAATGCAGATGATGGATGTAAGAGATAGTATATCTGATTTTGCCTGTTGATGTCTGTTTCTGCAAAGCTGTGTTTTTATGGTTAATTTTAGAATGTACATGTCAAAATTTTTGCTGAGTCAAAAATTTTCAGGGTCGGGGGGAAAATGTAGTGTTATGCTACTTACATGTCCTTTTACACTATTTTTCCATTCTGTTTTTGATTTTCTGCATTCATATTTTGCATCACTTTTCACGCTATCAGTTATGCTACTTACATATCATTTTAAACTATTTTTCCATTCTATTTTTGATTTTCTGCATTTATATTTTGCATCATTTTTATTTCCATAGGATCCTGTAACGTTTTTACACAATAACAAATCATTTTTACTTCGTATTTTCACGCTATCAGCACTTTTACTGTTTTTAAATTATATGCCTAAAACCAAAAATTTATATTTTTGACAAACGTTATTTATTTCGTTGTCATGGCAATTTTTATTCATATTCGTTACCGGTATGATGTTTTATCTCAATATTTCCACATAAATACTCTTTTGCTCTAGGTCATTTACCAAAAAATTTCCTTTTAATTTAAATAATTTCTCGTTCTCTCTAAAAAGGTATAAAAGCCGAACCATCGGAGAATACAGGGAGTCTCGCTTCAGTTTTCAAACGTGAAGCATCTACTAAAGGCCTTATCCCGGGGCCACACTGCCCCGGGATCCTGCAAGCCTCCATCTACATCTGAAGTCGTCGGCGTAGTCTACTTCAAGCGCGGGGCCACACTGCTCCGGGATCCTGCAGGCCTCTATCTACATCTGAAGCCGTCGGCGTAGCCTACTTCAAGCGCGGAGCCGCACTACTCCGGGATCCTACAAGCCTATACATTCATCTGGAGTCGTCGCCTGCGCCTTCACCTGCTAGTGCCCGCGCTACCTTTGGGCGCTGCGACTGCTTGCTCCAGGCGCTGAGTGCACCTACTCCATGCGCTACGTGCGCCGGCTCCGGACGCTGCGTGTGCCCAGTCCAGGCGCTGCGTGCCGTCGCCGCCAAGAAACTACAAGCTCCGCGTGTGCCTACTTCTACAAACGCAACGTGTGTCACTTCGACCTTTAGGCTCCACTACAATATTGTCATATCTTTATTTTTTTTAACTAATTGTAATTTCACGTCATCCATCACCATCATCATATTTCATTTTTTATATAAAATTGTAAATACCTTTTTAAAATTTAAATATATTATTTTCTTGTTCTACTTTTGTTGTTTTGTTGTTCTTAGGTAAGGTTCTGTTTCTTTTTTTTAATTGTCGCTTAACGACAGTGTCTGTTAGTTATATCAAAATAACAGCTTCTTTTCTAAATGGATATGAAAGTATATACGGTACTAATCTAATATCGAGATAAAAATAGCTGTACTTTGTTACTACCTCTAACAAAAATGCATATAAAACATTATTTTTGCTGGTAAGTTTGTTCTTCATAGTAGTGATATAAAATTACACAAAATACCTAATATAACAAGTAAATATTTTTTTCTGATTATCCTTGTTTGAAGTTGGTTATGCATGTCCTTGGATTTAACAATAAGGTAGTCATAGGTTGTTAGTCACTATAATAAAAAAAAATGATTGTAGGTTTGAGATGCAAATATATATATATACATGTATATATTATTTGTTACAGTTCTGATAATAAACTTGATAAGACTAAATCCTTATATGAGTCACGATACCTCACACTTGAAAGAGCTACTACTGTTGGTGACTCTACTTTTGTGAAAGGCTATTGTAAAAAGACTATGAAAGCTTTACAGTAAGAAGTAGATGTTAAAATTCATAAAAATGAAACGCCTCAGGAATCCCACTGCAAATTTCCAGTTGGAAGTAGCATAGAGGCAAAGTGCAAGCATGTTGCTGTGCTATTAACTGAAATTGAACACATGGTGCATCACAAAATTATATTACTGCATCAAGTTAGCACACAAAGGTTGCAGACATTTCATGTGCCCAAAACTCCATTTACAGCCTCTCCTATAGCTGCACACAAGTTGCCTAAGAAAAAGAATCGTAGAAGATTTAGTCCGTACCCTATTCACACGATTAACAAAGAGAGCTACAACAATAAAATTCGTAATTTAATTTTAAATTATTCAAATTCTACAATGCCTCTTAAACATAAGAACCAGCTAATCCTTATGCCATTATAGCAGATCATGCCTACACATCATCCAACCCTGAAGATAAAATTTTAGAAAAACTATGCTTATTAAATGTTAATGAAGAATCAATAAAAAGTATTGAGAAAATAACAAGAGAACAAAAAAGCAAATTAATGTGGTACGAAGAAAGGAAACATAGAGTAACTGCCAGCAATTTTCATACAGTTTGCCATCTTAAAGCCTCTTCAAAACTTAGCTACAATAAACAACTTTTTAGTAAAAAACCCTTTTCATCTTGGCCAACAACACATATAATCTTGAATGAACCAATAGCTCTAAAGGAGTATCAGTCTCATTACGAATTAAATATTGAATCTTGTGGGTTATTTGTAAGCAAGCAGAGACCACATTCAGGTGCTACAACGGATGGTCTACTGGGAGATGATACATTCATTGAAATAAAATGTCCATATTCCACGAAAAACAATATCATAACTGCAGCAACTGTGCCCTATCTGGTAAATGACTCTTTCAATAAAACGCTGCTATTAAAAAAAAACTAGTCCAATATATCATCAAATCCAGCGCCAGTTGTATTGTACAAATAGGATATACTGCAATTTAATAATTTAAACATATAAAGACATGAAAAATGTTTATATCACAAGAGATGATCATTTTATTACAGAGAGGTTAGAAAAATTGATTGATTTTTATAATATTTTTTTAAAGGCGTTATTTTAAATAACTATTTGTACAATAATTATGATTTAATAAAAATACAAAATTGAATGTGTAAAATTTTTTTTTATTAAATCCTTTATTTTTAAATAAGTGTTAAGTTTAATAAATGTAATTGGAAAAAGTAATGAAAAAAGCTAAAAATTGGCTTTCAATAAGAAATATATAAATTATATACTATTCTCTTCTTTCTATTTATTGTACATTTTTATACAAAAAATCATTTTCAGTAAAATAAATTAAAAGTGTCGTGTAGTGGCGGTCAAGAATATCCACTAACCCATATCCTCCCGTGAGTGTCGTAAAAGGCGACAATGGCAGGAAATGGGCAGCAGCATCTTCCTGATAATAGCCAAAATTAAAAAAAAAACTGTGGTTACCAACCCGCTCGCCAAGCGTGGCAACTATGGCAAACACCCCCCATGATTAAAGCAACAAACAGACGGCCCCCAGTCCCCGGCGGCCCCGATATTCCTGGCTACGGTGGCGACCATGGTAACGGCGGGACAGGGGGTGCTAAGAATCTCCGGTGGAGGTTCGGTTGCCACCTATGCCGACTCGACCTGGCAGCATACAACGCACGCACCCTGAGGACTGACGAGAAGATCGTGGAGCTGGAAGAAGAGATAGACAAGTTGCGCTGGCATATTATAGGATTATCCGAAGTCCGAAGAGAGGGGGAGGACACGGTAATCCTCGAATCCAGCAACTTGCTCTATCACCGGGAGGGCGACCATCTGTCCCAAGGAGGTGTCGGCTTTATCGTCAACAAGTCTCTCGTTAACAACGTTGTAAAGATCGGGAGTGTGTCGACGAGGGTTGCGTACCTTATACTCAGAATCACCAAACGGTAATTGCTGAAGGTCGTACAGGTTTACGAACCAACCTCGGCACACCCCGATGAGGAGGTGGAGGAAATGTATGAGGATATCTCTAGAGCCATGCATTCCTCCAAAACCCAATATACGGTGTTAATGGGAGACTTCAATGCAAAACTTGGCACAAGATAGAACGGTGAGCTTAAAGTAGGCAATTTGGAATAGGGCAACGGAACCCAAGGGGCCAGCAGCTGGCCGACTTCATAGAGAAAGAGGGACTCTTTATAATGAGCTCTTTTTTCCAGCCCCGACGGTTCGACAAAAAATAAGATTGACTTCATTATCATTATGACGACCAGACGACAACTGTTCAGTGATGTCTCCGTGATCGCGAGGGTGAAAACTGGTAGGGATCACCGAATCGTTCGAGGCACACTGAACCATAACGTTAAATTAGAGAGGTCTCGTCTAATAAAGTCAACGCTCCGTCTCCCTCGTGCTCTGTTCCAAAGTCCCGAAACCTATCAATCAGCTCGAGTTACAAAACCGTTTTCAGTGCCTAGAAGACTGCAATGAAGTGGACTATATGAATGAAAAGTTCATGGAAACAGTCCATCCGGTTGGAGCTAAGTTCTGCAAGACCCGCCGCAGAAGAACACAAAACTCTCCGATCACACTCTTAATCTCATAGCTGTTAGACGAGGGATGAAGCTACATTATTCAACAGACTTGACAGCATACAGGCAACTGAACAGACAGATCTCCAAATGTATGCGGCGGGACTTACGCAACTTCAATACAACTCGTATTGAAGAAGCGATCGAGCGGAACCAAGGCTCCAAAGTCTTTGCCAGAGAAGTGTCTGCCAGAAAAAGCCAACTGTCAAAGCTGAAGACAGAATGTGGCAGCATCGTTTCCGGGACACCTAAGATATTGAGTGAGATTGAGAGGTTCTATGGGCAGCTGTACACGTCATCGTTGGAGCCACACGCAAGTGTGGGTAACGATCCTAGAGCGAGTCACATCCGACACTATTCCGGAGATATCCCGGACTTCAGTCCTGAGCGAGATAATAATGGCTCCCAGCAACTTAAAAACGGTAAGGCCCAGGCGAGGATGGAATTACAGCGGAGCTTCTGAAAGCGGGTGGAAGACCGTACTTAAATTCCTTCAGAAGCTCTTTATTTCCGTCCTCCATGGTGGCATTACACCGGAGGCGTGAAGCAGAAGTGCGGTGGTCTTGTTCTTCAAGAAAGATGACAACGCTCTATTGAAGAACTACAGACCGATTTCCCTTCTGAGCCGCGTCTACGTGTTGTTTTCGAGAGTCATTACAAATCGTCTCGCAGGCAGAACTTGACGACTTCCAGCCTCCCTAACAAGCGGGTATCCGAAAGGGCTTTAGCACCATAGACCACATACACACCCCATCGGCAAATTGTACAGAAGTCCGAGGAGTACAATTAGCCACTATGTCTGGCGTATGTGGACTAGAGAAAGCCTTTGATTCCGTCGAATTTGGGCGGTGCTGCAGTCCCTTCAGCGGTGCAAGTTGACTGTCGGTATATAGAAGTGCTGAAGTGTTTGTACAGTAGAGCTACAATGGCTATCCGAGTACAGAACCAGAGTACGAAACCTATCCAATTGCAGAGAGGTGTAAGACAGGGTGACGTCATATCCCCGAAACTCTTCACCGCTGCATTGGAAGACGTATTCAAGCTTCCTGGACTGGAAAGGATACGGTATCAACATTAATAGCGAGTACATCACTCACCTTCGATTTGCCGACGGTATAGTACTTATTGCAGAATCTCTGGAGGACCTAAGCACTATGCTCAATAACCTCAATAGTGTCTCCCAACGGATAGGTCTTAAGATGAACATGGACAAATCAAAGATTATGTTTAATGTCCATATCACACCTATGCCGGTAGTTGTTGGGAGCACTTAGCTGGAAGTTGTTGACGAGTATGTTTACCTGGGACAAATAGTCCGATAGGTAAGTCCAACATCGACCGAGAGGTCAATCGTTACGGAATTCAACTCGGCTCGGGCAGCTTTCGGGAAGCTTTCGGGAAGATATGTCGATCTTCTCGTCAGACATACCTCAAAACCTTAATACGAAATTGTACAACCAGTGCGTGTTGCCAGTGATGACTTACGGAACTGATACGTGGTCCTTCATAGCTGGCCGTATGAGGAAGCTCAAGGTCGCTCAGCGAGCTATGGAGAGGGCTATGCTCCGAGTTTCTCTGCATAATAAACTTAGAAATTAGGATATCCGCAGTAAAACTAGAGTAAACCGACATAGCCCAACGGATAAGTAAGTTGAAGTGGCAGTGGGCTGGCCATATAGCTCGAAGAACCGACAACCCGATGGGGAAGAAAGGTTCTCGAGTGGCAGCCTCGTACCGGTAGGCGAAGTGTAGGGTGACCCCCACGAGATGGAGTGACGACCTGGTAAGGGATGCAGGAAGTTGATGGATGCAGGTAGGCCACCTGCATCCATCAACTTCCTCACTGGCTGGCTAACTGGCTCAGGACCGTGCTTTGTGGCATTCCTTGGGGGAGGCCTATGTTCAGCAGTGGACTTATGAAAGGCTGTAATGATGATGATGATTCTGTGAGAGTGTGGTACTTTCGAAGTTAAGTCATTTTGTGCTGCGGAGTCCACCTGATGAAGACGCTGATGATGATGATATATCCATTTAACTTTATTTATATTTTTCTTTTAAAAGATGATACGTCCACACTAGGACTTTCTCTAGTAATCTAATAGCATAAATTTCACCTAAAACATCAAGACCCCGAATAATTATTTGTACGCAATACAAATACTTGTTCCGAGCGTAATTCGAACCGGCGGTCCTTAACGCTGCAACTAACTGTTAAGTCACTGCGCCTCGAAGTCCTTGAACTGCATTGTTCGAACACTGTCATGACCATTCCGTGATGGCCGGGTACTTCATCTGTGTGAGTGCTTACTTACTTAAACACATACATTTTACAAGAACAAACATACAGAACCGAAACAATTACTTATAGGCCATACAAATATCTGTTCCGTGCGAGATTCAAACCCGCGACCCTCAGCACAGCAAACTCATATCTTAGCCACTGCGCCACGGAGTCGACAATTAATAAAAATAATGAATTTAATTTGAAAATCATAGCACAAGTCCACGAATGAAACATTTTTTTTTCAATAAAGAGTTTTCATTGCAAAATTACTCGCAAGAGCGCTTGTTTAAATATAGTTTCAATAAAAAGCCTTTTCCGTGGAGCAGCAAAGTGATTAAAGTGAAATATATGTTGAACTTAACGTTTATCTATGGAAATAAAGTTAAATTTATATTATTCGTGCTTTCGATAAAGAATAAAATATTTGTAATTTAAGGCTCCGTGAGGCAGTGACTTAGAAATAAGTTACGGCGCCACGTGCTCAAATCCCGCTCGGAGCAGGTATTTGTATGGCCTGCAAATAATTGTTCTAGATCTAGGACCCACCAGTCAAGCGGAAATATCCCCTACGTGGGTTGGAAGGATACATTTAGTAAGTCTTAGTATAAACATTCTGCAGTTTAAGTTGTAGTACATACAATACCGCGATATTAGCTTGGATCAAAGTTAGTCTTTGTAGATGTGAAAGTTTGCTTTGAGGTTTCTAAATTTTTGATTAAACTGATATACGCCGCATGTTTGCTTAAATCGAGTGACAAACTTTACCAAGATTTGTAAAATCTTGATCCAACTTCAAAATTTTTAGTTCATGTGGGTCTTGTTTCCCTTGAAGAACATTTTTCTATGTCGAGCAATCAAAATCACTATCATGTAGCCTCAGATACTTTCTCAACAAAGTAAACTAAGTAAAACAAAGCTACTTGCATTCGTCGTTTCTTTTCATGTATTTTTCGCTCTAATTAATGACGGTATTCTATAGGATTTTAACAGTGGTAGAGTCACGCGCAAGATTTTGCTTTTGCACGGATAGGCCGGCTCGAACCCGGGTGGTACCACAACCTCACAGAATACCATCGTGAAGAAGAGGTTTACCTCTGCGTTTCGCTTGGTGAGTGCAGGTGGTCGGAGGCCCATTTTACTGGAAATGAGGCATTCCATCTTAGTCCTCACGGGTGACAACGCATCTGCATTTTGATTCGCAAACGAGGATAGATGTAGATGTCTATGGGCCGCAGCAAACACTCACGATCAGGTGGACTGTGTGCTCGTTTATCACCCTTATCCTATAAAAAAAATCCTGAGATAAAAGTTATTGTAAGATTAAATACACCATAAACCAATTTAATATCAGACATGTATATTTAAAATAGTTCAATTGTTTCACATTCATATTTCGACCGGTTATCCTTTATTTTAAGGGACTTTATTGTGCCGACGATTGAAAACTCAGCCAAAAAAGAATAAAATCTTTTTTATCTTCTGTAATAAATCCTTGAATGTTTAATTAATGAAGTTTGAAACTATTAAAATAAGTGAAAATTATGTTATTATTATTGGTTTTATTGAAGTTGGATAATTTATTTTTACAGTTAAATGATTACACCATTTTGAGTGAAACAATAACAACAAGAATTCCTTCTCAACTGTCTGACAAATTTATATTTTTTATAACTTTTCTGTTTACATACAAGCCTAGAAATCGATAAGAGATAGAAATTGATTTTGAACATTAATTATCAAACGGCGGTGTAATCGTCCCAGTTAGTATGGTAAAATAATCGACTAACGCAGCCTTAAAGTTTGCAAATCCTCATAAATTCTTGCTTGAACGACGTAACACTTGTAGTTCATTTTATGTGTAACTGATACTTAATGAAAACAATAAATAGCCATTATGTTGCATGACTGCAGATACGCGATATAATTTAATAACGGGATCATAGTTTATTAATGTGATGTCTTTAATATGATGTAATACCAGGAGCTTTTAGGTAATTATTTCCTACGAATATCAACGAATAGTGCTGATTTATTTTGATAATTTTTTATTACATAAGTATCTTGTACGTGGTTAAGTCATAGTGAGGTTAAATTATATGTAGTTGTTTCCTTGGTCCAAAGGTTCTAAGCGCGACTGAAGAGAACTGCTAAGTGCGGTCAGCCACCGTAGAGTCTACTTCACCTCATGGTACCTCGTGTAGAAACGCTTGTCGTATTATAATGGTGGTATGTCTTTCCTAGTGTAGTGTTGCAACAATGAAATTGTTAATTGTAAAATTGCAATTAACAATTTTATTGGTGCCAGCGGGAATCAAACCCGGTTTACTCACGAACTGTGAAATTTACAGCGAGTGCTAACCATCTGAGCTACCACGGATCTCACAGAACACCAGCGTAAAATAGTATCTTAATCCTACTGTGTTTCGCATGGTGAGCGTAGAAAACCCTTTTTACCGGAAACGAGGCGTCCCATCAGGGTTGACACCGCATCGAAATTTTGATTCTTATTAGAGGATAGATAGGTCTATGGGCCACAGCATCCATTTACCATCTGGCTGACTTTGAGCTCGTTTTTATCCTTATTTTACTTAATAAAGTGGTTTATTGGAAGTAGAATTTCACCGAAACTAGTTTCAGTCAGAAAAGCATTGTGGTAATGGAATTTCCCACACTACCAAAGGGCAAGTCATCACGTGAGTAGCAAAGTTGTACACTTAACCCTTGGTATACCTGGTGGATTGAAATCATGCCGCATGCCTAGTGGGTTTGATGGACCAAAATTTATTATATTTTTTACATAAAGTGATGCGCTAGGAATATCATATTGCATTTATTTGGCAATTATGTTTATTATATTGTAGGAGATAAATAAAAATTGAAGCTATTTATGTTTTAAAATTATTTATTAATCAAATGAAAACATTGCTTCTTCAAGCTAACAAAAATAGGCTCAGTAGTATTTAATCAAAATCTTATACTTTTTAACAGTTTTTTTAACAGTGGTAGAGCCACGCGGCAGCTTTTGCTGTCACACGGATGGGCCGGCTCGAACCGGGGTGGTACCACGACCTCACAGAATACCAGCGTGAAGTAGAGGTTTACCCCTGCGTTTCGCTTGGTGAGTGCAGGTGGCCGGAGGCCCTTTTTACTGGAAATGAGGCATTCCATCTCAGTCCTCACGGGTGACAACGCATCTACATTTTGAATTGTAATAGAGGATAGATGTAGATGTCTGTGGGCCGCAGCAACCACTTACCATCAGGTGGACTGTGTGCTCGTTTGTCACCCTTATCCTATAAAAAAAAATACTAAAACAGAAATCAAAGTCATACTTTGGTTCATTTAAGGATCTGATAAATTTGCTATAGTCAATTAACACTATAATAAAAGTCAAGGCTGGCTAACGATAATTATTCTGTGCCCAAATAAGTGACAATATTCACATAGAAAGTTAGTGCGCTCCATGCAAATGTGACTCGAAGACACAATACTACATGTATTGTATTGTACGGAATGCAGTATTAGGATTTTCGATATTTTTTAAAAGACACAAATAACAACTTTTATTGTTATCACCACAGGGTTTTTTGGTTAGAAGGCCTGACGGTTCCCCGAGGTGAGTTTTGATTCTTTTGCGAAGGCTCACTGAAATGCACACATAAGCTTTTTTTACAGCTTGATGTGGAGCTATCAATGCCATGCTTAAGTTTTTAAAGAATTCTATTCTGGCTTTTTGCATTTATTGTGGAAGTACTGAGAACGAACGAACAAAGATCAAGTCATTCTCTACATCTTCCCCTTCTTAAACAAGTCTTATGTAAGCATTACTTAATTGTTTGGACATTTTTGCTGTAATAATAGATTTTTTGTAAATAATTAACGTCATAAAAATTTAAATCACAAAAAAAAAATATTAAACTTCACTTACCAAAGAAAAGTCAAGCCGTATGCATGGTGGGGTCTCTCAGCTATCGCGAATTACTTCGGAAGGGGTGATAAACTGACCTTTAGTCTATACCAGGAAGCTATAAAGATGCCGGGGCTGCGGGCTGTTCGAAAGAGATACCGCGGCTCCGGAACGTAAGGGCACTGAAGGAACACGGATGGTTTTTAGTCAGTAAAAGTCTGACACTCCCTTCCGCTCCACCCAGAGCGAAAGGCGTCATTTGATAATTTTCCATCCGCAATAAAAAAAAAGACAAGGAAGCTATAAAGATGCGCAATACATAATACAAAAACTTTTAAAACTATCGACATTTTTCTGAAGCAAGGTCTATTAGACCCACCAGGCATGCGAAGGGTTAAGTCAAAGATGGCTTAGCTTTCCATTACCTTCCATCAAGTTTGGTGTTGATACGTATTTTTATAGAAAGGTTACATTTTTATAAGCACACACATAAAGTTTCAATATGCGGAAACACGTACTTTTTAAAAAAAACATTATTTGTAAATTAATTATTTTTGCAATGTTTATGTTACATTCCTAGCGTAAAACTGGCGCCATTTTGTAACGTCATTGTCGTCGTCAGTACGGATGTCGATTCTTTCCGAAAAAGATAGGATTTTTAAATCGATTCGAATCGTAAGCTGTCGTGATATCACAAAAAATGGGTTACATTTTTATAAGCACACACAATGTTTAAATATGCGGAAATACGTAATTTTTGAGAAATAAATTAATAAATATCACTAGTTTCAATATATTGTTGTTTTTTTTAATTGGCTTTACGGCTCTGGGTTCTAGCCCTTTTGAGCCTATTTAATTTCCAGACATTCGTCGAATGGAGGGGGGGGAGGGGGGAAAGGAGGTGTAGGAGGACTAATTCAGAGGGATTTCTATGGAAAGCTAAGGAATTAATTAAAGCGATACAATATGTGTATAAAATTGATTTATAAACTATTGATTATATTTCATTTGTTTTATTTTAACATAACCTATTAGGGCAGATAATAAATAAAATAGGTTAGGTTCTACTTATGTCAAAGAACCAAATTTATTGACCCCGACTCCACGTGGTACGAGTCTGTCCTACCCCTAGAGTGGTTATATAGAACCGGAGTTATATCTTCCCGCAGCACCGGAGACGTTGCAGTCTCAAAATAGATACAGAAATCCCTCTGAATTAGTCCTCCTACACCTCTTCTCCCCCCCTCCCCACCCCCTCAATGCGACGAATGTCAATGGAAATTTGTAATAAAGTAAGCTCAAAAGGGCGAGAACCCAGAGGCGTAAAGCCAATTTAAAAAAAACAACAAAATATTGTTAAAATAAGTGATTTTATTAATTTTTTCTCAAAAAGTACGTGTTTCCGCATATTGAAACTTTGTGTGTGTGCTTATAAAAATGTAACCTTTCTGTAAAAATACGTATCAACACCAAACTCGATGGAAGGTAATGGAAAGTCGTACCTCAAATATCCCTTGTTTGGGTAAATCACTATAAAACAATTTGCGATAAAATATGAATATAGAATAATGAAGCAGTGGAATCACTAATATTTTATTATTCTAGGTTAACCGGCTTATTTTTATATTGTTAGCAAACACCACTTCCGATGAGCGTCATACAATACTAAGTATTATAAAAAAATCCATGAAAGTCCAAAAACTGTTAATAAAGAGAAGAAGAACACTAGACGGTAAGATTTGTTTTCCAACTAGATATAGTCCGTCTGTCTAAGAACCACGTATATCAGCCGCCAAACAGAGATGCCTGTACTGCTGAGGTTCGGTCTGAAGACCAGTGTAATTATAAGCTGTGAGGTATTCCATCTTAGTCATCAAAGTTGACAACGCATCTGTAGCTTTTCTATGTTTAAAGAAGGTGTACTGACACTACCATCATTTGTCACATCAGTTCCATAAAAACAGAAGAAACGGTTTTGAGAAAAATATATATTTGTGTTCGTAATTTTCACAAAAAGGCAAAATTAATCAGAAGGAAATCATTAGAAATAAAAATATTTATAAGTAAACTAAAACTAAACAAGTTAGTAAATGTATGCTTAGAACAAACTTCTTTTCCAATAAACAATTGAGATAATGGAAACTGTGGTATAATGGGAACGGCATACCTTTTACCTTAACAAATCTGATTTAAGGGCGCAAAGTGTACAGTAAACAGAGCCTGTCTACTTCACTGAACGGCTCTCAACGACTTCTTACTTCAAAAGTATTGTCGTGACCCTCGCTATTTATACGCAATTCCGTACGTCATTAAAGTGAAGAAATATTTGAACAAATGTGGTGAAGGTTAAAAATGTGGGTTTAAAGGTTTATTTATGATAAAAGACATAATTAGTATTTTTATAATTATAATTGACATTATGACATTATCGTCCAACTGTCCAACTCCAAATGTTCGCCAAAATTAAAAAAAAATATTATTAACAAAACTGTCGTCGGTTTTAATTAATTAATATGTGCGTGCATGCTAATTGATTATATATTTTGAAATAATTTTGTTTCAAAAACATGTTGAAAAATGAAAAATTTCATTACGGTACATTTAAAATAAAAGTTATCAATTTCACTTCATCAAAATGATATTGTCACCGTCATCCTTACTGAAACTCATCTCACTCAATCTGTCCTATTCAAGTTCGTAATAGCTTTCTTTGTGTAAAATCACTTTAATGTAACAAATAAAACTATTTCAAGACCAAGCTAAGTAGCGGCGACAAGAAAATACATTCCATTTCGTCTTGTGCGCTTCGTGTAATCAAAGAAAAACTTTATAGCATCCGATAAATACCAGTTTATCTAATTCATATAAGTACATAAGATACAAAATAATCACAACTTCAACGGACAGCGGCGTCAAATGTGCGATATATCCGGTATTAAACTAGATATTTGATAGAACTATAAGAGTGACTTTGGTCCAATGTTAGCGATGATTTTTAACCTCTGTGTGGATTTCAGTGTGTCTTGTTGTCAAATGAAGTACAATAAAACTGTCCTTGTATTTAATTCAGGCACAAGAAAAAACCATAAATATTAATGTCGCCATTTATAAATAAAATAGTTTATAAGATAATAATTTTAGAACAGACTTTTGTACATATTTACAAAAATCACATTTTAATGACAAAGGATTCGGACCTAAAGGAAGATCCACGACGAATGCTGTTATTAAACTATATACTAAGAGGTATTATATGAATATTTCATAGTCTTGGAAAGAGCACCAAGATACTATCGATGTCTTCTATGATCCTTCAAAGGCATTCGATTGTATTGATCGATACACAATCGTTCTACTGTTTATGGTAGGCGTGAAGTGCTGAAATCATTTCAAGGGGGAGGCATTAGCCGTTAGTTTGGACGTAGCGAAGGCCTTTGATCGGGTCTGGCACAAAGCGCTTCTTTCGAAGCTTCCTTCCTATGGGCTTCCCGAGAAATTGTGCAAATGGATCACCAGTTTCCTTGCTGATCGGAGCATCAAGGTCGTAGTAGACGGTGAATGCTCCGATTTCAAGCCTATCAACGCTGGTGTTCCACAAGGCTGCGTGCTATCACCAACGCTGTTTCTCCTGCATATCAATGATATGTTGCTAACTGGCAGCATTCATTGCTATGCGGACGACAGCACTGGTGATGCCTTATATACCGGCCGTGCCAATATTTCTCGGGAAAACGTCGCCGAGTACCGGGACAAACTTGTGTCTGAAGTCGAGTCTTTGCTTAACAAAGTCTCGGATTGGGGGCGACTAAATCTAGTCCAGTTCAATCCCCAGAAGACACAAGTTTGCGCGTTTACCGCTAAAAAGAACCCCTTTGTCGTATCTCCTCAGTTTCAAGGCACTCCCCTTACTGCCTCAGCCAGTATCGGAATCCTTGGCGTCGACATATCGAATAGTGTGCAGTTTCGTGGTCACTTGGAAGGGAAGGCCAAATTGGCCTCTAAAAAGCTTGGCGTGCTCAGCAGAGCGAGACAGTATTTCATGCCGGCACATCGCTTGCAACTTTACAAAGCGCAAGTTCGGCCCCACATGGAATACTGTTCTCATCTCTGGGCCGGGGCACCCCAGTGCCAGCTCCTTCCACTTGACCGCATCCAGCGCAGAGCGGTTCGAATCGTCGACGACCGAGTTATTTCTGATCGGCTCGATACACTGGCACTGCGTAGAGATGTTGCATCTCTTTGCGTATTTTATCGCATTTATCACGGGGAGTGCTCTGAGGAATTGTTCGGACTAATTCCAGCCGCTCAATTTCACCATCGCACATCGCGACAAAACTCGCGTTACCATCCATACCATCTGGATGATTGGCGGTCCACGACTGTGCGATTTAGAAGAAGTTTTCTCCCTCGCACGACTTCCTTGTGGAATCAATTACCACCAGCGAATTTTCCGGACCGATACGACTTAGGAACCTTCAAGAAAAGAGCTTACACCTTTCTAAAAGGTCGGCAACGCATCTGCATTTCCCCTGGTGTTGCGGTTGTTCATGGGCGGCGGTAGTCACTTACCATCAGGTGAGCCGCATGCTCGTTTGCCCCCTATTCTATAAAAAAAAAAATCAAACATTTCAGCTACACACGCCTACCATAAACAATACAATATTATATTGTTCATGGTAGGCGTTGTAGTACGATATGCGATGACACGGAATGCAGTAAAATGGGATCCAACATACATGGAGGACATTATGTTGCTTGGGCTTAGCGTCAAGAACTTCTAGTAGTACTGATAGTAATCAAGCAATAGGATTTAATAAACTTTATAACAGTGGTAGAGCCACGCGGCAGCTTTTGCTGTCGCACGGATGGGCCGGCTCGAACCGGGGTGGTACCACGACCTCACAGAATACCAGCGTGAAGTAGAGGTTTACCTCTGCGTTTCGCTTGGTGAGTGCAGGTGGCCGGAGGCCCTTTTTACTGGAAATGAGGCATTCCATCTTAGTCCTCACGGGTGACAACGCATCTACATTTTGATTTGTAATAGAGGATAGATGTAGATGTCTATGGGCCGCAGCAACCACTTACCATCAGGTGGACTGTGTGCTCGTTTGTCACCCTAATCCTATAAAAAAAAAAAACTAATTTAATTACGTGAATACTACACTTTAAATAAATTTAATTTTACGAAATTTATGGCGTTTCATTTTGCGATGGCGTAGTATTTTTTTACTTTATAAAAGTATTTGGTAAAGGTTAATTACGAATAAAAATATATTAAATTTGACTTTCATTCTAACTTCACAGCTACTCTTTTTCTTATGTAAAGTAATTAGATTTGTTTAAATCTATTGAAAGGTAAAACCATATTTATTTATTTAAGTGACCCAATTAAACCCTTTTGAAATAACGAGGCAAATACTTGAGAACTTTCCATTAATTAAGATAATTGATGGTCTGAAACCTGACCGTTAAAGTGTCCCAGAAGAACCTAACTTTCTACTTGATCCTCATCGCTTTCAACCGATAGAAGCAATTAAAACTAAGTTTTGCCTTAATCTTGTTTACGAATAAGAAGTTAATCTTTTTTTCAATCTGATGTGTATGACAAAGGCTGTCCCTGTTTCGTCATCGAATGAGCTTCTTTGTTCTTGGCTAAACCGCAGATAATATAATATTACTACGTAACCTGAACGATTTACCTCCTTCTAGTGGAAACCATAATGTATTTTTGGCATATCCTATAGGTATCTATTACGAAACCCACGGGTCGAAAAGAATAGTCGGATTCCCTTACGTCATCATCAGCTTCTTTTAAATATGGAAGAGCCACGATGTATTGAAAAGTCTGTTATGGTCAGCTTCAATAAGTTGGATCAACCAGGGAAAGTCCATGCTCGGGCATTTTTTTACTTATTATAAGCCAGTGCTTGGCCACAATTCCACCAGATAGTGGTGAAGCACCCTTGGATAGATAATTGCACTGTCTTAGCGTAACAAAAACCTTTTCATTCTTCCCTTGAAGATGCCCATATTGTATTCGGATGGTAAGATAGACCCCGGCAAATTATTCCATTCCTTTGCTGTACGCATTACAAAAGACGAAGTAAACTGTTTGGTTCTAATGCGTGGAATATCGACAACAAAGGGATAAAGACCATTGTGAAATAGCAACATGGTACTCATATGGTGAGCGACGATAATCGGATACTTTTATACCAATTACGATGTATTCTATCTTAGGCCTACAGGGTGATAACGCATCTGCTATTTAATTCTTAATAGATAATAAATTAGATAGATAGTCTAGGGTGCGTTGGGGTAATACCGGACAGATTTTCGACTAGTTGAAATAGTCTGGCAATAACTTTATTTTCTCGACATCCGTATACGTCAGATTTCTAGAACATGGCGCAAATCATTAATGGTTAAATGTAATTTAGCTATGAAAATCTTTTGCTTTTGTAAACTAAACGGTTTCTGCTATAAACATGTGCGAAGACAATACATACTTTTTTATATGCATGTTGAAGAATTTGCCATCAAGGGGTAAGACCGGACTTAAATTTAAAGCCACTTCTACTGCTTAGAGAACAAAGTTAATAAAAGGGATTTGTCATATCTTTAACGCTCAAAAACATATTTCAATATGATCTATCAATTACTAGAAACAAATGTTCCAAACGGTATTCTCTTTTTTGTTTCTTGGCATCCGATCTTATCCCTGGTATAAAAAATTGAAATTTTATGATTCTCAAACTTTGTTATGACAAGATGGAATTATTCAATATAAGGCAAAGACCGGATGCATTTGATTTTTTTACTGAATAAGAAAATTGTATTTAAACAATTTAGAATTTTTAAATAAAATGTAACAGTAAAGACTGGCGAAATGCCCTGGGGCAATACACGTGTAGAGGTAGATGTAAGCCTTATATGGCAAAGCAGGTTGTAGTTGCTTAATTGATAGATTTTTTGTGTGTAGATTTGTGTGTGTCAATCAGCAGGTGTGAACCTATTTGTAGAGTTAATTAGAATCAAAATGTGGGCATGAAGTTGGAAAAAGTAAAGCAAAGTGGACTAGATCAGGAAAAGGAACGTGGGGCGAAAGTTTAACGTGAAACTGAATTACTTCTAAGTTTATCTAATGAGATAAATATCTAATGAGATGAGATAAACGTTATCTTATAACTTTTGTATTCTTTGAATAGCAATTTCTATGGCTTCTTGTTTGAAGCATCTGCGGATAAAATGATACTGTAAGTAATGCGGCCGCAGCACAGCGCATCACAGCATAACCTAGTGCATATATATCGGCATCTAACAAAATATTAGGCAGACAACTAAGTTCCGAAGATTAGTTGTAAAGAAGTTTTGTAATTATCAGTTGTCGTAAGCTATTGAGTTAATGAATAGCTAAGTATGCTGGTAAAAATTTAATAAAACGAAATGTTTCAGTAAGACGTAAGTTAGCAGCATATTAACAATTTCGAAAATTCTAATTTTTGAGATCATTCATCCACCACACTTTTTGAGATCATTCATCTACCACATTTGGTGCGAAATGTGAAGAATTATCAATGTTTTAATGTGAATTTAAAAGTAATAAAAACATTCTAAAAATTAAACTCAATTAGGTTCATTAAGGCACAATAGATTTGATAGCGCTACTGAGTCCCGTAGACACTTGAGCAATCTTCGAAATAATTTAAACGACAAATGAAAGTTTAACAATCACTGCCATATTTGTAACAAGTAATGATAGGATAAAATTCATCCGATCTTCACTCGCACGGGGAAACATCGGATCTTGGCCTACAGGGATCTTAGCCCACTTTGAATCAATTTTATCTGGTTGTAACTTTATAAAACTTAGTATACAGACAAAATAATAACAATAAAAGCTATATTCTCGCTAAAAATCACAAATAAAAGTGTTAGGGAAAGAATAGAATAGAAGAAAGTCATTTTTTATTTACCACGGGTTCGGAAAATACCTCTGTCCTGGGAAGAACCAGCAAGAAACCCAGCGGGATTTTTTTTTTCAAACATCACTTAACAATAATTTCGTTTATACAATTTTAAATGATTTTTCATAGAACCAGCATGGTGGCGATCACCTTATTCCCAGGGGTTATTTTCATTAATGTATTCCTTGATATTATAATAACCCTTTTTGTACAGTTTTTCTTTAATAAAAATGACTAAAATGAAAATGAATAAAAAGACCGGGTGGAAAAAAAATGCAAAAATTATCTTGTTTCATATAAAATGCCTCTCAGCACGAGTCCTGCTTCCCCTTGCGAATGGCGGGAACTTGGGGTCGGGGCAGAATGAAATGGCGTCGTGTACCATATTGCTAGCATTTAAAAATATAGCATAATTCGTCAAAAATTTCAATGTTACGATCTTGCCCCGTCACCGATCTTACTCCAACGCACCTTATAGGCTTCAGTATCCCACTTCGGTACCATAAGTTGAAATGTGTGCTCGTTTGTCGCCTTTATTTTATAAAAGGAAATCTAAATACATGTGTTATAATTGAAAAGTCGAACGTCACGTCGTAAAGAATATGTACATATTGTCATAAACAAATTAAATTAAAACATTAAACTAATAACTGAGACGCACAGCGTTTCCACACCAAATGATACGTAGAAGACGACATAACTATACATAAATTTTTTAACAGTGGTAGAGCCACGTGGCAGCTTTTGCTGTCGCACGAATGGGCCGGCTCAAACCGGGGTGGTACCACGACCTCACAGAAAACCAGCGTGAAGTAGAGGTTTACCTCTGCGTTTCGCTTGGTGAGTGCAGGTGGCCGATGGCCCTTTTTACTGGAAATGAGGCATTCCATCTTAGTCCTCACGGGTGACAACGCATCTACATTTTGATTTGTAATAGAGGATAGATGTAGATGTCTATGGGCCGCAGCAACCACTTACCATCAGGTGGTCTGTGTGCTCGTTTGTCACCCTTATCATAAAAAAAATAATAACTTTAACATTACTTTGCAGACAGCATACTTTATTTCATTCTTGTCGACGGAGGAAATTAGTTTGCTGAAAACAACTGTCGCAGCCAGCTACAAAGATAAAAGACTGTATGCATTTTTAAACTTTCAAAATCACTATAACTGTGTTTATACTGAAATTGTAAGTAGTGTTATGCAAATCTGGTTTACTCTTATAGTTTCATAGCAGTCTCTAACACAGTTTTTCAACTGGCAGAAATTGTTATTATAAGTAGTATTTACACTGTGTTTTCGTCTGGTTAGGACGTTAGTAATAGTTATTATTCATAGATAAGACCTAGGAGTAAATTATGCATTTAATATATTGTATGTTACATTGTAGCAATTATACGTAGACCATTTTTTTTTGTTTGGAAAACCATTATCTCATTATGACTACTGAACATAGGCCTCTCCCATAAACTTCCTGCATCTCCTACCAGGTTGTCACTCAATCGAGTGAGGAACCACCCATCACTTTGCTTACTAGCATAAAACTGCCAATAGAAAATCTTATCTGCCGACTTCCAAAAAGGAGACGGTACTCAATTCGACTGTATGATTTTTTTTATGTGTGTTACTCATTACTTAGTACTGGTGAACCAATTTCGACGATTCTTTTTTGATATGAAAGCTAATAGTTTTCGTGTGGTCCCATATGAATTTGATCAAGGTCAGACCAATCGTTATTGAGTTATTCTTAAATAACTTATATTGAAGTCGCTTATATTGAAGTCGGCTGTACAAAATTTTTAATTTTTAATTATTTTTTCATCAGTTGTCGGATCTACGAGCTATATAGTCGACCCATTGCCACTTATTTATTAACTTATATATTTCAACACTTTTTGTACTAAAAGTTCAAACGGCGAACTCAATGCCTTATAGCATTTTCTACAAGCCAACCGGAAAGTTAGCGGGAGAAGTGTGTACTGCAGTGCTACTTTTGCTAACTGATGACTGACTATTGCACTAGCTGCCTAATAAGTTGCCCTTTGACAATTAATAAAAAATAATTAATGGTAGAATTTATAATAAATGAAAACCAATAAAAAAATATTATTTTATTGCGAATTGAAAGATGTTGGATGTTTTTACCCTCGACCATACCCTCGCGATCGTTTGTGTGACTATATTTGAACGCCTGTACGCCTTACTGTACGTCTTACGGAGATACCTGTCCTACCGTCACCAAATGTTATAGCTTGCACTGCTATGTTTCGATCTGAAGGTAAAAATCCAGAATGATTGCAGGTTTTGAGGCATTTAATCTTATTACTCAGAGGTGAAAATCCAGCTGCTGTCTTCTTTGTCTTATGTTGGCTGCAGGTGCAGGTAAGTGGTGCTGCAATCTTCCATGGAATCCACTAGGATCTGGTGTGTTCTCGCGTTAGGTGAACTAGTGTAATAAACAAAACCATAGGTCACTGTTAGAATGATATATTAAATATATAATGTACAATTAAGTTGTTACAACTTTTTTTTTACAGGGTAGGATGACAAACGAGCACACAGTCCACCTGATGGTAAGTGGTTGCTGTGGCCCATAAACATCTATATCTATCCTCGTTTGCGAATCAAACGCAGATGCGTTGTCACCCGTGAGGACTAGATGGAATGTCTCTTTTCCAGTAAAATCGGTCTCCGGTTCTCTACACTCACCATACGAAACACAGCAGTGTTAAGATGCTATTTCACACTAGTAATCTGTAAGAGCGTGGTCTTTCCCCGGCCGACGCATTCGTGCTGCAAACAATATAGTCACTACTACGATAAAAAATACCACACAAACTATAATACACAATGATTGAACTCATTTAATCTATGTATACATTTCTTTTTACTTAATTCGTGGTTACTCAGCACTTAAAATTAAAATAACATTAACGAATGAAGTCTTTTTCCTTACCTACTTTAAAATCTAGCGATCGCGCTTATCCTATAACGTACGACGCTTTACATATTTAATACTGTAGATAGGTCCGAATATTTACTCTTGGCGTTAGTATAATATTCTATCAAAATCCACTTCTGAACATAGACCTCTCCCATAGATAGCCTCATGGGAAAAATATTTCATATTTGTCACTCTTAACAGGCGGGTTGGCAACTTCGGTTTTTTATTATTGTATGTTGTTATCAGGACGACGCTACTGACTATCTCTTTGTTCATTTCATTCAGAGGAAGTAAGTAAGTTAGTTAGGTAATTAGTTAAGTAAATATTTAATTACAGGTACATCTTTTTATTCTAAGTACAATATAGGTACGTAGGTCACAAAATACGATTTGAGATATACATAAAGTATTCTAGGTACTATTAATATAAATTTTATATCTTTTCAAACTATTCTCCATCATACTCTAACAAAGTTTCATTCGCCTAAACCAACTTTGAAAACTTTCTTGCAGTCTTGATCTGACAGGATGGAAATCGCTTCTTCGTAGGCAGCCACGGCTTCTTCGTCACTTGAAAAACTTGCCTTTTATTTTTTCTTTCACTTTTGTGAACAAAAATAAATCACAAGCAGCTAATTCAGGGCTGTAGGGTAGGTGATTTAGAGTTCCAATACCAGATTCCTCAATAAATGCTATTGTTCTAAGGGAGGTATGTGAAGAGGCGTTATCATGATGCAGCATGATTCCCCGAAGCCCGGTCTTTGTTCTTCTCTCCCGCACAGCTTGAAAATGTTTGGGTAATGCAACTTTAGTATACCATTCAGAGTTGACTGACCTACAATTTTCCAGCATTGACGTCGAAAAATGTCCTCTCCGTGAGAAAAAACTAGCCACCATTTTTTGCCGACGTTGCGAGGTCTTTGCAGTTTTGTCTGTAACTGTCTTTCTGAGTAGACCCATACCTATGATTGCCTTTTATTTTCCGAATCATATTGATAGATCCATGTCTCGTCACTAGTTACGATTTCTGAAACACTCCTAGATACCCCGTTTTCAAACGTAAACCGATTTCATGGCACCAATCCACACGTCTGTTTTTCGCTTTCGTAGAGCAAACTACGGCATCAAATCCATGGACATCAAAGCTTCCTCACTCCAAGATATTGATGTAGGATGGTATAAATGCTCCCAAACTAATGCCTACAATCTTTTCGATGTCCATATATGTAATCCGTGGGTCTTCTCGCACTATCATTAAGGTAGTCCATACATTTTCTGCCGTTACTGCTGTTTGCGGGGCCCCGGTTCCTTGGTCATCTTTAAGAATAATTTTACCCCTTTTGAATTCAGAAAACAACCTTAAATTGTTGCGCGTGATGGAGCTCATTTCCCTTATGCAAATTTTAATCGTTGTAAACTTAATTGTTCGGTTAAACCAAATTTAAAAATACATAATAATTCATAGCGCGCAAATGTTCACAGTTAAAATTTATCGTTTTTAAATGAAAAGCGCGGGAAGTGTTGCAGGAAAATTAATAGAACTTTGTTTTTTTTTTTAATATTGAGCAATTTGCTTATAAAATTCTATTCTTAAATAAATTTGCTTTTTAGAAACATATAACATGGGTGCGTTCCATTTTTAAATTTCGAGCATCTGAAACTAATTGAGTGACCTACGTAATTGAGTACAATTGAATTGAATAAGAAGACTTTATGTAAATATTCTCTATTATTCCGAAGATTAAGTTCGTTCCTTTTAAATTAACTATAATGTTTGATCGTATTTGTTTAGGACCTTAATACATCGTGTTTGCTTTGTAACAACTTTCTTACATATTAAGGGATTGTGTATTAAATGACTGCTTATATGAAAGTATAAAAAATGTACTCATCACTGATGGACACAGGCTTCCTGCCGTTTTCTAAAGAATTATAAATTACGTAGACAAGCGACCACAGTCCAGTCAATGGCAAGTGATTGTTGTCACCCATGGACACTATAATATCCATCTCCTTGATGTTTGAACCAAACTGGAACAGACCGGGGCTGCCTTCAGGCGGCTCCTGCCGAACCTGGGGGGGCCAAACGCCTCCTGCCGGAGGCTCTACGCGGGGATTGTGCGGTCCATGGCCCTTTACGGGGCCCCGGTGTGGGCGCGTGGTTTGGCGTGGCTTGCCGTCTACCACCTGAACGCGCCCCAAAGGGTGGTCGCCGTGAGAATGGTTCGCGGCTACCGCACGATCTCCCGCGAGGCGGCGTGCCTCTTTGACGGATTGCCGCCATGGGATCTGGAGGCGATAGTCCTCGCGCGCCTGCACGAATGGCGCACGGAGGCACTATGCCGGGGGGAAACCCCGCTGCCGCGGCAAGTTGTCGTGCAGCGGACAGACTTCCGGCGTGATCTCATGGCGACATGGAGAGAGCGACTGTCGCAACCCCGTGCTGGGCACGCCACTATAGCGGCGATAAGACCCCTCTTTGAGGAGTGGCTTGAGAGACGCCACGGCGTCCTCACCTTCCGCCTGACGCAGGTCCTCACCGGACACGGTGTGTTCGGGAGGTTCCTGCACCGAATCGGGCGGGAGGAAACGCCCGGGTGCTCCCACTGCGAGGATCGACCGGAGGACACGGTGGAGCACACCGTGGAGGTGTGCCCTGCTTGGGCGGAGCACCGCCGTGTCCTGCCTGGTCGAAGCCATGGTCCGGAGCGAGACGGAATGGGATGCCGTCACCACCTTCTGCGAAGCAGTGATGCTAGCGAAGAGGTGGCGGAGCGGGAGAAGGAGAGAGCAGCAGCTTTCCTTCCCGGCCGCCGCGGGAGACGCCCCGGCGTCGGGGGTTACGTCGTGGCCCCCGGCCACCGTAGGCGCGGGCCTGTGGATGGCGTGCAATGGGTAGCTCGCCGTCCGTCCGTCTAACGACGACAGGCCGTGTCGACGGCGCGTTTTGTTCCACGCGCGCCTCAAAGAGCTGTCAGCATCGTGAAGGGGCCCGCAAGGGCCGACGCCTGCCGGGGCTGCGGGCTGTTCGAAAGAGATACCGCGGCTACGGAACGTAAGGGCACTGAAGGAACACGGATGGTTTTTAGTCAGTAAAAGTCTGACACTCCCTTCCGCTCCACCCAGAGCGAAAGGCGTCATTTAAGTTAAAAAATATAACATCCAAAGTCAGAGAGTTGGCAGTGTTTACAACCGTTTTACGAAAAGCACATAAAACTTTCGGTCTTATCCCCAAATCTCTCTCCGCTTGTATCAGATTGCCCACATCTTGGACCATGAGAGTGAGGAAGGAGAAAGTGCACCCTTGCAGACGGCTAATCGTTTGATCTGGACGACTTATTGTCGATTAATAATCAAAATGCGAGCTGTATGGCCAGCCCATTCTTACTTTACCTTAATGCCATAGCTCTCTGTATGGCTAGTTTAACTTTTTTAACATGGTTTTAATTAATTATAATACTTTTTTTCTGTTTCCGAATATTTAAAAAGCTGAAGAGGATTTCACATTATTATTTACCGACGTTTCAAAATCCTCAAAATCATTGTAATAGTTCATTTATAAGTAATATTAGTTTGACTGAGTTGGTACCATAATAAATTCAAAGTTTAATATAAGTTAATATGAAAAATTTTTTTATTCATACTTTTATATTAATATATAATAATTTTATACTAAAAAAAAAAAACTAAAACTAGAAACTTAAATATCATATAGTCCTACTCCCCGCGGTATCGTGCCAAGAACGCTGGCTGCGTTTCCCCCGCTGAATGGCTATACTTAGCCTTTGAGCAAGGAAAGAACCAGCCCTCTTATTACCAGCAGCAACGACCAGCCGCGGATGGAGTTCCTTTAGGAACTTCACCGCACGTGGACCCCACGGACCGATAGTCTCTACAGCAAATGGCACAAATATGTAGTCATCTCTCAGAGACTCATATTTGCGCCACTTACTCAGTTCAGCTGCCTCTGATGCCGCCCCGGCTCTAAACGAGGTACCCCTGAGATGAGAGACCGCCAGAGTGTCTACGCAAGTAGCATCCCACACTAGGGCTTTACCTCTCTCCCAAGGGACCAATGTCATACCGTCGGGTCTCCTGCCATCGTCTCTAAATATTCCACAAGGCTCTAAAACCGAGGAACATTTATAGAGACAAGAGCCCGTCGGATGACATCGTTCAAAGAACTGTGTCGTGAAAATCTACCAGCGCTTTTCTTACATGAAAGTCCGTGGAGCCCAAACCTGTCGACGCTGCTACCACAGGGACACTGATGGGGTTGACAAATCGCCGCTCCTAGTCGGATTCCTACGGCAATGCGTAAGCTTTCCGCATCAAGTAATGTGCCGAGATTACTTGATGGTAAAGCGTGTAACCAGTGACTAGATTCCTTAGTCGAAACAGCTAGAAGGCGTGCCTTATCTAGGTCACTCTGGAGATTATGAAACAAATCCTTCTGCACGCCCTGTACCAATGGAATATCCCACTGTTTTTGTTGGTTAACTTCCAGTGGAACATTTTCACCAGGACAGAGCGTTTGCCATGTCTGCCCCGCCTCCGTAGCAAAGCATAGGTCAGCTTTATTATTTAAAATTATATTACATAAGTCACTGACACTATGTACGGAAGCAAGGAAAGCAGGCAATGCAATGCTAGAAAGATTTCTCACACCAATGCCACCAAATTTTATAGGTAAAGTTGCTTGAGTCCAGGCTGTAGTATTTAAAGTTAAATTTAGAATTTTTTCAATAGCTATTTTAAGATTATTATCAATATCTTGTAAAATATCCGAACATTTCCAGACTGGACTCGAGCGGAGTAAGTATGTAAATCTAGGTACAAGAAGACAATATTTTAAAATAGTAAGAGCTATGTGGGGGTTTAATTTATACAATTTATCAACGTGGTTTAAAAACTGATCAAATTTTGTTTTTAAAACAGGTTTAATACTATCGAAAAACAACGGGACACCTAGCAGGTATAGTGATTCCGTACTGACAGTTTTATTCCTGGACAAATATGATTAAAATTTTGAATTAAAGTGTCTCTATGAGAAGTAGATAAATTATTGGAAAAAAATATTTCACATTTATTGCTATTGGGTTCAAGACCAATATTTCTAAAATTTTGAAAAATATGAGTAAGATCACTGAGGACGTCATCTGCTCTACCTCCCAGTGTACCGTCGTCTAGGTACCAGACATTCAGCTTGGATTTCAAATTTGAAATAATTGGTTGAATTCCCAAACTGAAAAGTGCTGGACCCAGTGGGTCACCCTGCTGAACACCGACAGCGGAATCGATAACATGGTTTTCGTAAAACAAGTTAGTATTTTGACTATAACATTGCCAAACGTAATGATAAATTTCGGGGGTATTATTAGCCACTTCTTTCAGCAAGGTTACCCTATCGATAGAGTTAAAAGCATTCCTTAGGTCACCTTTACAAGAACATCTGCATCAGAGCTTGTTAAAAATGTACGCACTGAATGTACCGCCGCCTCACAGCCACCTCTAGTGCCAAAACCTAGTTGAGTAGGCTGAAATTTGGTCTTAAGGTTAGAGATTATATGCCTGCAAGCTAATTTTGAAGTTAAACGTCGAAATGTGGAACCAACGGCAATAGGACGGATACCGTTATCCTTTTTTTGAAGGCACATAATCTTGCCCCATATAAGAATGGAATGAAATTTGGATTAACATTACCAGAAAGCATAAAGTTACATAATTTTGTAATGTCTTTAAGAAGTACTCCGCCGGCGTCACGGCAGAAGCGCTTACAAGATCTTTAAGATGTTGAGGCGTAATTCCGTCAATGCCGCCAGCAGAGCCATTCGAAAATGACATAATTGCTTCTAAAGTGTCTTTTTCCGAAATTTGTAAAGGTTGCATAGAAGTCCTGGGAGGCAGCGGTAAACTCTGAGGATGTTTGACCGAAGGATGCTTTTGACGAAGGCTTTCAAGTGTTTCGACATTACGAGGAGCCAGGATGTCGTCTGAGAATAAAATACGGGATGCATTTTTTAAGTCGCCATCCATTACTTTCGACTCAACTACTTTTTTTAAATCAAATTTAGGACGTGGTCGAGATAAATGAGTATTAATTGGGTCAATCTAAATTTTGAAAAGATGTCTCTTTTAGTTGAGACGTAACTGATTTATTTATTGTTTTATCAAAATGAAAATGGGAATACGCGAAAGTAAATAATTTTTGCCAACTATTTTCACTATTAGTGAAACAATTTTGAATAGTGCATGACAATGCTTTAGCAAGCTGCATCCTCGCACCTCTAGGAATTCTTTTAACCACTGGTACATTACGATAATATTTGTAAATTTGCTCCGAAAACAGGGAAAAATTTGTGTCATTAGAGGAATTGCTAATAGAATTATGAATTTCTACGGCAGGCTGTGAAGCCGAAATACTTTTACTATGGCATCGTTTAATATGTATATTTAATCCCCTTTTACCTTTAAACAGCCTACCGTCAGCACAATTTTGACACTGTAGGAAATCCGGCTGTGACTGTAGCGGAGCAGAGACATTCATGAAAAAATCTAAACAGATATAAGTTTATAGCAACGCATCTGCAATTCCCTCCCTGGTGTTGCAGTTGTTCAGGGGCGGCGGTAGTCACTTACCATCAGGTGAGCCGCATGCTCGTTTGCCCCCTCTACCATAAAAAAAAAAAATCTTACGTTCCATATAAATAATATTGTTTTAGTGACGTGATGTGATGAAAACTGTTTCACTATATTACTTCTAAACATCTCCAAGCGATGTTTATTGTTACGACCTGTATACAGAGAGAATCTAAGCTTAAACTATGTCGTAATTTGAGTCTAGACCATATTAAATGGGTTACTAATGAGTAAACACAAATTTTGAAATTCAAAAGTTTGAGCTTAAAAGCGAGAACTTCTTTAAATATTCGCCTAAAAATAATTTAATGATCATTGTGGATTTTATAACAAATTAAAATAATCACACAAGATTTATTCAAAAAGGCACGTATGGCAATACACGATTAAGAAAGGAATACTTTGGTGTTTTGGTGATGTAGAAAGAATGAATGAAGAAAGAATGACAAAGCAAATTTATGTTGCATAGGTGTATGAGGCAGAGTCGGGAAGGGACGCCCTAGTCGAAAGTTTACCGACCGAATGGGCGATATAAGGAAAATGGGCCAAATTAAGAGTACCCTTCACCGACGAGCGTGTATGCGTAGATATATGGATGTAAAGGAGCCGAGAGAGGGTGTCAGGATCGTGCCAAATGGAAGTCCATAGTCTCTGCCTACCCCTCTGGGTAATAGGCGTGAGTGTTTCTGTATGTATTTAATCAACGTGTAGTATTCACGTAATTATAATAAATTATCTGTAAGTTCCCCTAGGAACAGAAATCAAAGAAACGTTAATATAACTTATAACTCATCTTTGATCTAGTAATTAATACTGAGTCGACTTATCAAACTTTTCGCATTTTTGTTATTTATCTTTGTGTGTATTCCTATCAAGTTAAGTGAATAAGGGGACAAATCCCAAGTTACTTTTTTCCCTAAGATGCCAACTTCACTTGAAGTTACTGAAAATACGATGACAATCCACCAAAAACTTTGTCGCCTTCTTTGAGTTTGTAATATCGGAAACTTCATTGGTAGTTAGGTAGGTAACTGAAATAGTTTTCAATTGTAAAATTACAAAAGATTCCGGTCAGTAATTTATTTAAGATTTACTTTTGTATGAGTATAGTTGGGAAAAAAAATCAATAGTAAGAAAATAAACAGGCACTACACTTTAACTGTAACCCGTCACCGTGTAGTGGCGGTGTAAGAATATCAACTAGCCCATATCATCCCGTGGGTTCGTAAGAGGCGATAGAGGAAAAGAAGTCAAGAAAAGGAGATGGGCAGCAGCGTCTTTCTAATAACGATTTAAAATCAAAACTGCAGTTGCCAACCCGCTTGCCAAACGTGGCAACTTTATCAAATGTCCCCTCTATAAAGCAATCTATGCGGAAGTCCTAAGTTCAGCAGTAAACTTTAATAGGCTGCAACGGTAACGACGAAAAAAAATGCGACTGCTTGTGAGTTCTTACAAAGGGCACCAGCAGACTATCGGCACTGTTATATATGTGGTAGAGCCATGCTGCAGCTATATTATGGTTATAGCACGAATGGGTCGGCTCGACCGGGGAAGGACCACGCTCTCACAGAATACCCGCGTAAAATAGCAGCTTAACGCTGCTGTGTTTCGTATGGTGAGTGTAGAGAACCGGAGACCCTTTTTACTGGAAACGAGGCATTGCATCTTAGTCCACACGGGTGACAAGACATCTGCATTTTGATTCGTAATCGGAGATAGATGTAGATGTCTATGGGCCACAGCAACCACTTACCATTAGATGCACTGTGCGCTCGTTTGTCACCCTTATTCTATAAAAAAAAAACTATGGTTATTACACCGCAACACAATGCTGAGTCGGATGCTTACTTGTTGATGCATTTATGTTGATGGAATATAATATATTGTTGTAGTATATGTAGTGCAATTATTTAATATGTAGCTTTAATTAATAGTGCCGTGGTAGGTATAACGGTTAGCGTTCGCTGTAAGTTTAACAGTACGTGAGCAACCCGGGTTTTCGATCCCCGCCGGCACCAATTAAATTGTTAATAGCAATTTTAAGTGCTGATTTACCACGTGCTCGGTGGTGAAGGAAAAAATCGTGAGGAAACCTGCATGTCTCTGAGAAATAAAAAATATATATCTCGAAGACACGTGAAGTTCGCCAACACGCATTGGGGCAGCGCGGCGGACATTATGCCCTAAAACCCTCTCAGAAATGAGAGATGGCTTGTGCCCAGCAGTGGGCCATATATAGGCTGCAACTTTACTTTTTTAATTAATGATGTTTTTTTCTTTCTATATTTTTTTAATAAGACGTACACAATACATACATTGGCTTGTTATTGTAGTGTTACCAATAACAAGCCAATAGACAACCAAGAGCCTGCCTAATGTATTGTGCTGATGGCGTACTATATAAAACACAGTCTTATAAGCAGAGCTTAGAAAGTGTCTATTAAATCTTATAACGAAAAGTTCAAAACTGTAGTGTTTGAAACGTAACGCTTTGGAAGTATTTGAAGCGTATTAACTTTTTCATATCCGGGGTTAACGAGCATGCGGCTCTACCACATTGGTAAGAGACTACCGCTGCCTACGAAAAACTGCAACACCGGGGGAATCGCTAGGTCCTTAAATCGTATCGGTCCGGTAAAATCACTGGTAGTAGTCGATTCCACAAAGAAGTGCTCTTTCTTCTTCATCATCAGTTCGTTAAAGCCTTTATTGACACAGGTCAATCTCGTTGTAGGGCTCTGTCATATTTGCTTAGCAGGTGAATTGCCGATCACAGTACCAAGACAATTCGTATCTTCACGCTAATACCAGTCACTGGCCTGGCTTTACGCCCGGTATAAACGCGATGCTTATACGGTCATCCATCGCAACCAATAGATAATTCTGCTCTGTGTTTTAAAATACCCATGTGATGAAAAGAGCTGAAAAAATATTCTCTTCCACCGCCAAGCCACATTGCTAGTAGTGTTTCATCACTTTTTAAGTAATAACTTATTCGTAGAAAATTAACTAAGAACGTTTTCATTCTCACTGTATTTTCGCAGTTTTCAGCGAACTTGCGTCTTAGGGATCTTAGGTGAATAAACCGATAAACTACACAATACAATTCAATTTCAGAGAAAGACCCTGTAAGCGACGACGTTCAGATTAGACGTTTGTTTGGTTACTCTGTCCAATATTTTATCTTTTGTACAATATTTTTCGACGATCTTGTTTAAGTTTTATCCGTTGAAAAATTTAAGGACTTTTAACAGATTTTATCCTTCAGGAATTTTCGATTTTGAAGACAATTTCTAAGTGGTAGAACCAGGCCAGTGTAAGACAGGGTGATGAAATATTCCTCGAACCTCTTCAACGCTGCATTGGGAAGACGTTTTTCAGCTACTGGACTGGAAAGGATACGGTATTAACATCAATGGCAAGTATATTACTCACCTTTGATTTGCCAGCGATATAGTCAACCGAAGAATTTAACTCGGCTGGGCAACGTTCGGAAGATTACGACACATATTCTTTTCAGGCATGCCTCAAAATCTCAAAACAAGATTTTACAACCAGTGCAGTTGTCAGTTATGATCTATGAAATTGAGATGTTGTCCTTCACAGCTGGCTGTATGAGGAAGCTCAAGGTTGTTCAGCGAGCTATTGAATTGGCTACGTTAGGGATTTGTCTGCGTGAAAGACATAAAAATAAAGATATCCGCAGTAGAACTAGAGAAACCGATAAAGCCTAACGTATTAGTATGCTGAAGTGGAAATGAGTCGGCCATGTAGCTCAAAGATCCGACAACCGGTGAAGGAGGAAGGTTCTCGAGTGTAGTAAAGATAAACAATAGAAAAAGGTTAAAGTATCGTTTTTAGAAGATTTTTTTCTATATATAAAATATAGAAAAAAAAATTCTAAAAACTAGTACTGAGTACATATAGTCTCTTTGAGCTATTTACTGCAGACACTATTTACAAGATGGCCCATGGGGTCCATGAGTGCTTAAGTTTCTGAAGAAACTATTATCTAAATTTCTAAAGTCACTTTTTTGCGACTAATCTTCGCCACTGAAGACAAAAAATCAAAAGATTCAATGAGGTAAAGCAGTCAGCCTTCTTAGCATTATACTACTACGGGAGAGGACTACTGGTACATTAGGTTTTCAGTTCTGATATAATTGTAAATATTGTAATCATAGTCATGTAATATGAATAAATAAATGGTATGCAGTACACGTGAAATTGTGTATGAACATATATCCTAACCTATTAATTTCAAATAATTGCCTTAAATACCTTTGAAAATAATTTAAAAGCAAAGGTCGGTAGTTGTTGGAAGCACTACGCTTGAATTTTTCGATAAGTATGTTTAAGTATGACAAATAATCCGACTGTGTAAGTCAAACGACAGAGAGGTCAATCGATTCATTCTAAGCTGGGTAGCGTCCGGGAGAATACGACACTTTTCTCGTCAGATATACCTCAAAACTTGAAAATAAGATTGTACAACTAGTGCATGTTACCAGTGATGACTTATGGATCTGGGTCCTTCACTGCTGGCAATATGAGGAAGCTCAAGGTAGCTTAGTGAGCTATGGTGAGGGCTGAATTCGGTGTTTATCCGCGTGATAGAATTAATAATAAGGATATCCAAAGTAGAAGCAGAGTAATCGACATAGCCCAACGAATCAGCAAGCTGATGTGCCAGCCATATAGCTCGAAGGACCGAAAACCCATTGCATAGAAAGATTCTGGAGTGGCACCCTCGTAGCGGTAGGCGAATTGTAAGGCGTTAACTCACTACGGAGTAACGCACGTGATAATATTTAAATTTATGAAATAATTTCGAAAATGAAATATTATAATTTAATAATTTCTACCTAAAATTTGAATTTTAGTTGTGAATTACGATCAATTAGTATTTTGTAATTTATAAAATTCGTCAATTTTTAAATAAATAAATTTACTGTGTCTCAAAACAAGTGACAGCAGGTAACGAACTTCGTTTAAGAGTTAGGTATAAAGTTACTGTAATTCTTGTTATCCCATTTTTATACTCACGATATTATAACATAAAAGTTTTTACGGATTTCATTTTAAATTGTTTTCTTGATGATTTGATTTGAGGTTTGTTAAAGTCTTACCCATTATTACATATAGACATTTGCTTACTTTGCCTCTATGATTTTCTATCTTTGTTTTCTTTTACTATTTATAAAATTTGCAACGCCAAGACGCGCCAGATGAATAACCAACTTCATCTTGCCCCTCAAGAGCTAAAGGCGTCCAAGGAGCAGTGTGAGCAGTTGGTTACTGCAAGGGACGACAATGAAAAGGAAATAATAAATATAATTTCGAAAAATACACAATTAAAATGAGATTTGGTGAAGTTGCATGGAGACTATACAGATATTTTAAAGCAAAAGGATCAGCTCCAGGAGACAGTTGCTGAGTTTGACCGATGCAGCAAAGAATATTAGGAATTCCTCCGATTAATTGCTGCATTGCAGTTACAGTTAAATAAAGCTAGTGAGTAAATTTTTCAATTAATCAATTTATTGAAAACTTGCAAGCATCCCAATCTCAGAGTCTGTTCAATAAGCTCGTAGGACGCAAATCAATAAACTGGACTGGTAATAATTCTGTTACATCCAGAACAGTAGAACGTTACAAAAAGAACAGAAGAAAAATAGAAAAAATTTAAGGAAAAGTGTAAAAATAATAAATTTATTGGAAGAAATTAAAATAAATAATACAAAATTAGTTAAAAACAACATTTATTTTAAAAATAACAGAAATGTGTGTAAGAAAAATGAAGAATTATTTAAATTGTATTCAATTGAGGTGGAAAACATAAAAAATTGTTATGAGACTGATATAGAGTGTCTTAATTCGAAAATTTTATCTTATCAAACCTCATTAAAAGTAATGTCAAATAAATATAAACCAGCAGAGAATGAGATAAAAAACACATACTAGCCATGGATAATCTGGTAAAGTCATGTAAATATAATAATTTTATAATATTATTTTATAATATTATATATTATATAATTCATATATTTATATGAATCTTGTTTAATTATAAGTTTTTGTCCACAGTTTTTATTTTATATTGCACGTTGCACCTATCCGTCAAAATATATTACATTGTCCCTTTTACGTTCGGTTTGTCAGGTAGAAATCGCTTAAAGCGATATGACCACCGTTTGTAGTTCTTAAGTTTTCCGTAATTGTAACACTTTGTATAAATGCAATAAAGAGTTATCTATCTATCTATCTATCTAAATATAACGAAGAATATTTTGACTCCTTATTAAAACATCAAAGTGAGTATCAGCGCTCAATGCCAGGTTGTTTTAGGGACAGCGCGTGTAAATAACACAAAAAGTTATACTACTCATTTTCTTCATTTAAACTCTATGACAATACTATAATAAAATAAAAATTAAAAAGTAATAGAAGGGGAGTTAATTGAGCAAGTGGATGACTTTGTATATTTGGAATGTTTATATAGCAGGGATGGTAGATATAATCAGGATATATAACGACAAGTGAACGCAGAAAATAGAGTGAAAGATGGCTCTACACGCTATTATGAAAAGTCAGAATGTGTCAAATAAGGCACGTATGGCAATCCTTAATGCTGTGTTAGTCGCTACTTTAATGTATGGTAGTGAAAGTTGGGTCTGGCAGAAGAAGCATGAGAGTAAAATAAATGACGTAGAAATGGGCGTCATTAAGGAGCATGCTAGGGCTGAATCTGAATGACAGGGTAAAAAATTGTGTGATAAGACCAGGATTAAGAAAATAATGTTTCGGTGGTTTGTAAGTATATGAATATGAAGGAGTCGAGAGAGGTGTGTCAGGATCGTGCCAAATGGAAGTCTATAGTCTCTGCCTATCCCTCTGGGTGACAGGCGTGAGTATCAGTGTGTGTGTGTTGATGGGTCAGGTAGACCAGATGATTAACAGCTAATCGACCCTGACGATAACCGTAATGGCCGTCACCAATCAGCTGGTGATCTTCAAGGTACCGCATGAGCTTGCTGTTTATAATTGATTCCATTATTCTGGAATACAAGGAAGTGATAGCTATATGCCTGTATTTAGACGGGTCTGAGCGGTCACCTATTTTAGGGATCGGTTGAACAAAAGTCATCTTCCTTGATTTCGGGACTACGCCTAGGTAGTGGAAGTCCCAGAAAAGACGCGTTGGAACCGGTCCCAATTCCGGAGCACACGTCTTCGGGACAATTGGAGGGATTCCGTCAGATCAACTCGACTTGTTGATCTCCAGGGAGAGGAGTGATTTGCGAACCGAGCGCTGTGAGAACTGCACATCCGGCATGGAGTAATCACACCGCGGGTTGGTCGGCGGTGTGTACCCCTCGTCATCTAGAATTGAGTTGGACGCAAAGATAGAGCTCATCAGATCAGCTTTCTCCTTTGTGGCATGGACCAGTGAGTCATCCTCCCTGTGCAGAGATGGAGGAGATGGCTGACAGAGGTTCCCTTTGGACAGCCTTGGCGAGAGACCAGAATGCACAGGTTCCCGAAGGAAGGCGAACTAGTTTCTCGCAAATTCTGCCTACGTGCTCTGGCTTTGCCCTGGCAATGACTCTTTTGAAGGTCCTGGAGGCGGAATTATACTTATTTTTAAGGGCGCTGGTGTTTACATTCCAGGAAGTTGATGCGTCAGCCCAGGCCCGGTAGCACTCCTGCTTGTAGCGTGATGTTTTTTTACCGGAGCGGCTAAACCATGACTGAGATCTGCAATCGATGGGCACCATAGAGAAAGGAATAAAAAGGTCCATAACCTGAAGTACCAAATCAGCAACAGAATTAGCAACAACGTTAGGATCGTCCGGCGAGAAGCAAACCCGCCCCTAAGGGAGCAAAGAAAGACCGCATTCCGTCCCAATCCGCTGACCTGTAATACCAAACACGGCAGCCACCTGCAGAACGCAACCGCGAGGGGAACGTAAGTGGCACCGCACTCCGGATCAGACAATGGTCCGAAGAGCCGAGAGGGGCATCGACGGAAACCTGATATCCGTCCGGATGAGAGGTCAGCAGAAGGTCCAACAGGGAAGGTGTATGATACTTCACATCTGGAACCCTTGTAGGCGAAGTAACCAGTTGTGTCAGACCATATGCCAAGGCAAAGTCATAAACAGATCTCCCCGCATGATCGGTTAAACGTGAACCGAGCCATTCGGCGTGGTGGGCGTTAAAATCGCCAAGGATCACGATCTCTGCGGATGGCACCTGTTTTAGCAAGGAATCTGTTGTGTGTGGCTGAAAATCAGCGCCGCAAGCTCGCGGCATATGCTCAGACGGTCCCTTCCACCACTTCATCATAGCACACCATATTTTTTTTGGACGCACTTTTCTTTATTCTAATTTTTGTTTGTTTGTTTGGTTTTAAGTCATTTGTTTTATTTTAATTGTTATTTGTCATGTGTGTAGAAGATGTAAGTGTTGGAATAAATATCTTTATGTCTTTATATGTCTTATGTCTGTAGCCATTTGGACGTGGTCGATGAGTCGGTCTGTTTCGGCATTACCGCTATGAGTCCTATAGAGGCACCCATAGAAGCGCGGATGGCCGTCGCTGTCTACGCGTAGCCAAAAGATGGACAAGTCCGAACCTTCAAGACTGCCGAGGCGTCGAAAACAGATGATGCTATACGCAAACTCCAGCCCGAAGCACAAAGGACTGTTTTAATTTGTATCCCGGGTAGGAGAGATCCGAATGAATAGCCGGAGAGGACAGCTTTGTCTTGGTTAGAAAGAGCAAGGCTAGCTTCGCTGTTTCCACATGATTGTGGACGGCGTTAAGGTTTGAATGAAGTCCCCTGATGTTGCAGAAATTCATGGATAGCGTGGCAGGGGTCGCCTTGATCTTGTTGCTCAGTTTTCCCCGAGCAGTTATTGTTTTTTTTTTGTGGAATTTCTGGCACCCTTGAATACGCTGGGCAGCCTCAGTACTCACGCTCAGGAGTGGAGTAGCTTGGTCGCGGATGCTCAGTGAGGGATTCTTCAGTGGTGCTGGTACCCTCCTGGGTTAGTTTTCCCCTGTAATTCCCCTATCACGTTGATGGGGGTGGGGATTGGGCATCCGGCCACCTGCACTCACCTGACGAAACGCAGAAGCAGAAATTCAACTTCACGCCGGTATTCTGTTCGGCTCGAGCCGGCCCATTCGTTTAATAGCAAAAACTGCCGCGTGTTTCTTCCACTGTTTCTCATGATCACTTACATTGTTCAGGACATTTTAGTTCCATCGTTAGTAGTTGTCCAAATATAACAGTGCTTGAAATGTGTTTTAAAATCAAGAATTAACTCTTGTGACATTTCAATTACATTATAGGGCTTGCCATCTGTTTTAGGTCTGGGGTAAAAATTATCCTATCTTTAGTCTGTCTCTCAATCAAGACATGCATGCTGTCCCTTTCATTTTGGGTATGACTAACGACCAAATAACGAAGAATAATACTTATATTAAATTTGTTAAATACATACATTTACATAAAAAATACGACTCTGTTTCGATTCTGGCCTTCACAATTGTCAGACCAGAAACGATACTCTTTTATACCTTTGGGTATTGTCATTTCAATAACGTTATAAACAAAGCTTGCAATTTAATTCGGTCCTCTTTTAGTTGTCTGTTGATGCCAAAAATGTCAAATCTTGTAAAGATACCATATCAAAAATGGTATAATTTTACATGAACAATTTTATTTTACAATAAAATGTACATTTAATATTTCTGAAAATCAAAAGTACATACTAAAACCTCTTTCGCTAATTCCTTTTTTGTTTACAATATCACGGTATTATTGTACTTTGGATGCTTTGCCAGAATAAATATTGAATCAAATCACTCCTCATAATGCTCGTACATCTTGGGAAATGACAATGAGCCGTCTAAATACATTTCTTATCATTGCGAGTGTAATGAGCTTCCAAAGGCGCGAGAGCTTCAATATGATCAATCACATGACGTACGATAATTAATGTTATAGTTTTTGGATGGTGATCGGATTATACTTGATTTGATGGTGATCTACGAACACTTTTCCACGATCAATTTTTTTCTAGAACGGTATAAACAAAATTGGAACTTATCGAGAGGGTCCTAAGAAATATTGTTTTAGAAACAGATATTTTTGTTATCTCTGCATTTAATTTAACCATGGTAAATATTATTAAATAGTTTGAGTTGCTTCGAATGTTGAGAAAGAGTTAAACGCATTTTTGGTATTTTCGTAACGTTATTATTGATACAGTTCCTTTGTCGTGAATGATTGCCAATCCTCTAAAACATCTCAAAAATTATTTTCGGTTTTCTTCTGATATTCCATCATAACAATGTAGGATGTATATTTCCATTTCTACTGGTGTACTCCATACCTCTATTAATTTTGTATATGTTCTGGCTATCTTTCCATTCTTGTTTAAATTACTCCCTTAATTAACCCTTGTCTTTTTTAATATTTGAACTTCGCTTGCGTCAACTGCTTGGTTGATAAGTAATACTTACTGCAGAATCAGTATCTTCTATATAAGACCAATCGCTGGTATGATTATCAGGTACAATTAAAATAACGTTTAACTACTTACTTAAACTATTTTGACTAGAAACCTAAATTGATGTTGAAGGTATGGGTTATAATGCTCTTTGTCTTAAGTCCATTTACAGGTATCTCGATAGATGAGGATTTTTTTTTATTTTCTATTATTGATAGCAAATAGACTGACTCAGGTGGTGTATCGATAATAAAATCAGGAAATATGAAGGATTTGGATGGAAATTTTCTAGATACGTTAACTATCTTCTAGGTCTACGTAATAGATAATCGACAGTTCTTTTAGTTCAGACTTTTAGTATTGAAATTTAAATGACACAGCATGAACTAGTATACGTTTGATTATTTCCAAAAGTATTCATGAATTTTAGGTATTTTCGACATAGATTGATAAATAAATTGTTTTAAAATCTATACGTCAAAACCTGAAAATACCTAAAATTTTAGATGACTCACTATACTTATGAGCTATCGACATGACAGATAATAACCCTTGGGAATGAGGTGATCGCTACCATGCTGTTTCTAAATGTTTTCATTAATATTTCATATGATATTATATTGTAAATTGTGCTTTTTAAAAAAAAAGTCCCGCTGGGTTTCTTGCTGTCTCTACTCAGAACAGAGGTTTTTTTTTGCAAACCAGTGGTAAAAGTAAAAATGCCTTTCAATAAGTATTATGTACTGTAATCTATATTGAAAAAAAAATGATTATATTCTATTCCTGGTAGGGCATGTAGGAAGTCGATGGATGCAAGTGGTTCATGACCGTGCTTTGTAGGCCTATGTTCAGCAGTAAACTTGTGATGCGCTGTAATGAATAATGATGATGATGATAATGATAAAGATATAAATTATAATGTTCCTATCAATCTCCGAAAAAAATTACTAAAGCGTTTGGAAAATGACATTATTGTTTTTCATTTTTTTTTAATTTTGTGTACATAAATACTTATAATAATTATTTAATTATATGTTGCTGTTACCTGTAATAATTTGATACCATTAAGTTTATATCTTTTCAGTGTATTTATCTGAATAGTTCCTAATAAACAGCATAAACAAGACATTTCAAGATCTGAAATGAATTTATCTGTACCTTTTGCATTGCATTTACTCTTAAAAGTTAGGAGTGGTAAAGTTTGCCCTTGACGAAATTTACAACGAGGCAAAAGTTATTCAAAAAATCAGTTACCAATCTATAACATGGAGCAAGAAGTTGAAATTGATATTCGCTTTTCTTTTAATAGATACGAAGTTATATGAAGCGTTTAGCTCTTGTTGTTTTTATTTCATGAAAATCTTTGTTTTAAAAATGTCATCTCATTATAATAAGAGTTAATACGATTTAAAGTATGCTTGTCAACATCATCATCATTACAGCCCTTCATAAGTCCACTGCTGAACATAGACTTTGGCCATGGAATGCCATAAAGCACGGCCCTGAGCCACCTGCATCCATCCGCATTGTCCTGTTATGTACTCGCCATTGATGTTAATACCGTATCCTTTCCAGTCCGGTAGCTTGAAAACGTCTTCCAATACAGCTCTGAAGAGTTTCGGGGATATAACGTCACCCTGTCTTACACTTCTTTGCAGTTGGATAGGTTTCGTATTCTGCACTTGGATAGCCATCGTAGTAAATAATAAAAAATAATAGTTCTCCGGTTCTCTACACTCACCATACGAAAAACAGCGGCATTAAGCTGCTATTTTATGCTGGTATTCTGTGAGAGCGTGATCCTTCCCCGGTTAAGCCGACCCATTCGTGCTACAACTATACTATTAATATAGCTGCAGCGTGGCTCTTATATGTAAAAGAACCGTCAAGTTTTGCGTTGAAGTCTTCCATTAACAACGTGGGTTTGGAGTAATGAATGGCTCTAGAAATATTCTCAAACATGTCCTCCACCTCCTCATCGGGATGTGCCGAGGTTGGTGCGTAAACCTGTATGACCTTTAGTGAATACCGTTTGGTGATTCTGAATATATAAGGAACGCAACCCTCGTCAACACACTCCCACTATTTACAACGTTGTTAACGAGAGACTTGCCTTGCCCCACAGTTACCATGGTCGCCACCGTAGCCAGGAATAGCGGGGCCACCGGGGACTGGTAGGCCGTCTCTTTGTAAATTTGTTCATGGAAGGTATATTGCCATAGCTGCCACGCTTGGCAAGTGGATTGGCAACCGCATTTTTTATTGTTGTTTTGCTATTACTAGAAAAATGCTGCTGCCCATTTTCTGCTTCAGTTTCCATCTGTCACCTCTTACGATACCCACGGAAAGATATGCGGTAGTGGGGTATTCTTACCGGCACTATACTGTAACTGAGTTAATAGAAGCGAGTTATTTCAATATTAAAGACAGGCACTTCAATTTTATTTTTTAAATATTTTGAGATCCTTAGCAAATATATTTTTCTATTTTTGGTAACAAGGAAGCAAGAGAAAATTCTTTTCAGTATTTCTCTTATTTTATTTTCAATGTGAAGCCAACTTTCTATTTACAATTGAACACTTTTGAAAGGTGAAAAATAGTTTCCGCGGGTTATTTCAAGTGAATTCTCAATAAACTCTGCAGTACAATTAAATTTTTCAGTAAACTCATGTAAGCAACGTTAAGAGCAGGCATTTGTTGGGGTGCTGCGGTAGATATTTTATCTCTTGTGCAACATTAGTTAACGATTTTATTATTGCAATATTAACATATTTGTTTTCATTATTCGAACCCGGCATTTGGGAAAGGAATAGATAATAATTAAATTAAAACTACTTTGTTTGTTTCATTCTCATGATAATGAGAATAGTTTTAGTAGTATTTGAAAAAGGCCAAGATGGAACAATAAATAATTGAATATATCACGTTGTTTATTAAAAAATATCCTTAGATCCGAGACCAAAAATATTATATAATGTATAATAATGTTTTTAAATTCACAAGGCATTTATAAGGAAATTGAATTAAAACGTGAAAATTTGAATTCGCATATTTTTGTACATACTTGCTTTACATTAAACCAGCAAATTATGTCAACTATGTAGAGAACATAGAACTGGTCCTTCGAGCCGAATTTATCCAAGCAAAAAAAAATATATAGTAAAAAGAACCGGCCTAGTAATATAAGGTAAACTATATTTTATAAAATTATCATAGTAACAAAATATACGGACGGAAGAAGTCACATAGGTATAATATCCTGTATCTGATGAAATATTTCCCCGAAATCGAATCAGCGGAAGTCTTAATATTAGAACGTGACAAAACCGCTCCCCGATCATTTTATCATTTGTTCGATACGAATACACAATATTATACACGTAAAAATAGGTATATTTTTGTTTATTATTTTTTATCTAAGTATCAAGGCAATCGTCGACATTATAGACTATCATTGAATTCAAAATTGAATTTGAAATTTTATATAGCCTGTATTTTCACCTAAGAAATGATACAAAATATGGTCCTGAACCATGTGCATATGACAACTTTCTACATGTTTTATCTGGTCCTAATTTCATCTAGTTGGGAGCGGCCTACACTCCACTTACCGGTATGAGCATGTCACCCAAGCATAATTAAACATTTGCGTGGACACCTTTCCTGCTTAGGTATCTATCTGAGTAAGTGCCACCCTCTTACCTCTTTACACTGCTAAATAGCAATGTTAAGACTGCTGTGTTCCAGCCTAAATAGTTTAGAGAGCCAGAATAATTACACGCCATTAAGGCATTCCATCTTAGTCCCCAGAGATGACAACGCAGTTGTAGCTTTTTTTTTAATTTTATTTATTTATTCTTTTTTACATCTACCTTATAATAAGGGATATAAAGGGCGGACTTAATGCCTTGTGTCATTCTGTACCAGTCAACCCTGGATGATTTGAGAAGCTGTGGTAGGTGCAACACCAATCCATAAATTAAAAAATAGTAAAACATTATATCTTATAACAAAAAGCAAATAAATAAAATATTTTTAAACTATACAAACGTATTATCTATTATTATTTATCTCATTACCTTTTTTGTAATTACCAAAAAAAAATAGTATATATATATATATATGAATGTAAATAAACGGATATAATATACTTATATAAACAAAATCTCTAAATAAATATCATCATCATCATCATTACAGCCCTTCACAAGTCCACTGCTGAACATAGGCCTCCCCCAAAGAATGCCACAAAGCACGGTCCTGAGCCACCTGCATCCATCGACTT